>OX422141.1:98672142-99210575 GCA_949129095.1 Volucella bombylans | reverse complement strand
AAAGGGCGGGAGGGTGAGTTTGATCTAATATCATTTATACGAGTAACTGTCCTGTAGGATATGACTGACCGGATGGTCGATTTTTGTGGGCCGGCGATTTGTTGAACACTTCCTAAAGTATCTATTTAGAAGTAGTAATTCAGTAACATCAACGGATATAGCATTTGCTGTCAGGTTAAAGATTATTTCGTCCAATTTGTTGTGCCATCTTCTTGGATGTCGTTCTCGTCGACTGTTTTTCTAAAACTATACTATTCCTAGATGATTGCTGTTGAGATACATACGAGTATAAGTAGATTACTAACTCTCAACCTGTTGTCTCTTACTTAGGAGTTAAGGACAGAAGTGATGTCAACTTTGAAGCTTACTCCATTTCTGCTGAAAGTCTATTTGGATACGGTTTCCAAATGAACCTCTCTACGCACGTTTTTTTTGTTCCACTCCGTGGCACGATCTTTGAAGTGCCCAGCCATAATTATATGTTCTATGTAAGCACGTAGGACAAATTCCCCTTTTTCCCTCAAAACTAATTTGTCAAGAAAATACAAACTAATTTACAATTATTGCTTCAAGGTATTATTATTTGTTCATATGATAAATTGACGCGTTGTCATCTATCACAATTAAAATATTTTTTTTTAAATACATATATGTGTAAACTGTAAACTCTAACTCTTTTGGCTTCCCCATTTTGCTTTAAATATTTGTTAAAATTTCAAAATTGACATTGCCTGTCATAGTCGTTCGTGCCACATACGAGTACATACATTAAATTGAAAATAAACTCGTATCCATGGGTCTTGGAAGGTCCCATGTTATTACTTATCGCTGATATCATAAAAAACAATTGCCACATTAGGTTTTCAATCAAATGAAAAATGATTTCTACTTATTTGACGAGGAAACACTCCAAACGTAACGAGAACCAAAACCAGGACACAAGGACTTTTCTTATACCATAAATTCAAATTTTCTAACTGGAGGACGAATTAAATATGAATATCTACGAATGTAGTGTTTGTTCATGTGGCCATTCTGATTGATTAAACAAAGGGCTGAGCTGTCGAAAATTTACGTCTAGCCAATGTGCCATACAGACACGCACACATACACCCTTACCTCTCGAAATAAACAAACCAAAAAAAATTCACACAACAAACTATTTAGTATCGTCAGAGGTCAATGCTTTGTTTACGCTTCTCATCTTAATTAAGCACAAAATGCGAGAGTTCATATTTCAATAAAATTGAGGTTATCTAATAGGATACGGGTCATCGGATTTCGGTCAACAAATACAGTTGCGGATACGCATTTCAAGGAGGGGCAGGTTTGTGATAGGAATTCAAGCTAAATTCTTCTATTTGGACTGAAGGTAAAACTACATATTTTAAAGTTATAAGAAATAGGGACAATGACTTTTGTTCTATACATATATATATATGTACGAGTATATGTATGTAGTATCATATTTGACTTAGTGAAAAGCATATATAGTAGTATACAATTTTCCACTCCAAGGAAGATGAATTCAGTTCCCGGAAAACTAAAACTGATTTTAACACAATCTTTAACAAATTAAACAGAATCCTTCCAAATCGAAGTATGCGTAGATACTCGAAATTTATTTGGAGAGCAAGAAATTAACACAGAAAAAAGCGCACGCAATATCCTGGCCCAATCACTATTTTTATAATGTGTAAGTTTAGTTCTTCGATAAAGATCGTACTTCATACCAATAAGCTAACGACATTGATGTGACTTCTTTGGTGATTAAAGTATCGGAAAGACTCAACTTGATACATTTGATTTTCATCAAAACTATAAGGTGATGCTACTGCTCAAGGTAGTACACAGATTAGATCCCAGACTAAAGAGCTAGTTGAGACGGATTACAAAGTACTACGAGGGGCGTTCAATATATTCTCGGTATCGATATGAAGGAAAATGCGAATTCAATTTAAATTGTTTTTATTTTTCAATATAATCTCCTCTAACATCAATGCATTTGTTACATCTTGAGATAAGCTTTTTTAAACCCTCAAAAAAATAAATTTCCTCTTTCTCTGCAAAATATCCATTTATTGCCGACTTGAGTTCTTCATCATCCGAAAATCTTTTTCCACGAAGACATTTTTTCAAATTCGGAAACAGGAAATAATCACTAGGGGCAAGGTCTGGACTATAGGGTGGGTGTTGGATTTCTTCGAAACCACAATCTCGCGCAGCAGCCTTGGAAACTCGCGCCGTGTGAACAGGAGCGTTGTCATGAAGAAGCAACACACCCGCTGCGAGTTTACCCCGTCTTTTCTTTTTAATTTCCTCCCGCAAATTATGCAAAGTGGAAGCGTAGGATTTGGCGTTGATGGTTTCACCTTTTTTTTTGTACTCAATGAGCAAGATTCCCTTTGAGTCCCAAAAAACTGTGGCCATGAGCTTCCCGGCAGACGGGGAGTGACTTTGAACTTCTTCGGGGGGTCTGTTCCTTTTTTATGCCACTTCATGGACTCTTGTTTGCTTTCAGGGTCATAGTGGTGGACCCATGTTTCGTCCTCAGTAACAATTCGATCCATAACACCGTTCGCTTTCTCACTACACATCTCCAAAAGCTCTCTACAGCATCCGATTCTCACTCTTTTCTGAGGCGCTGTGAGCATTCGTGGCACCCACCTTGCACTGACCTTGAAAGGTTAAGATGGTCATGAAGAATGGTGTGAATGGTACCAATTGAAAGCTTGGTGATCTCTGCCATCATTTTCACCTTTATTCGAGCATCCTCAAGAACAAGTTTTGCGACTTCTTTGATGCTTTCTCCCGTACAAGCAGTAGCCGGGGCGCCGGAGCGGGGGTCGTCTTCAATGCTCTCTCTGCCTCTCTTGAACTCACTTGACCACTTTTGCACAGTTGATAATGAAGGTGCGGAACCCTGGTAAACAGCCACCATCTCTTCATGATTAGTTTTTTGACTTTTTCCTTGCTTAGTGAGAAATTTAATTACAGCGCGATGCTCAATTTTCACCATCATCGTCTCAGTTGCCATTATGATTCTGTTTGACTAGAGATAAAACGCGAATTAATAATCACATTTATATGAAGTTTTACATGAATGCACTAAAATAATAGTATTACTTGATAAATGAGGCAATTTATATATACAACCACAGCTTCACCCCGATACCGAGAATATGTTGAACGCCCCTCGTATATACGGCTTCAATAAAAATAACAAAAAAGTCGGTAGAACTCACTCCAGCCGATGCGTGTTAACTTAGATTGAAAATATTTTCTTAGCGATTGGCAACACAGGTTCATTATTTTTCTATTATCATATCAGTTTGAATCCACCGTTTTGTGCTGGTTGTCAATTAGTTGTCGTACGGGTTAGTAATATAAATAATTAATACGGGGTGCATAACACCATTGGGTAGTAAGGTCGGTATTAATCCGAAAATTGTATCGCGTTTATTTATAGAGTTTATCTCTGTGAAAATATTCTGTTTTTTGTATTTATTAGAAATGTGTTGCTTTCAGATTATGCAGTTTCTGTAACAAAATGGCAAGTACCAGTCGAAGTGTAATGGCGACGACGAAAATGGACTTTACGTAGAAGATGATGTATCTGCCCACGAATTAAATAGATCAAATTATGCAAGGCTTTCATGAAACTGCATCATTCGACTCCGAAGATGATATGTCTTTGTCAACTTTTTGAAGTACTACACACAATTTACTGAAACTAAAGGGTGTTTTTTTTTTTAGAGGTATAGAAATTTAATATAAAACAAAACACTTGAAGTTAATGATATTAGCTTTATTTAATTGATAATTTTATGACATTAGTGTTTAAATATGATATTGGGCACATGTGCGCCATGGCTAGCTCGAATGAAGCGCAATCGTCAAAAACTTTACCGAGCAATTGCAATCAGCAATAAAACGGCGAATGTTGACTTCCAAATCGTCCAACGTCTCTGGTTTATCAGCATAGACAAGTGACTTCACATATCCCCAAAGAAAGTACAATAATCAAAGGTGTGAGATCACAGGATTGTGGATGACAGTTCACAGGTCCATTACGCGAAATTATGCGCTCAGCAAATGAATTGATGGCGTCGCTCTTCGTGTGGCATGTTGTGCCGTCTTGTTGAAACCGAAACTCTGTCACGTCAATGCCATTCAACTGAGCAACGAAGAAGTCAGAAATCATGTTCCTATAGCGCTTTCCATTGACGGTCACATTCTGGCCGGGATCTTCCTTAAAGAAATATGGTCCGATGATTCCACCAGCCCATAAAGCACACCAAACAGTGAGTTTTAATGGTTGTAAGGCCGTCTCGACAAAGGTTTCTGGGTTTTCTCCGCTCCAAATTCGGCAATTTTGCTTTTTTACATATCCATGTAATATCATCGGAGAACAAAATTTTGCGTTGAAAATGAGGATCAATCTGAATCATGTTTTCCTCCCATTCACCAAACCTACGAGGCGTATAATGGCACGCGGTTTCAACTCTTGCACAAGCTGGATCTTATAAGCTTTTAAGCCAAGGTCTTTCCGTAAAATCTTCCACAAAGTTGATGGTCATAGCTCCAATTGCTGTGCACGATGGCGAATTGACTCATTCGGATTCTGCTCAACACTGCGCTCCACAACGGCAATACTTCTTCTGTTCTGTTCTGTTCTGTAGATACAGTGTCGCCAGCTTAAAATCCAAACCTCTAATTAAACCACCCTTTACTTGAAGTGCTGACAAGACTATATGGAGAAATGAACGTATTGCATCGTATACTAAATGAGCGATTAGACGGTCATCCAAACTTGCCATCCGGATGATATCCTGACGTCACTATTTGTCCTAAAGTGGTCATCCCGTGTGATCGCCTGTCATTGAACTTGTCAACCGGATGACATACCAGATGATACGATTTCTATGTCATCCAGATGACTGATTTGATTGACCGTGTGATCGCTTGTCATCGCTATTGGGACTGGATGACCAAATTTTGAGCACGTATCATCCGGATGACAGGGTCTCATTGATGATATTACTTGATTTTCCACATTGTCATCTAACATCGGACGACACGTTTGCATCGTTGAAAAAGTTAGAAGTTAATTTTCGGTTGGTTTCTGAGTTATAAAATGAGTGACAATGTCGGTGAAGCCGATGTTGAGGCCAAAAATAATGAGCAGAAAAATATTATTTTCCTGGGACCGTCAAACAGAGTCTGATTTAATTGCAGCTGTTCAGGTAAATCCTGTCCTTTGGGATAGTGGGCGGAAGGATTACAAAACTCCGAACTCCAAAATTGATTCCTGGATACAGGTGGCTGTCAATTTAAATATTGAGGGTGTTGACGATTTCGAGGCGTGTCTTACATGGCAATCACTTCGTAGCCATTTTAAAGCCCATTTGGGCAAATTTCGAGCCAGAAAATCAGGAAAAGGACAGGCGAAATTGCGAAAGCATCGTGGTCTCGTCTAAGTGAAATGATGTTTTTGGAGTCTTCCGAAGTGACACAATCGTGTCCATCGACGTCCACATTAGAATTGGTAGGTACGAGTACTTAAATTTATCTGCTTTCATGTTTGTATACATTCACACATTACTGTATTCGTTTATTGTCTTTCAGGAGGATGCAAGCTTGTCATCCATTTTGGGACAAAATGACACTCGGATGACCGATCGGATGACATTTTGAGATTGGGTGTCATCTAGTGGATGCCAAAAATATTAGAAATTCTGCCTCATCCTCCATCCCAACGATCATTTACAATGACATTCCAACTGTAAGCTCTTTGGACAAGGCCAATTTGTTTGATTCACACTTTGAGGCCAGCTCAACACTCACAGATTGTGCTTTCGTCGAATCTTCAATGGGACGAATCCTCTTTCGTACTCGTGTAGTAGCAAGAGTACTTAAAGATCATAATATACACAAATCCGCTGGTCCAGATGGTATATCTCCCCTTCTTCTGAAGAGGTGTTCCTCTTCGCTGGTAAAACCACTGCTTCAGCTTGTTCACCAATCCTACTCTTTAGGACTTTTTCCGAGCAGATGGAAAACAGAATTTGTCCAGCCCATCCATAAAAAGGCGAATCTTCTCCTCTCTCTTCCTACAGACCCCAGTCGTTCATTGATCTCCGTGTGGTTTTAACGTGTTTCGGCTTCCGAGTGAATTGTGAATAGCGAATAGTGTATAAATAAATCAATAAGAAGAGACATTCGAGGGGCTTTTTATAGGCACCAATTAGCACAGTGGCAGTGCGTTCGCACGACAGATCATAGGTCGTGGGTTCGAATCCTCAGTCGTTCACGGACTTTCATAGAGTGTAGATGTGTTTCGATAAGTGAAGTAAAGTTTTTGTTTTGCGATTTGATTTAAAATTTCCGTATACCCAGTTGGTCTAGTGGAAGTACACGGGGTGTGACAATCACGAGGCCTGAGTTCGATTCTCAATTTTAGACAATTCTGTGGCCACAAACCATAACCGCTTAACTAGAATTAAGGCGAATTTAAGTTATTGACGCCATCGCGTTAAGTTACTCTAGCACCACCATTTTTTTCGTATTTTTATCATGCTAATTAAAGATGTTATTAACTAAAAACCTAACAGCCTAAGTCACTTTTGCCTCAGCTCAATTTTTCCATAAAAGCATAAAGCAATTTTAAGTATTTTACAATAACTATTTTAATAACTATTGAATGGGAAATTTTGGGACATAAAACTGTAACTCAATTTACGAAGGCTTAAAATACCTTCAACTTTGTGAAACAATTATACTAAAAGAACGATTTTCTGATTTGTAGCATCAAATTTATTCTTCAAACTGCTCTCCTGAAAAGTACAAAAGACCGACTAAGGCGGTTGTAGCTTGTGGCCACAGAATTGTATTATTTTTTTATTTTTTATTGAAATAATAAAAAGTGAACTGTAAAAAAAAAGAAGAGAAATCGCGTGATGTGTGATTTCCCATTATTGGGAAAAGCTAGTGGCAGCAGAAAAAGACTTGATGAAATGTCAACATCAAGCCACCTACCGCTTGCGGTAATAGAAGGTAATGCCAAGCGGAGGAGTAAGCTAAGGCCAACCCCCAATATGCAAAAGCGCCGCTCTCTATGACAATCCACCGAAAATCTGCCAAGTGGATTAAGGGGGACGGCGCCTTCAACTTCTACGGCGGCAGCAATAAACCCTGCGCTTCACGAGTGAGACAATGACGACAAATAAAGACAAATAAATGACGACGAAGAGGATGAAGTTCAAGCTATAAAGAGCAACATCAGGCAGATTCAAGAAAAGGTGCTTGCCATTAAGGCAAAGCAAACAGCCAGGCGTGAAAAGGAGCAACAATTACGCTCCCAATCACAAGAACAACAAGAACAGCAAAAGGTTGCAAGCCAGCAACAGTTACAACTACAAACGGACAAAATAAAACAAAAACAGAAGACACAAACACAACAACAAGAAAAGCATACGCAGCCGCCACAACAACAACAGAAGCAACAACAACAACATCAGCAAAAGCAACAGTTGTAATCAATCAACACTTGTAAACTGGAGTTAAACGACAACATCGAACTGTGTAAGTCGGCCATAAGCAACACCTTTTTTTATTAAAAGATTGTCACTAGATAGAAGGATTCGATGACGGAGTTCTTCTCCTACACCCCGAAGGGGGACAAGCTGCAAACAATCTGCTGAGGGGATTAGAATCGTCGACTGATCCGGAGGAGCTGCTTGCACTGCTGAAAGTGCAAAACATTTTACAATGTGTTCGCTGCCAAAAGTTCCAATACATCAAAAGAATAAATCTGGCCCGGTAGCAGAAAGTGGAATTTAAACGTCCACCCGTGCATTTGTAAGCTCCAGCCGTTACTCCCCATGTTACCTACGCCCAAACCAGGTGCAGATGGCTCAGCTCCAACGTTATTTAATTGAACAGACCGAGCGGGTGGATCAAGCATACGCGCTGCTGCCTGGCCTAACGTATCTTTTGCCGTAATGGGTACGTACGTGGCGGAGCAAACCCTGAAGGTCCTTGCTGTGAATGTGAATTCACTGATAAGGTTCGAACGACGAGCCGCATTATTTAATTTGCTTAAAGACCAAGCCCCTGATGTGCTTTTGGTTAGCGAAACTAAGCTTACCAAGAGACACAAAATGAGGCACAGATATACAAAATAGTATGGAGAAACCGACTCAACTTCATTCAGGAAGGAGGCGTTGCGATTTTCATACGAAAAGGTATACCTTTTAAAAGAGTGTACAGTCGTGTAGTACGTAGGTTCCAAGTGTTGGAAGCAAGCATCATGTATATCCCCCCTCCGTAGTGGAAAGCGGTTGTACATTGTGTCTGTCTATGCGCCTAAGGCTACTCAATCCACCTTATTATTCTTAGAGCTCGAGACGTTTTTCGATATCTGAGGCTGGAATTGGAAGACAACTATTTTATTATCTGCAGAGATTTCAATCCAAACATAGTAATTTAGTAATTATAGACGAATAATACACCAAATACTAGAGGAAACCTACTATTCAATTGGTGGGGTCAGCACAGTATAATGTATAGACTCGGGCTTAAGGCGACGGATAGTCCGTCGTTTCCCAGACACGGGTCCTATATGAGTCTTCTCCTGTTCCACTCACGAATACAACTGACATACACAAACCAACAAATTACAAACTGCCTACGCACCTTCGTGTGTGACAGTGACCGTTGCGGTCTCAGCACCGAAATAACTGTTCCCAACGAAATTGCGGAATTGGATGAGTTTATTCAAAGGCATTCCTACAACTATAGTGCACCCACATGGACATACTTCACCAGAACACTCTTCTCGAATTCGCACTACCCACCGTCCAACAGAAACAGACAACAGACTAATGGACGAGGCAATCAAATGAACAATAGACAAAACGATACCTCGGTACCAACACACTGACGACGAAGACTTATTCCCCAACGCAACTATTAACGCACTGCACCGACATAAAAGTAGACTGCTGTCAAGGCTAAAAACCCTGTACAGACAGTTTACTGACAGATATACCCCGGAGATTATGACGCTAAAGTCGTCAAAAACTTCCAAGTATCAATAAAAGAATATTACAGAGCATCTGTAAGTTTGTATTGGAACAACAAAATTCGAGCTGTAAGCACCAGCAACCCGAATATGTTATGTTCCCGCAAATAAATAAAATATTTCAGAGAAAAGATCAAAACGACCTTCCATGTCTTAAAATCGCCCGAACGACGAACAACGAACAAATACTAGTAGCAGCGGGTTAAGATCCAAATGAGGCTGTTGATGATGACAACTTCTTTGTGATCGAGCATCCGCATGAGCAGGTAGAGGCTATAGGAGCGTCTTTCCGGGAAGTGTACAAGGCGAATGTTGTCATTGGCCCGAACCACTGAAGAATCGAGTCCTTGTGCACGATTTCTTCCTTCGAAATGAGATTGTGAATTGGCGATTCGAGAGCTCGGGTTTCACCTAGTTCAGTGACAAGAATATGGCAAATAATGTCATCACCAACGGCGAATCTCCGCTCGATCAGTCTTCTTCCAAACATCAGTAAGGTTTTCAAGAAGGTGATCAATAGAGTCCTGACTAAGTGGGTTGAGGACAAACATATAGTTCCGGATAATCAATTCGGTTTTAAGGTGGGGCATGATATTATTCATGCTGCGTCTAAACTGGCTTCTGATATCCAATGGAACAAAGGCAAGAAACAGTGCACTGGTGCCTGCCTGATTGACTTGGAAAGGGCCTTCGATACCGTATGGTTAGAGGGACTCTTTTTCAAGCTGTGAATTCGCAGATCCTGTTCAATATTTACACAAGTTACCTAGTGATCTAATAGCTTCACTTCACCAGGTCATAGCGTACGCAGACGACATAATCGCGTACAGGTCAGATTGAGGTCATTAATATACTTTTGCAGCGTGACTTGTTATGATTTTTTGTCTGTTACTTCTAATTCAGTATATTCCTTTGTTGACGACAGTACTGCGTCAGTACGCGTCCCTGCCCTTGTATCTTGGCAATTCCTGAACCCTTAATAGTTACATATAGCCAAGAGTTTGGGTTATAAAGTTGCATTCAGCAGAGGCCTTTATCCACCGGTTTTATGGGACATTTGTGAATTTCAAACTGGTGGTTAAGAAGACCTATCTCACAGCCATTAGCGCTAGATCCTTTATGATGGAGCAGTCGTCCTTCCTTGAAGAGAAATTAATATGCAATCTTTCATTTCATATTCCGATAAAGCGTAATATTGGTATCGATGTAGTTTTATTATAAGGAATGGTGACGATGGTTGTATACCAGCAAATGTTTCGTTTAAGAATATTCGCACGGAGGTTAATCTAAAACCTTTGAACTCTTCAGAGGCTATCAATCGTATTTTCATTTTGAAAATCGCATATTTCTGCATGGCCATTAAGAGGAGTCATGGGAAGTTTTAGCGATAGGGGTAGCAGCTCCTTCTTTATTCCGACAAAAAAAAAGTGAGTATGACAATAACCTCAATTAACTCAGAACCAGGCCAAAACCTTTTACATTCATTTAACAGTACTTAAAATGTTATCTATGTGAGCTGTCCTACTTACTTAAGGTGGCATTGATGTCGTTTGGGTCTTCATGATCCAGCCATCTCAGTCGCTGAACCTTCACTATTCTTCCTAAGTCGATGTCGCTGTACAGTCGGTATAGTTCACCGTTATATTGACACCTCTACAAAAAACCGTTATCAATTTTCGGCGCCAAAGTTATCGTATTCTCCCCTGCTGGTAAAGTGATTTTTTTTAAATTTGAAGTCGCTATAAAGATATAGGTGCTAGAAGAAGCGGATGTTCGGAGCACTGAGTTGAGTAGTAGGAGACCGGGCCTGAGACCCTTCTATACAAACGTGCACTTATACAAGTATAGACAAGTTTATACAAGCATAGAAGGACATTTTTATGGTCATGTTTATGTTTTGTCAAACTTCGCATCGCAGATTGATGGTTAGTTAAGATTTTCATAGTTTTAACCGTACTTGAAACTTTAAACGCATTTCTCTCAAAACTGTGTTTTTCAAGCTTTCCTCCATCATATCTCAAAAACGTTTTAACCGATTCACTTGAAGGGCAGACTCAGCACATATAGGCGTACCAAGTGACCTAGAATCATCCTAAAATTCAGAGTATTTCTATTTTTTCGCAACAAAAACCTAAAAAAAATCATGAAATTTTGAAACTTTTTTTTTCAGAAGTCTGCCAAAAACCCAATTTTCAATATTTTTAAATGATTCTAGTTCACTCGATACATTTGGGCTTATAGATTAAAACACTGTATATTCTCCATCGAATTTCTACACAAACGGACGAGCTTGCAAGGGATGCCAAAACTTGACATTGTTCTGAGTAGCTCATCTTTTTAGATGCTGTTACGAGTATACGCGGTGGTGTGTATCGGTTTGGAGCTCATGGATTTTTTCCAAGATCTGTTTAGTGTGAATATTTGGTCGACGGTGGACTTACATGGCTTGAGGCCATACTGATAGGGACTGATATGGTACAGAGGGTCTCCTTTCTTGAGGATCGGACAAATAATGCTGAGAGCATGCTTTCGTCCGACAATATTTTACAGATGAGTTTGTGTATGATCCTTGCCAAATCATCGTCTGAAGAGTTCGGCAGACAGGCGGTCCGCTCCACCAGATTTGTTGGACTTAAGCTTAGATATAGCTATCTTCACTTCATCCAGGTCTGGTGGATGTAATTGTTGGCCTACACCGACCGGGTTGAAAGGGTCATTCTGCCTGATAGAAATATTTGGTTCGTTATCGCCTTTACACAGTCTACAGAAACGCTCTTTCCAAACCCTCGGCATCGACTGCAATTCCACTAGTATTTTCCTATGTTTGTCTCTACAGGCTACTGTTCGGGGCTTGTATTCGTGACATGTTCTTGTTTACATTTTGTTATAACTTCCGAATCTCATTCCTGGAGAAGCATCTCTCATTATCCTCGGCGGCGCGCTTATCACGCTCCTCTTTACCCCTCCTGAGAAGCCGGTGTTCGCCTCTCATCTTCTGCTCTTAGAGCTCGTGAGCAGCTCTAGTCTTTCTATAGAGCGCCGCTTTGTATGCATCTTGCTTAGCTGCATGTGCTTACTGCACTCTTCGTTACACCATGGGTTTCGCTGTTGTTTCGCCGAGTGAAACGTAGCACATCAGAGGCAGCATGACTTTTTGGGAATCTTGCCACTGGCTTTCGATACTTGATACTGGCGGCATAGAACCTCATAAGAGATTAAATTAAACTCGATCGGCAAAGAGTTTGATGATCTCTTGCATTGAAGCCCTCCGACCTCAAACTTCCTCACAATATTAACTTGTCCTTGCGATCAGTTCAGTTTTTATGCATTTTTATTTTTTACCTTAAATTACTCTTATATGCTAAACAAAAAACGCTTAAAAATTAGCTTAAATTACTTACAAATAATCTTATTCTAACTTACTGGCCCCATGCGGGCACTCTAAGTTAAACCTAACACTTAAACTATGTCTTTCGACGAATCTTACAGTCTACTTTTATTTCTATTTTAACATTAATTAATACTAAAACTAAGAAAATAAATTTTAATCAAAAACTTAGTATATGGAAATTTTTTAATTTTGTATAAAACTTAAAACTAAAGCCTACAAACTACCTAAAAATAAATCTTAATCTACTTAACCTACTTACATCTAACACAAACACAGACATACATAAATATATATATACATAATATGGATATACATAAAATATAAATACATGTATATATATATTTGTTTTTCATATTCTTGTCCTTGCGATGTTCAACATATCCGTCACCGTATTTTGGCTACAACAAGGTAATGGTTCGTATCGATGTTAGCATCTCGGAACGTTCGGACTTTTTTGGAGGAGTGCCTGCCGTCGATCGCAATGTAGTCGATCTGGTTAACGGGTGATTGATCAGGAGTTCTCCTAGTCCCCTTATGAATATCGAGATGCAGGAACCGCGCGCTAGCTACGACAATGTTTCGCCCCGCCGCGAAGTCGATTAACCCGAATTCGTTGTCGGAGATGGTGTTGTGCTTTGCTTTAAAATCAGAGGACAATTTTAATATAATAAATACAATTTTTAATTCTCCTAAGTTTTGTCCAAGAGCTCGTAGAAGCCATCTTTCTCCTCTGTGGGGCGTGCGCGCATATAAGGCTCTAATACGGATTGCCTTAATACGGATTATTAGAAGGCACTCGTTAATATGCCGGAAACTCAAGACTTCTTGCCTAAGGCTGCCTCTAGCAACGACGATCAATCGACGACTACAATAGCTGTAGTATATGTGGCAGTTTTTCAACCTCTTTTTGTCGCTTATCTACTTTGCAGCAGCCCAGGGTCTCCGCTAGTTGTTTGGCTGCACGTGGCCTATTAACAGACCTAACGCATGCAGATCCGAAGTTCGTTGACCTTGTTTCGTTTGAAGGGGTTGTCCTTATCCGAGTCCAACCTGGAGGGCCTGTGTATATGAGTCCTACTTGGGCATATCTCCTAGTCAATAGTGAAACCCTAAGAACAATTTATATATATGTAGTTATTTTAAAAAGTAATACAATTTAATTTAGATCGCTTAAAACAAGTTTGTGTAGAGGATATTTATCACTAATCTAGCTGGACTTTGCTGTTGAAGTGGATGAAGAAGATGTCTACGTTCCAAATTGCCAAAACTGTCTTAGGAGAGTTTCTTCTTCCCTAATCCATGACATTGACCAAGACCGCTGGCCTTACGCTACTATATTTCAAAATCTAACAGATATATGTTATTCAGTATAAAATACGGTATAAGTACCGCTTAATCACAAGTGCAATTCGGACAGTCAACATATAGGTATGTATAGTTGAGGAGTTATTTCTTTAGTAGGTTTTATGATAAGAGCTATTTTTTAACATGGAATGTGATGATAACATACTCTTTTATCAGGCATAAATAGCTGCTGTCCATGAAGCGATCAAAATTCTTCTCCATATGATGCAGGTTGGTCAACTTTCTGTGTGACACCCCACAATTCTAGCGTCTACATTTAGTCTACGAGGAAATACTCAAATCTAGCATCTGCTTTCAGAAATATGCAGTCCAAAACGTCATCGACGATTTCTATACTATTGTAGAAACAGGCTTTCCGACAATTTTTTAAAAACTGAATTTGTTCCAATTACAAAAAAGTCACCACAACCGCGTTGTGTTATCTAGCACACTAGTAGCTTCGTTTATAGGAGCTTGTTGTGAGCTGGCTCTAATTAGGTTACCTAGGAAGTGAGCCTCAAATATGAAACGTAGAGTCTCCACTTTCGACTTATTGAAGGTACCATCAGATTTTCTGATAGATTCCAGCTTGGTTGATTCTCCCCTTTGACTTTGACTACCCTACTGGTTTCTCAGCCTGTTTCGATCGTTTCGCAAGAGTCTTTATAAGAGGGACTCTTCGAAATCCTAATTAGCTTTTTACATTCTTTATGCTTTGATCTGTAAGGACTGCCTACTTCCAAATTAGTCTTAAATGACCTTCGTACATTTTGTCATACTATGGGTTTCCTTCAAAAGTGGTTCATAGATGCAAACAACACTGGTCTTTAATGCCAATAGGAAGCTGTGTGTAAATATTTGGAGTAGGCCAGGATACTGAAGAGTCTTTGTTTCTAGAACTTTCGAATTTACCCAGCGTGGGTAAATCTTATCGCTATTCTTTTAGCTAGAGCAAAGTCAAAAGACTCAGTAATTTCTATATGTTACTCTGGTAAATAAAACAACTCCATTGCACATATTAGCTTAACGAATGATCGCTTTGCATTGGCTGACTAAAATTTCATATGAACTTCATTTGTTCTAAATCCAGGAAAAAAACTCAGAAATACTTGAGACTACCATAAGCTCAAATACATAACAAATACAACCTTCTTTCAGCTCTCATCAGCCAATTAAGTAGGAAGCTTATTGAAATTTATTAGCTCGAGGCAAAACTCGAATACTTTGACCAAATGTATAACCAAACTATTCTACAGGGATAAAACAATTAAGTAGAACCGCAACAGTATCTTCACAAAACCGACATACACAGAAAAAGCGAAAATATTTATTCTCGAAACTTAAGTTGAACCATAAATAGAGAATAACACATTGCTACGCATATCTGTAGTGTTCCTCCATAATCTTAGATGAACAATTCCCCTATATTTCTATTCCAATTTATATCAAGAAATTTGCAATCTTCCCAACCGTAGTCGATGGCGGTGTTTTTATCCGGATGCGAAAAGTGAGAGACTCTTCAACACAATCGTAAATTACCGCCACGAAAATAATAAAGAGACCACGTTGGGGATATGGGTAGAACGATATACATCCAAGTCTTTAGCTTAATGTCCAGGTCCACAGCCACCCAATTGTGGAGTCTATATTTCTTTTTATTTATTTGAGGTCATGGATAACGTAACGGAAGCATTTACATAAACAAGGACGTGAGAGTTGAGCTAATTTTCTGCTTTCTGCGTTCCTCCAAAAAGGAAAAGTAAATAAATTGCCTGGTGTTCCTTATCGGACAGGACCTTGCCATAATTTCTTTCCCGGTAAGGAGGGTAGATATTTTCGGATACACGGATACGGTTATTGAGGGTTTGTGGTTGATGAAATCGACACAGATACTTATTTTGAATTTCTGCACAGAAGATGAACGTATCTAATTTATTTCAAATTAAATTAAATAATTTAAAATTCCATTATTGATGTACAATAGAATGGAAGAGGGTTTTGAAAGTCAGTTTGGTTTATGTATGTCCTTAATTGAATACTTTAAATAGGATCAACGATTATTGGAAGTTCGGTTGGGATAAGTACTATACTTTTGATGGTGGAACTTATATTTTAAAAAGATGTGGGATTATCTAGCCCCGCCTGAGCATCATAGTGAAGGAAGTCTTGGCCTCCAAGTGTATTTAAAAGTGAGAGACATTGAGGAAAATTGTATCATCATTTTCACTTCATGTGTGGGTACTTTTTGAGGACTATGGTTAGAGTATACCAAATTGTACTATTCAGTTACATTTGTGACAAAAATATTTTAACGCGAGCCCCAAGGTATATTTTGATAAGCTTCAGCATTTATATAAAATAAGATTAAGTCTTTTACCAGCAAAGAAGTTAAGCTCGTTTCTGGATCTAGGCGAGATACGGCGGGAGAAAAGCCGACAACTCAAGTTGATCTGATCTGCACTAATGACACTAATATGTGTTAACATAAGAGAGGCTTACGAGCGATGAATCAAGGTCAATCAGTTTTCAGAACATTTCAGCTAGGCTATAAAAGATTTATGACTTTATCGAGCCCAACAATACGAGTATATTTCCTGACCAATTATTTTCTCTCAACCTCTCGTCAGCCCAAGGACTTGAATGACATTAATCACTAAAGACAACTATTGACTACAATGAGTCCAGGTTTAATAAAGAATACTGATACTCGTGCAAGGAGGTGGATTTGACGGCATTGATCCTTAAGTACACCATTGACGTGCTCTCCCCTCTAGGCTCGTCGGACCATTGTGTCATATCAGCTAATTTCTCGTACACCGACCACACAGTTAGAGAAAAAATTCCTAAAAGAACCGTATGGCAATACGAGAAAGCCAACTGGAGCGGTCTTAACAGCTTCTTTAGGAATTTTAACTGGTCGTTATGCTTCCTCGATAACGACGTGGATGCCGCTGCTGATATGATTACAGACACCATTCTCTTTGGAATGAGATCCTTTATTCCTCATCGGATGAAGAGTATCAAACCAAAAGAAAAGGCATGGTACGACTCGAGCTGTAAAGAGGCCGTCAGGGTTAGAGAAATGTTTTTTCGGTCCTACAAGACCAACCCGACAGAGGAAAACCGAAAAAAGTTCAAACGAGCCAGAAATGACTGCAACGCCTTTCTTAAGCGTGTGAAATTCCTATACGACCAAAAACTGAGGCAAAAAATACTGCAATGTCCCAAAGGCAGTAAAAATTTTTGGTCGTTCGTCAAAAACATTAGAAATTCCGCCTCATCCTCCATCCCAACGCTCATTTACAATGACATTCCAGCTGTCAGCTCTTTGGATAAGGCCAATCTGCTTGCTGCACACTTTGCGGCCAGCTCAACACTCCCAGATTGTGCTTTGTCTCCGCCTACACTTGAGTGCGTCGAATCTTCAATGGGACGAATCTACTTTCGCACTCGTGTGGTAGCAAGAGTACTTAAAGATCTCAACATACATAAATCCGCTGGTCCAGATGGTATATCTCCCCTTCTTCTGAAGAGGTGTTCCTCTTCGCTGGTAAAACCACTGCTTCAGCTTGTTCACCAATCCTACTCTTTAGGACTTTTTCCGAGCAGATGGAAAACAGAATTTGTCCAGCATCCATAAAAAGGCGAATCATCTTCTCTCTCCTCCTACAGACCCATTGCACTTACGTCCCTTCTTTCCAAGGTCATGGAAACACTGATAAATCGTCAGCTCATGAAATATCTCGAAACACGAAAACTTCTCAATGACCGACAGTACGGTTTTCGTAGCAACAGGTCCACTGGTGATTTGATGGCATGTCTCACCGAAAAGTGGAACCAAAGCGTACATCAATCTGGCGAAAGCAAGATAGTTGCACTTGATATTTCTAAGGCATTTGACAGAGTTTGGCATCAGGCTCTTTTGTCGAAAATGCGTGCATTTGGGATCGACGACTCTCTTCTTCAATGGATTAGAAATTACCTTTCGGAACGTTCAATTCAAGTTGTCTTGGACGGTTTCAAGTCTGATATTCACAAAATAAATGCTGGTGTGCCCCAGGGCTCTGTTCTGTCACCGACACTCTTTTTAATTTTCATTAACGATCTCTTGTCTACTACTTCTAATCCAATATATTCCTTTGCTGATGACAGTACTCTCTGCTTTTCATATTCGTTCCCGGACTCACGGCCCTGCTCTTCGGCTGTAGTACGAGAACGGCAGCGTATGCTAAGCTCATTAAATTCCGATATCAACAGCATAACCAATTGGGGAACTATCAATAGAGTGGAATTTAATGCTTCCAAAACACAATGCTGTCTGCTGTCTTTAAAGCGAAATTTAAACACCCAGCCATTATCTATGAATGGCACTTGCATCGTCGAAACCGAAAAACTTTCCATTCTCGGTATGTGTGTCAATGACAACTTACGTTGGAATGACCACATATTTGATGTCGCCAAAAATGCTGCGAAATGTCTAGGTTTCCTCAAGCGATGTAAGAAATATTTTACCCCCTCTGATCTGGCCTCAATATCAATCAATCCGCCCAAAATTGGAGTACAACTCCCACATCTGGTCAGGTGCTCCTAAAACATCTCTGCACCTGCTAGATAGGATTCAAAACCGTGCGATAAAACTTATTGACGATACTAATATCAGTCAATCAATGGACACCCTCGAACACCGACGAAATGTCTCGTGTCTCACTTTGTTTTATCGCTACTTCCACCACCAGTACTCCACTGAAATCGCCAGTAGCATTCCGCCCATTCAAACTTTCAACCGTAACACCCGTCTCGCTATGAATGCTCATCAGTATACCCTCAAGCCCATTTTCGGACGTACTCTAAAATATCGTGATTCGTTCCTAAGCCGTACAACTCGTTTATGGAATGCCCTGCCGATCTCTGTATTTCCTGGTCGTTATAACATGCAAACATTTAAAAACAATGTACATCGGTACCTCTCTTTTCTTCCTCCCTAAATTTCCTTTGCCCGCGCTGTGTACAACCACCTTAAGGGTACTCAAACCCCTTGAGCGCGCGCTCATTATAAAAAAAAAAAAAAAAAAAAAAAAAAAGAAGAAATGAGGCTTCTGCTCAGGTATTATTGTAGTTTTAATCAAGGGACGGAAGTATTTAAAGGAAGTATGATATGTGTACCAAAGAAAACGATAAAATATGCCTCTTCTAAAATATTACGCATTTGGTTAAAAGTCTGAATAGCACAATTTCGGGCATATAGCTTCCTCGGTTCTTTATGGTGAAGCACATCCTATCGGCTCAATCTTAGGCAATTCATTTGTGCATTTGGGGTTCTATCTCACCAATAATGTGGTAAACATTGGCTTCCTCAGCCTGTATAAAAATCTGCGAGCTAGCGCCACAAGCTGTTGTCTTGTCGCTTTGGTCGTAGCCCGACATATTTTTGCAAAATTTTCTGGACAAAGTGCAAGCTGTTGCGATCCACGACGACCACGAACAGCGGCTATAGTCAAAGGTTGAGTTGGCCTTAGGGACTATCTTATCTATTTAGCTCCATATCATGCAAAGAGCCAAGATTGCAAAAAGTTTAAAATGGAATTCATTTTATTGCTTCAGCTAAAATTTGACACAGGAAAGCGATGGTGTTGATGGATGGCTCTTAAACCCATCTGTAACACGGTGCTGGTTTCTCTCTGCGGGACATAGACTTTAGATTTAAATCCTCGTTAGGAAATCTTGTGTCTGCCTTCGAAGTGAAGATTTAGGCAATGAAATACATTACTCCGATGACTCTGCGACTTTATGCTGTGCCTCAATTGTAAAAGGAGTAGATTGGTTATTGATGATGTAATATGGAACTAAAGCGTACTAGGTATAAGTGCCACAATATCCTGACACGCTGGCTTCACTAGACTAGGCAGAGGACTATCTCTGCGAGTATCCGGCGTACGTTCGCATCAGGCTGCAAGTATTCACCGTTGATATAATGGATACTAGTGCTGTGGGCAATTTAGCACTTAAGCGTTTATACTTCTTTATATGAAGAACTGAGATTTTTAGAAAAAAGAACACATAAATACAAGGAATACTAGTTCATTGCTTATGTCCTCCGTTCGTTTAGCCTGCTGGTCGATCGAAGAAGAGATTTAATTTATTCAAAGCGATGAAACTGGATTCCTTTTCAGTCCAGGCAGATTTAAGTTGCCGAAGATAAAAATATCGTCATTACTAAGTAAATTAATATGTCAAATAGAACGATAGCAAGTAAGTAAGGACCTATGTCTATGCGATTGTCTATGAAAATGGCCAGTAAGACAGCGAAAGTCAAACTAATTGAAGGTAGAACTTGCTATCGGAAAGAGGAAATAACTCATTGTTATACTGGTTTCAGTTATAACATAAATATCGAAAGGAAGAGCATGAGATTGTCACATAACAGCAGGAGTTTTTAAGCAAAACACTCTTACAGTCTAAGGAGAAGTATTCCCTGCTAATTCTTTTGGCTCACTCGCGAACACTCACTGGGGATAAGAAAGTCCACATACGCTGGATAGCTAGAACCATATGGCCGATCTATCATAAGAAATAATAGATCTCATAAATAAAAATTAGTCGCTATAACACACGTACCATGGGCTTTCATGCGGAATGCCTTGGGATCCTCCAAAACATCTACAGTAAAACATTCAAGGATGAAGACGAAGGTCTTTCTCTTTTATAATTAGTGTGACTGATTATAAAATAAAGAGTTCGGCAAAGCATTCCATATCTAGTTGTACGGCTTAGGAAAAAAACAATATTTTTCAGCGTACATTCGAAAGTGATATAGAAAGCGACCGATAAAATACGGTAAGGCAGGCGACATAACTTCGGTCTCATATGAGCTCTATCGCACGGTTTTGAACTCTATTTAGTAAGTGCAGGGGACATGACAGGATGCGGTCCACTTTCGAACTTATTTCGGATTTATCCGTACATATTTAGGCCAGATCAGATGTGCTAAGGTATTTCTAACATCGCTTGAGGAAACCTAGACTTTTCGTAGCAATTTTCGGTTAGACCGAATGTGTGGTCATTCCAACGTTGGTTATTATCGGCAGTTTCGATACTCCAAATACCATGCATGGATAAGGGCGCGGTATTTAAATTGCACATTAAATTCTATTCTATTTCTCCAATTATTTATATTGTTAATACGAACTGCCCTTCCTGTTCTATGGCTACAATGCAGGGAACAGATACGAACATGAAAAATAAAGACTACCTACTGTCGTCAGTAAGGGAATATACTGGGCTCGAAATAGCAGACAGGAGATCGTTAAAGAAAATCAAAAAGGATGTCAGAGACAGAATGGCGCCCTGGGACACCCCAGCATTTAGTTTTTTTGATATAAGACTTCAAACTGTCCTAAATGGCTTGACTTCATTCCAAATTCACGCATTTATGACAAAAGAGTCTGGCACTTTAACAAATGCCGGGGAAATATTAAGTGCAACTATCTGCAGATTGACATAGGCCTTCATACCTTGATTTCATTTCTGTCACTAAGAAAACCGAGCTGCCGATATTGAAAAGTTTTCGTGTTTCGAGATATCTCATAAGTTGACATCATGCCCATGATATGGGAAAATATCAACGTAAATGCAGTGAGTCTCCAGAAGGAGCGAAAAGAAGATTAACTGTTTTAAGGAATGTCATCTACTCTGAAAGAGTATGATTGAAGAAAACACTTACGCAGTAGTATTGTCAGAACGTCACCCTCCAGAAGAAGGTCAAATACACTGTCTGGACCTGCAGATTGATGTGTAATATATAATTATCCCGGAATACTCTTGCTCCTGTACCAAAAGGGATGCATTCTCTTGAAGATTTGATGCTCTAAGTGTAGGCGGAGACATATCAAATCTAAAATTATATAGTTTTCTACAAACTGTGCAGCGGGCAGATTTACATTGTCCAAAGAGCTAGAATGAAGCGGAATTTTCAATTTTTTTGACGAACGACAAAAATGATTAGGTACTTCGTGAAATTGTAAGGAATATAATTATTTATATGAAGCCAGATCGTTCATCAGACTTTTTAAATTTCGGATAGCTATCCAGTCTGGGGATTCTGTTAGTAAAGCAGTAGTACATAATTGTTATGCAGTAATGAAATTTTAACCACACGAAGTTGATTTCCTGATTTGAATATACAATAGATCACATTGCGATGGAGTTTGGTAAGCTACACAATTGCACACGTAAATAGCAATAGTAGTGAACGTATGCCGAGAAGTGATTACTTTCTAGCCCGTGTATATTTGCTACATTTGGTCTGGATTCCCCATTGCATTATATTAAACAAACACAAAAAATATAAAACAGCGAAGTTGCTAACCAACAATGCCGCACTCCAAATTGATTTAGGTCCGCTTCCACTTGCGTGGGCCACCTTAGATGCGGTCGTCCTCTGCTCCGCTGTCCCTCGATATTAGAATCGAAGACTCTTTAGGCGGGAAATGCGTAACTACAGCGATGTCGCTGCAGAGCCTGTACAGTTCGAGGTTGAATCCATTCCTCCATAGACCAATGTTGGCCGCTTCGGTCTCATAACTCACGAAATCTTCATTGACTACTCGCTGTGTGCTTTTAGTCATATCGATGTCACCCACGTATGCAAGTTATTACGCTGACTTCAAAAAGGTGGTACCTCTTTTGTTGAGTAGTGAATTTTGTACGATTCTTTCTAGAACGAGGTAAAAACATCCTATTACAACGCATCGACTTTTCTTAAATCTTTCATGACATTGAATATCTCGTTTAATTCATTGTCGACCTAGATAGAGTAGCAACAATTCTCCATAGTGATCATATCCTTCCTGATGAGTATGGTAGTGATATCATGACTACACATGGCGTTATATAGATCGTCCCTATACACGTTGTCATATGCTTGGTTGAAGTCGAAAAACGGGTGGTGATTGGTGATCTGAAATCGCCGCGTCAATTCCAAGGTCTGCCGTAGTGTGAAATTTTGACCGATGGTGGACTTTCCTGGCCTGAAATTGCACTGGTATGGGCGAACTAGATTGTTCATAAATGGTTTTGCATGCTCACACAGTAAAATAGCAGAGGTTTGGAAGAAGTTGGCGTAGGATGCCC
This sequence comes from Volucella bombylans, assembly GCA_949129095.1. Taxonomy (NCBI): domain Eukaryota; kingdom Metazoa; phylum Arthropoda; class Insecta; order Diptera; family Syrphidae; genus Volucella; species Volucella bombylans. The sequence goes on along the minus strand of OX422141.1, from coordinate 99,187,626 downwards.
TTTATTGTGAATAGCACACATGAAGTAAGATTCCATGCTTAGGGCATGCTTTGTTCTGATTATATTTTATAGCTGAATTTTACGAGGCTATCTCCAGTTGCTTTCGATAGTTCTTAACGTAGTCCGTCTGTGTTAGTACCTTTATTATACTCAATCGTCGATATTGCATATAATGCTCTTTTTATCTGCAAAAGAACAGTAGGAAAAATTTGGGGCTTAAAACCTGTGATGGTGTACTGCCTGAATACGCTGGTGGTAAGACCCATACTTACATACGGCGCACTAGTATGGTGGAAAGCAACAAATAAGAAAATGGTTTACAGAAAATTAGCGGCGGTTCAAAGAACCGCTTCCATAGCCATTACAGGTGCGCTCCGTACCACCCGTACGGCCGCATTAGGCACCCTTTTGCACCTAATATCGCTTGATTTACAGACCAAAAAACTTGCTGGAAACAGTGCGATACGACTCACAAATCCGGGTTACTTCAATAGCAGTAGTTTCGGACATGGAACGTTCCTAGCGGAGCTACTGTCAGGCAATCCAATTTTAACGGATGAAATGCCTTTCTTAGGCGACTTCGACATCCCGTAAGATATAATATATCCAGAGAGGGAGGACTGAAAAAAAAATGAGGTAATTAGGTCGAACTAAATAGCAATTTTCACAGATGGCTCTAAAACAGAGGAAGGAACAGGTTCTGGTATTTTCTCAGAAGACCCAGAACTAAGAGTATCCATAAGACTACCAGACGCAAGCAGTGTCTTCCAATCAGAGGTACTGGCTGACCTAAGAGCTTGAGATTGTTTGCTTTCTAGTCATTTGAAGACAAATTCAACTGGTTGCATAGGGAACATGATGGATCCGCTTTGATGTCTGGTATCTGTGTAATGGCATATCTATTATACCCCTATTTAACCTAACCTAACCTAACCTATGACAACTGCCAAAAAGGATATTTCACGAGCCTTTCACAAGAATTCATTCCTGGATGGACCGAAAAATCTTTCTTTCTATTTCTTATTGTTATTAAAAAATAACCGACTGTACGACAATTTCAACCTAACTTAAGGTACCGAAATTGGCAAAGAACGAGTAGTTCTTTGCTTGACGGACCCGCAAAAAAGAATGGATATCTCTCTAGCAGGAAAGCATGGTAGTAGCAGCTACAACACCACAAACTCTTGCATCGACCCGAACAAAGGGGTCAACCGTATAGTGGATGTTCTTGGGCAGTTTCACAGCCGAAGAGGTTAGAACCGCTCTTTTAACAGTAAAAATAGGAAAGGCGGCGGGTTTCGACGACATCTACCCGAAGTTTCTTGCACATAGCGAAAAAAACTCTAGGCGATGGCTAGCAGAATTATACAGCAATATACTTGAACTAAGCATAATCCCAACTGCGTTCAGATGAATGAAAGTTATAGCTGGTAAATTCACCAGGAAGTTGCCATCCTAGAGCACGCTTTAGTATTTCCTACAAACTACTCGAACGCCTTATGTATACATAATCAACGAGTTCATGCCCATCGAACAAGACGGATTTTCTACGGGTAGAAATTGTACGGACCAGGGGCTATCATTGACGTCACACATTAAGGCTGGATTTGAGGATATGCTTAAACATCCATTGCTTTTGGCTACTTAACCGCAGCATAAGATACCGTCTGGAAGAATGGGGTTCTCTTTAAACTACTGAAAGTAATCCCGTGCCTAAGGACATCGCGTCTCATACTTTCAAACCGCCTGTTCCAAGTCTTCATCAATGATTCCACAATCAAAGTGTGAAAGTTTAACAACGGTTTGCCCCAGGGCTCCTTCCTCGCTTCTTTGCTCTTTAATCTTCACATCAGCTACGCTCCTGCGACCATATAGAGGAAATTTGGATATTCACACGACTTGGAAATCGCTACTTACGATAAGGACATAGCGAACACAGAAGAAACCCTAACCCTAGATTTTGAGCAAACTCAATGTATATTTTAAGCAATGGAGATTGTGCACAAGTATGTCTAAAACATAAGACTGCTGCTTTCACCCTACCAACCAACTAAACTGAATGCCCAGTTTAACATGATTAAATCCAGAATACCTACACGTATTTTTAGACAGATCCTGTACGTACAAAGAACGCTTAACAATTAATGTTGCTATCAAAACCCGCAACAACATAATCCAAGAACTAACTGGTACAAACTAGTGTTCAAGTGAATGAGTGCAAAGAACTGGACCAAGATAGGCGCAGTAGAAGTTGAATGCATTTATTTGATTAAAGGATTTTTTTAAGGCTCTTGCTTAGCGATATTTAAGCGAGTGCAGTTGTATAGCGTGTACACTTGTAAGTGATTGATAGGCTGAACATTGGATAACAATTTTGTTTTGTTATAGCAAAATTGAGCTGTAAAAATTTCAGAGATTAATATTCTTATCTAAAAGGCTCTATCATTCCCTCATTCTACAGGGCACCATGATTCCAATCGTTGATTTAGTTGAATAGTGTATGATAGTTATATGTATGCCACTCATTTATATACATAAGTACCTTATTCGAAAAAAAAAACATGATTATATTAAACGACCAACGTCGCGATATCATCGATTTTTTTAGGTTCCTATAATAAATTTTACTCCACGTAAGCCCAAGGAATTCCACATATTCTTTTATCTTTTGACCTATTCACTGAACCAAAAATAACTTTTAACAAAATCTGTACCTACTTAGTTTCACCGTTCCTTACACTAAATAACTCGTAGCTTTAAGATTTTGCTTAAGTTTCCAATATTATTGAGTTTGATTTGTAGTTTAAAGTCTTATCGACTTTATATCTGAAAAACTAAAGCATATATATCTGCACCCATAAATATTTCAGACATTGAGTGCCTTTAATAAAAAGTTATTTTAGATAGTAAGTATTTACATGTACCAGTATATGTACAATCGATACATGCACCTCTTAAACTCACAAAATAAGGGATCACAGCAGAACTACTCAGTGAAATTGAATTTGTAAGAATAAGATTCTTAAACCTCGTCGAAATTTAAGAGAACCCATTCATTGGTTTGAATCTCGACGCCTTTTTTTTTGCCTCTAAATAAATAAATCTCAATTTATCCTAAAAGCTTTTGCAGTCCGGAAAATAGTGATGCAATCAAATGATATTATTTCGTCCCTAATTCCTATTTTCTCCTTTACTTCTTCTATGTTATTTTTTGTCTTTATCCCTTCCTTCCTCGAAAGAAAGTTCTAAAAAAATTCCATCTAAACAAAGTACAGATTGTGTGTGTTTACCTCCCTGGGCAATCTAATTTTCATTCTGCATATCCACCTAAACTCCTTTCAAGCCAATTCGATATAGCAGACATAAAATAAACGTCAGGATTATTCAGAGCCAAGGAACGTGTGGTGTTGGAGGATGAAAAAAAAGGAACATAAAAATAAAAATAAATAAATACTCGTACTGCCAACTATAACATTTTACAGAAGTTCCCAAAAACGACAAATGCCTATCCACAGATAGAGAGATACACCTATTCTCACATGCACTTAAAATAGGTGTGTGGACCAATTTTATATTTATTTTTTTCTCTACCACACTTTAGCACAATCTCAGAGCTTAATACAATTAGGTAGGATTCCTTGAAAAACTGTCGTGTTTTCATTACAACCAATGTCAAGAGTCAATAAAAGATCGACGAGTATTTCTCCATTCTATTCTATCGGCGTGTATAACAGCAAAAGCAGCAGCAACAACAAAAACATCGCCATCAACACCAACAAAATGGAACCGAAATGCTTAAATTGCCATAAACTGGCATATAGATTTGACCTTTTTTAAGTGTTGGTCACACCGACGTGAATAGGATTGCCACAACCGTGTCCTTTTTGCGTCCTTTCTCTGTTACCCCTCTGTTACTGTGTCCTGTGATTTTTTTTCATCTTTTTTTTTCTTTATTGTGTATTAGAATCCCCAAGTGTGGTTCAGAGATTTTTATATTCAATTGTGTAAAATGTGGCAGTCATCACCACTTGATAAATTTCGGGTTTAACATGTGAGTGGTGTAGGTATGGGATGGTTTCTTTTAGTGGTTGACATGGGGTGGAGAGAAAAGGACACACTTGACCAAGCTACAATGTTAAATGTGAATTTAAATTTTTTTCGTCTCTCCTCTTTGTTCGTTACTTGTCTTGCATGTTCAATGAAATTATGGATTAACCCGGAAAATGTTGAAATCAATCCGCACCACTCCGGCGATATCCTCCGAGTATACTTTTAGATAGAACTAAACGTCGTTGTCAGTTGAGACCTGGTATGAACAAAGTTTAAGGAATGAATAACTTTTCACATCCACTCTATGGATGGCTTGACTTTTATTTTTGGTTTGAGGTCCTTTGAGTGGGATAAAGTTCGCTGGCATTTCAATTTTAACTCAATGTAAATTTATTGCCCAACCATTTGAATGGAAAGAAATTCTTTTCGATAGATTACACGGTTGGACTGAGGACAGTTGCTGTATGAAAATCAGGGCGCTCAGTGAAATAAACCGAACGAAAGATCTAGATATTTTCCCCACTCTGATTATAGTGATAAAAATGATACTTTTGCAATACTCGCCTACATGAAAACAATGATCCCGATGTATGAATAAAACAAACAAAATGCGACTATTTTAAACCAAACATAAACAGAAACAAAAACCTAACACAATTAGTCGTAGCGATAATTTTTCATCCGGATACATTACTCGTTATTTTTATTGCCTACTGATTCTTTGAAACGACTAAATATTTGATATATTGCAGATTGGGATAGACATTAACTGACGATGACCGGTGTTGAACAAGTCAATTGTGCTTATCTTATTGTACTAACAAGTAGAAGCCATTCAATTTCAACCTGCTTATTAACAATAGACAAAAATATCAGCACTTAGCAAAACGGCGTATAAATTCACTAGCAGCGGTTACTTCGCAACTTCAAACAGAAGTAGAAAATACATTTTATCTTGCCCACTTCGACGTGCTCGGAGCTCAAGTCGATAAGAGTTCCCCATAATAAGTCAGTTATTGCGGATGAGCTCTCAATGGTTCAATAGCAGAATTTCGGAAGTGCTTAAGGGGTTTCATACGTTTCTCCGCTCAAAAACGGAGCGTTTTTCAAGATTTTTTTTCGCTACGATATTAAATTAATATAAAAAAAGTAAAATATACATTGTGTAAAGTATTCTTTGAAGAATACAAAACTTTATTGACAATTGAAGAAAAACAATTATAAAGTATACAGTATCTCTGTAGGTTTCATCTGAACGAAAAAAAAAACCTGTTAAAGTAGGTGGATAAAACTAGTCACTATCATAGCCGTTTTCGAAAATCTTCATTTTTAACAAAATGACAGCTTTTTGAACGTACGAGGCTATTTTTGACTAAAAAACGAGTCACATTTTTATTTATGACAAATCTAAAAATTCAGATATCAATAAATCCTACGTAGGAGACTAGATAATGGCATTAAGAATATCCGTGCGAAATGGCATGCAAATCGGTCGAGTGGTTCAAGAGATATTTCTGGTACCGACTCGGAAAACACTGTTTCGAGAAAAACGCAAACGAAATGCAAAATCTGCAGTGTGTTCTGCCTGCGTGGTTTCGAAAGCAATACTGAAAATGTGCTCGAATAGTGCCTTCTAGAATATTCTGAATTCTAATATTCTTATACAAGGTTTAAATCTATTGCTAAGCAGGTATAAATATTTGCGAGGGCACTGACCCGTCATTAGAGAAGGTAGGAAGGCACGCAGCTGCTCATATCCCTAATGAGCGCTCCGCCCGGTCCGACGTCTAACGGTCATAACTTTCTTAATTATTGGAATTTTTGAAAAATTTTTGCGGCATTTGAATTTATAATGCTTATAATAAGCGAAAATGTTCACAAATGGCTGTCGTATGAAGATATAGAAGCATATTTTTGCAAATCTATTGATGCTGTTTCCGAATCTGATAATGTGATAGCATTGTTTGATGAGAAGGATGATGATGACAATTTCTTGCCTGATAAAGCAAACATCGATTCTGATGCAGAATCGAAGCAGTTTGAGGAACATGATTTTCCAAATATTGATGACGCAACTTCCTCTGCTGATTGCCTTTTTTCACAGCCAAATACGGTGTGAAATGGTGTAGGCAGCCTCCGGATATGGACACCCCCACAGAGTGTCCAAGTCCTATTACAAATAACTTGTCTAGTGTGAATACATTCAATTGCATCCTCAGTTCAGCTATTAGAGATATGACATGCAAATATTCCAATAAAAAGGCGGAAATCAGAAATCGTATATGATCAATGCTAAAAATCTTGGTAAACTGCCTCGCAAATGGAATCCAATTACAGGCGGCGAACTATTAGCTTTTATTGGAATTTTGCTTCTAATGTGCTGCCATCAATCGAAACGGGAGTGACTTAGGAAGCTGTCTAAACAATAATTCATACCCATTACTCGGTTGAAACTTAATAGATTTACGGACATTCTGCGATTCTTACGCTTTGACCGGCATTCTACGAAGCGTTTCGTCAAAAAGAACATGAGACTGCACCAATAAGGGATGTTTTCAATATGGTAAACTCTAATTTAAGAGTCAATTATCGACCACATGATTCTATTAGAGTGGATGAACAATGGTTCTGTTACAGAGGGGGTACTATTTACACGAAGTACAAGCCTACCAAGTAAAGCATACAAATCTGGTGGGCCTGTGATTCTACCACTTACCCCCACTAACGGCAAATATATACCCGGAAAAGTGAACAACATACATAAGAGACATGAATAAGGCGTAGCGCGTTGTAAAGAATTTAGTTGAAGTATACAAAGGATCTGGACGAAACGTCACCACTGACAATTTTTTTACAACACTTCCTCTGACCAACGAGCTGGCTAATTGGAAATTATCGATTGTAGGCATAGTAAAAAAAAACAGAAGAGATATCTACCCAATGAATTCAAAACAATGCGGAACCGGAAAGTCAAATCAAGCCTATTTGGTTTTTCGGAAAATGCAAATGTATGTTCCTACTTCGCAGATAAAAAGAAATCCGTGGTTCTGATGTCTACAATGTACAAAAAAATACAAAACAAAAAAGAAACACCCGGAAAATTAAAAAAAAAAAAAGTATAAAGCGCCCGTTACCAGCTTCGGTCTAACCGACCTCTCGTCCAAGGGGTATTATAATGGAACTGGGTCTCCAGGGGGGGGGGGGGGTTGTACCGCCGGGTTACTACCCAGCAATTGAAAAAAATATGTATTGTAGATACGAAGCAACAACAAGCCTTGGATATGGACTGTTCAACTATTAACAACCCTTGCAAAAGATACAAGGACATCGAACTTTGGATCTTCACGTGTAATGTTAGGTCCCTTAATAGGCCACATGCAGCCGAACAACCAGCAAGCCCTGGACTGCTGCAAAGTAGATATTACTGCCATCCAAGAAATGCGATGGGATAGACCGGACAAAAATAGGATGAAAAACTGCGTCATCTATTACGGCGGTTGTTATCGACGGCAAAAGCAGCGCCTATTTGGATGCGGATTCCTTGTTAGAGGCAGATTTAGGCAAGAAGCTTCGAATTTTTCGGCATGAGAAGCGCGCGGTCGAGGAAATTGAGAGATGTTACGCCAGGAATGAGATTTGGAAGTCTTACCAAAAGATAAATGCCACGGATACCAACTCCGAAACGAAGTCTGCAGAAACGAACAAGGGAACATCGTAGTAGTGTCACAGTTGATGCTGAGGATTTCGAAAGAGCATTTCTGTAAACTGTACAACGCACATAACGTGCAAAATACCGCTATCAGGCAGAACGCGCCTATCAATCTGGATGACGTAGATTAACAATTTCTTGCACCATAACAGGATGAAGTTAATATTGCCATATCTACAAAGCTGCTAGAGCGGTCGGTCAGACTACCGAGCTTTTCAAAGCGCAGGCGATGACTTGGTAATGAGCATACACCAACTCGTTTGCAAAATATTGAATAGAACTAGATAAATAGAACCTCAGCATTGTCTGTCCGATCCTCAAGAAAGTTCAGAGGGTCTAACTGCGCCAACTAAAAGCACTTGTCTTCTTAACATCGCCTACAAGAGCCTATCTGTTGTATTGTGTGAACGCCTGAAATCGTTTGTCAACAACCTGATTAATACATATCAGTGTGGCTTCAGGCCAAGAACGTCCACCATCGACCAAATATACACACTACGACAGATCTTGGAAAAAATCTGTGAGCTCTAAATCGAAACACACCACCTATTCATCGATTTCAAGGCTGCGTATGACATCATCTATAGAGACGAGCTATACAGAGTATTGTCTAATTTTAACATACCTGCCAATCTTGTCCGCTTGTGCAGGAAAACGATGGAGAATGCACGCTGCTCAACAAGGTTGGTAAAGAAACCACCGAGACTCTTGATGTAAGAAAAGGATTTAGACCCCGGCGATGCGGTGCAATGCGATTTCTTTAACATCATCCTTGAAGGAATAGTGCAAAACTCACGCGCCAACACAAAACACGCAATTTTTAAAAAGTTCATCCAACTACTCGCATACGCCGATGATACTGACATAATCGGAAGAAAGCAGCGTGATGTCAGTGACGAGTTTTCGCGAGTTTTGAGATGGAAGCGGCGGAGATGATTTTAACGGTCAACGATGGTAATATATAACTTTGAGGTAGTTAAGAACTTTGACTACCTAGACTCCGCTATCAATTCAGACAGCCATACCAGAGCCGAAACCAAACGAAGAATAACTCTTGCCAATCGCTTCTTCTTTGGGCTAAGTAGGCCTCTTTCAGTTGAGTTTCAGTTCAGCTTCTATGCATTTTTATTTATGTCACTTAAATTACTCTTACTTGCTAGACAAAAAAACCCTTAAAAAAAGCTTAAATAGCTTAAAAATATCTTATTATAACTTACTGGCCCCATGGCACTCTAACTTAAACCTAACACTTAAACTATGTCTTTCGACGTATCTTACAGTCTAATCTTATTTGTATTTTAACATTAATTAATACTAAAACTAAGAAAACATTTTTTAACAAAAAACTTAGTTCCATGACCTTTTTTTATTTTATTATAAAACTAAAAAATAAATCTTAATCTACTTAACCTACCTACATCGAACACAAATATGGACACACATAAATATATATATACATAATATGTATATACATTAGGGTGTCCCAGGCTATAAGGGTTAAATTTTTTTTTTTAGATAGAGATACGCATACCTTTTTTTTTTTTTCTATTTGACCCAGATAAGTGAAATATCAAATATTATTGCGATCGGATGACGATAACCCGTGCCGACTTAACGCCAAAATCTAAACATAAAAATTAGTATGGAGCAATGGAGGGAAAAGCAAAACTCATTTATTTTTGAAATAAGGCATCCGGTATTGGACTTTATTATTATATTAATTGTTGAAAGTAGGTTAATTATTTATTAATTTTCTTTTTAATGTTTGTTTTTTACAGTCAGGATACTTTTGTCGATGTTCTTGTACGGAACGAAATAAAAATTGCTTTTGCTCCTCTTGAACAGTTAGCAGGCCGTGAAAATCTTGCATCAACTTGACTGCTCTTTCAGCAGAGTCATTAACTGCTTTCAGTTTTAATAGCTTGCTTTTAGCATGTTGGTACGAAGCATTTTTAAGCCACAAAGAGGGGCACTCGTGGAGAAAAGCACCATCAATTTTCAATCGACTAAATAAGGACTTGCTTTTGACTGAAACAAAGTCATCGATGTTTTTTTCTGAAAACAAAAAAAGGAGGATTATTGATATAATTTTTTAGTTACATATGTAAATAAAAAAGTTAAAAAAACAAACTTAATTTTCAAACTTACCATAAAGTCTGCCACAAAGTTCTTCTTTCGATGCAATGTAGCATTTACCATAGGCAGATGGATATTCTTTGGCTAAGTTAGCAACCATTTTGACTTTCGTTTCTTGGTTTACATCATCATCAAATAGAGACAAGATAGACACTTCGTCTGTCAAATACCACAAATGCAAGCAAAACTTCTGTAATGCTGCTTTCGAGATGCTTTCATCTATTGTTTCATAAGATTTTATAGCTTTCAGAAAACACAAATCCTGGTAAGGTGCTTTTACTGCTAAAATGCATTGCAACCAAGGCCTAACGTATATTGTCACGATGAACAGGCAGACGTCTAACAGAGCTTCTTTATCTTTGTTAGAAATTCTTAATTGATCACCAAGTAACGATATTTTTAATGAGTAAATCGCTCTCGCCATCCATCGAGCTTGGTGCATGGCACCTGGAGGCCGGATCTTAAATTTTTTTTCTGCATCGCCGCCAAGAAATATTATTGAAAGTTCGATTAACTCTCTGTAATCATCCCTAGTAATTTCTTTAGTTAATTCAATTTGGTAAAAATCGATAAGTCTGTTGATCTCAGAAACATTCAAACATGATAGCTTTTCTGTACGGCTCTGTATTTTCTCGGGATCGACATTCTTCCAGTTCTCTCGAAATTTCTTGAACATTGGAATGTCTGGGCTTGTGGTAACTTGGCAGATTTTTGCTTCAAACACGCTTTTTAGTACTAATTCGTAGACGTGATGGCGGCAAGCAAAAATAATCATTTCCCTGCCTAGTTTCTGTTCGAGAAGTACACAAGTACCATTGATTCGACCAGTATTTGAAGCAGTCGTATCACAACACAAAATCTGCACTTTATCCTCAAGATTCCAATCAATTATAGCATTCCAAAGTACCTGGGCCTGTTCCTTTCCTGTAGAGTTATCCAACTTTGGTACAGCGATAAGTTGTTCTTTATCGTCAAACGTTATAACTATCGGCAGACGTTCTTCCTTAGATTTGCGTGAATCTAAAGCCGGCAAAGGTTTACCATCCCAGCAGAGTGTTACAATATCCGGAACCTGGTTTTGAAAATTAACCTTTATGGCTTCCGCTCGCTCTTTTCGCTTTTCCGTACGAACCCTTTGAATAGTGGACTTGCTTATAGGAAATTCGTCTGTGTTATGTCCAAGAGCTTCAATAGTTGCTTCAATAATAAACACAGCATCTCTCACACTCAATTGACACCGATCTAATGCTGCCACTAATTTTGGAGTGATAAAATTCTTCCTCATAACAGTTTTATTTATACTGGATTCTGTTTTGGTTAGGTTTGGCAAAATTTCCTGTAAATCCATCAATTCTGAATCAGACGACAAACTTTCTTGTAGCGGGTCATAAGATGATGTTGAAGGAGCTAAGGATGAAAAATATTTATCACGTCGTTTTTGCTCCTCGACGTTTCTAAGGTGCGCTCTTTCTTCTTTGTGTGTTTGTTTTTGGTCAACTCCGGCTAAATGACCAGGTCGGCCTGGTTCTCTTTGGCGCTGCAAAAAAATCCTATCTTCATCTATCTTTATTAATTGAAGTGCATCCGCATGTGCAATGTCAAACAAATTGTTTAAGTTTGTAACAAACTCATGTCGACGCTGCTCAAACACATTTTTTGTTTTGTTTGCATTTTTTTTGCAAATTTCTCCAAACTTGATACAATGTAATTAATTTTTTAACACAATTAGGTAGAGATCTTGTCGGGATACGGGCCTTTTCCCAATAAATAATGCACTCACGAATAGTAAGATTTGCGCTCTCATTGACACTTAAATTCACTTCACGAATATTATAGAACAAAACTGCCAGTACTTGCCCATTAGAGGGAAGTTTTGAACCAGTAATTTGATGTTTAACGTTCCCTATTAAAAATATCTCCTTTCTACAACTGCGTAACTCCACCGACATGTTAACAGAACGAGAACAATGTGTTTACTAATAAAATAAACATGCAATAACAAGTTATCGATATGTTATTACTCGCGTGCCATGCCTTGCAAGTACTGACATGTTTAGATGCAAGTCGGCACGGGTTCCTCTGGTTCAAAGTACATGAAACTTTATTTACTATTGTTTTGACAGTATTCGAATAAAATAAGAGGGTATGCGTTACAAAAATTTAAACTTGATTTTTTTGGGACACCCTAATATACATAATATATAAATACATGTACATATATTTTTTTTTTATTTTTTTTTTTTTCGTTTTTATATATATATTTATTAAACTAACTTAATTCTATCTAAGACTATGTAAGCCGGCCATGGATAAAAAAAATTAGGCTGGCCCACTTTGCTTCACATGAAGCTACCTATCACTGGAGGAGTTCGACGACGAAGCATCCTCCCCTTCAACAAGCCACCAAAATTACTATTGCTGCTGAGCAACATCCCTCCTGTCGCGACTAGCTACCGCCCTTCTGAACCGGAGACGCTCCGCACTGCCATGTGCGACGTCTCTGTCGTAGTTCAGTCGCCTGTCCGCAGCTGTTCGAGCGACGTGGAAGATTAGCGGCACGCCAATCTGTCCTGGATCAGACCTTTACTCTCTAGATAGAGGAACGCTTCTGGAGGAATAAAGCCGTCAAAGCGAACTCTCTCGTGATACATATAATTGGGGTAGAAAGCCCCGGAGATCAGGTTGTTCGATGAAGTCATTGCTCTTGCAATGTGCCTTCGAGTCAACTTAATGATGAAATTGTCCACTCTTATTAGGTTCGCCCTATTGTACAGGACCTCATTGGGATATAATTTTATGTACTGAGAATCTGGTGTTCTGTATAAGCGAAGACATGTCCTAAGACAAGCCCTCTTAAACCCCCGAATCTTTTCCAATAAACTTGCCCCACGCTGAACCACACGGGACATCCAAATACAAGCAAAGGCCGGATAAGGGCCATGTAGCAGATTACCTTCACCCTCGCATCGAGTTGGCTGTTATAAAACAGTCTCTTTATAAGGGCAAAAGCACTTTTGGCTCAGGCCAGAGCAACATCTATATGTTTGTTAAAATGCAGGTATTGATCTAGTCAGATCCCAAGATATCTGACTACATTTCGACAAGCTAGTGGCTGCCCGTGCTGCCCCACGATCGAGAACTTTCGCCAATTCTTTCTGGTATCCCTAGAGGCCCCAGACAAAGGCGTCCTAAACAGAATGGTTTCCGACTTCCGACTTGGTTTGATTTTCAACTTCCAGTCATCACAATATCGTTTAATTTTGTCGAAGTCACGCTGCAAAAGTATATTAATGAACTCAACCTTTGGACCCGATTTGTACGCGATTAAGTCGTCTGCGTACGCTATGGCATGGTGAAGTGAACCTATCAGATCACCTGTGTAAATGTTGAACAGGATCGCTGAATTTACCGCACCTTGTTGCAGACCGTTTTTAATGTTAAATGTTCCAGCAGAAGTCACATCGCCATTCTTCACGATGAACTGTCTACTGGAGAGCATATCAAAAAGAATATACAGCAGTGGTTTACTAATGCCCAACCTATCCAGCTTGAAAAAGAGTCCCTCTAACCATACGGTATCGAAGGCCCTTTCCAAGTCAATCAGGCAGGCACCAGTACACTGTTTCTTGCTTTTGTTCCATTGGATATCAGAAACCAGTTTAGACGCAGCATGAATGATATCATGCCCCACCTTAAAACCGAATTGATTATCCGGAACTATATGTTTGTCCTCAACCCACTTAGTCAGGACTCTATTGATCACTTTCTCGAAAACCTTACTGATGTTTGGAAGAAGACTGATCGAGCGGAGATTCGCCGGATTGGAAGTATGTTTATCTTTTTTTTGGGGATGGGATGTACCACCGCAGTTTTCCAATGCGCTGGATAATGTGCACTATTCATTGCATTATTAAACAGGGTGGTATAAATGTTCACCGCTTCTAGTGGGAGATGTCGAAGCTCAATGCTTGGTATTTCATCGGTTCCCACTGATTCCTTACTTCTAAGTGATTCGAAGATCGTTTGGAGCTCTTCCTTCGAAATGAACGGGGGGAATACCCTATCGTTGGTGATGACATTATTTGCCATATTCTCGTCACTAAACTGGGTGAATCCCGACCTCTCGAATCTCCAATTCACTATTTCATTTCGAAGGCAGAAATTGTGCACAAGGACTCGACCTTCCAGGTCGTGGTTCGGGCCAATAATGTCGTTCGCCTTGTACACTTCCTGGAAAGTCGCTACTATAGCTGTGCGTGTTATGTGGGAACGTGGGACACACCTTGCGAGCTAGGTGGGATGAGGACAAACATATAGTTCCGGATAATCAATTCGGTTTTAAGGCGGGACATGATATCTCACATGCCGCGTCTAAACTGGTTTCTGATATCCAATGGAACAAAGGCAAGAAACAGTGCACAGGTGCCTGCCTTGTTGACTTGGAGAAGGCCTTCGACACCGTATGGTTAGAGGGTCTTTTCTATAAGCTGACTAGGCTGGGGATCAGTAAACCACTCTTGTACATTCTTTATAATATGCTAACTAACAGACAGTTCATCGTGAATAATGGCGATGTGACTTCTGTTGGAATATTTCAAGTTAAAAATGGTCTTCAGCAAGGCTCGGTCAATTCGCCGATTCTATTTAACATTTATACAAGGGACTTGATAGGTTCACTTCCCCATACTATTGCGTACGCAGACGATTTGGTAGCGTACAGAACAGGTCCAAAAATCGAGGTTATTAATACTCTCCTGCAGAGTGACTTCGATAAGATAAGACGATTTTGCGATGACTGGAAGTTGAAAATCAACTTTCAGAAGTCGGAAACCATTCTCTTTAGAACGCCGTTGTCTGAAGCCTCTAGGGATACCAGAAAAAAATTGGCGAAAGTCCTCTATCATTGGACAACACGGACAACCTCTTGCCTGTCGAAATGTAGTCAGATACCTTGGGATCTGGCTAGATCAGTTTCTGTATTTTGGCAAAAATGTAGATGCTGCTCTGGCCAGAGCTAAAGGTGCTTTTGCCCTTACAAAGACACTGTTTTATAGCAGCCAACTCGATGCGAGGGTAAAGGTAATCCGCTACATGGCCCTTATCAGGCCCATGCTGGTATTTGGTTGTCCCGTGTGGTTCAATGTACAAGCAAGATTAATGGAAAAGAATCGGGTGTTTGAGAGGGCTTGTCTTCGCTTGTACAGAACACCAGAGTCGGAGTACAAGAAATTTTATCCTAATGAGGTCCTTTACAATAGGGCGAACCTAATACGAGTGGACAACTTCGTAATTAAGCTGACTCGAAGGCACATTGCAAGAGCAATGACCTCGACGAATAACCTGATATCTGGGGCTTATTACCCCAATTACCTTTACCACGAGAGTGTGCGCTCTGACGGCTTAGTTCCACCGGAAGCTTTCCTCTACCTAGCTCAGTTAGGGTTGATCCAGGATAGATCAGCGGTGCCGTTAATCTTCCATGTCGCTCGGACAGCTGGGGATAGGCGACTCAACTACAACAGAGACGTCGCACACGGCAGTGTGGACCGCCTCAGGTTCAGTAGGGCGGTGTGGAATCGCGATAAGAGGGATGTCGTTCGGCAGCACCAGCATTTCTGGTGGTTGAATGATAGGGAAGATGTTTCGTCGTCGTTACCGTCATTTACGGACCAGCCTCACTGATGAGGCAGGGCTGACCAATCTATTTGCTCAGTAAATAGCGATGACCAGCTTACATAGGTTTAGGTTAGCATTTAAGAAACATATACATATATCAGTGTATACAAAGGTGTATACTGATATACGTATATGATTGTGTATAATGTCTATGTGTGTTTATGTGTGTATTGTGTATTTAGGTTAGGTAGGCTAAGGTTTATTTTAAGTTAGATACTAAGTTTTTATAAAAAATAAAAAATTATGTCCATATGCTAAGTTTTTCTTAACAAATATTTTTTCTTAGGCTTAAGTATTCAAAATAAATAGTTCTAATTAAAATGTAAATAAAGTCGAAAGACATAGTTATAAGAATTTGGAGTAGCTTAAAGCGCCTGTGTGGGGCCAGTAAGATAGTATAAGATTGTTAAGTAATTTTAAGCTAGCATTTAAGAATTTTTTGTTAGTATG
Source organism: Volucella bombylans (assembly GCA_949129095.1). Lineage (NCBI taxonomy): Eukaryota > Metazoa > Arthropoda > Insecta > Diptera > Syrphidae > Volucella > Volucella bombylans. The sequence continues at coordinate 99,171,605 of OX422141.1, read as the reverse complement.
TTAGAAGTAATGATTAAGTAAATAAAATGCATTTAAAACTGAAACTGAAAACGCTACTATAGCCTCTACCTTCTCCTTCGGATCCTCGATCACAAAGAAGTTGTCATCATCAACGGCCTCATTTGGATTGATGCCTGCTGCTATAAGTATGTTCTCGTTGTCCGCCGTTCGGGCGATTTTAAGACAAGAATGGTCTTTTTGATCTTTTCTCCGAAATATTTTATTTATTTTCGAAAAAAATATTCGGGTTGCTGGTGTTTACAGCTCGCATTTGGCTGTTCCAATACAAACTTACAGATGCTCTGTAATTTTCGTTTATTAATACTTGGAGATTTTTGATCGACGACTTTACCTTTATAATCTCCGGGTTATGTCTGTCAGTAAATTGTCTGTACAAGGTTTTTAGTCTTGACAGCAGTCTACTTTTATGTCGGTGCAGTGCGTCAATGGTTGCGTTGCGGAATAAGTCTTCTTGGTCAGTGTGTTGGTACCGAGGTATTGTTTTGTCCATTGTTCGTTTGATTTTCTCGTCCATTAGCCTTAGATACCTGTCAATCTCCTCGTTTGACAGATTTCTGTTGGACGGTGGGTAGAGCGAATTCGAGGAGAGTGCTCTAGTCAGTGTTCTGGTGAAGTGTGTCCAACGCACCCTACGATAATTGCCTTTGAACAAACTCATCCAATTCCGCAATTTCGTTGGGAATAGTTATTTCGGTCACTGTCATACATGAATGTGCGTAGACAGTTTGTAGTTTGTTGGTTAGTGCATGTCAGTTGTATTCGTGAGTCGAACAGCAGAAGATTCAAGTAGGACCCGTGTCTGGGAAACGACGGACTATCCGTCGCCTTAAGACCGAGTCTATACATCACACTCTGCTGACCCGACCAATGGAATAGTAGATTCCCTCTAGTATTTGGTATATTATTCCAATCACTATGTTTGGCGTTGAAATCTCCGCCGATAATAAAATAGTTGTCTTCCAATTCCAGCCTCAGGAATCGAAAAAGCGTCTCGAGCTCTGAGATGAATAAAGTGGATTGAGTAGCCTTAGGTGCATAGACAGACACCATGTACAACCACTTTCCACTACGGAGGGGGATATACACGATGCATGCTTCCAGCAGCTGGAACCTACATACTACACGACTGTATACTCTTTTAAAACGTTTACCTTTTCGTACGAAAATCGTAACGCCTCCTCCGTGAATGGAGTTGGGTCGGTTTCTCCGTACTATTTTGTATCTTCTGTGCCTCATTTTGTGTCTCTTGGTAATTTTAGTTTCGCTCACCAAAAGCACATCGGCCACGTACGTACCCATTACGGCAAAAGGTGCGTTAGGCCAGGCAGCAGTGCGTATACTTGATCCACCCGCGCGGTCTGTTCAGTTAAATGATGTTGCCATGACGAGCCATCTGCCCCTGGATAGAGAGCAATATAGCTAGCATGTCAGGTACTGGTTCAGGTGCTCTGGGCGCTGGGGACTGAGAAGCAACCTTAGCTTGTTGTACCGTATTTCCCCTACCTGCCGCCATGGGGAGTAACGGCTGGTGTTTGCAAATACACGGGTGGACGTTTCACTTCCACTTTCTGCTGCCGGGCTAGATTTATTCTTTTGAGGTACTGGAATTTGGGACAACCCCGATAATTTGCTATGTGTCCCGTGTTCCTACATAAAGCACAAGAGAGTTGGCTTTTTTCAGACGCTCCGTCCTTACCCAGAGCGCATTCCTCGGACTTGTGGTACTTTCCGCACTTCACGCATCGAGGCTGCATTTCGCAGTTCGACGCGGCGTGCCCGAACCTTTGGCAGCGAACACAAAAGTTTTCGCTCCTCTTTAATTTCTCCCAATGTACAACCTGGTAATCTAGGACTTTAATACTCCTTAGACCGTCCAGATTGCTGGTGGGACTTAGCTGGACCAGGAAAATCGGCAGTTGCCGTTTCTCCCTTTTGGCTCTAGCCGTGACAAACGGCTTGACCCTCACGAATTTGAGCCCCTCAGCAGCATTGTTTGCAGCTTGTCCCCCTTCGGGGTGTAGGAGAAGAACTCCGTCGTCGAATCCTTCAGTAAATTTTTGATTTTATAGTAGCGCTCCACTGAATTGCAGTATATGACATGTTTTTTCATAAATTTGTATACTTGTAAATTTGTAAAACTCGTAATTCTAACTTAATTGTCTTTAAAACTCGTAGCTCACTCCCTTTTCAAACAGTCAAAGAAGAATTTAGGGGCATAATAGTGTTATTTTTTGCTCAATGTTCACAACAGCTTGTGGCGTGCATCCATTATGTGTTTTTTTTTCTTAACCTTCTGACTGTCAGAGTTTTTTTCACCTTGAAACCGTAAGTTGGGGTCATATAGACCCCACCAGCTGACCCATATATTTTGTATGCAGATGCTAATAAAGCAAGAAAATTTAGATATTTTTTATTTAGTATTTAATTGTGGGCTCAAAATAAAGCAGCGAAACTTGTTTTTTTATATTTTAAATGTGATTTTCTTCTTCAGAATCTTCCTCTTCAGTGGCAGCTATACACAAACTACATATCATTTTCAAATGTTCCTTGCACGTATATTTTTGGCATGAGGAACATACTGTACTCCCTTTATTGTCTTTTGATCGTGGGCAAACTGAGCAACGGGCGCGTTTTAGTTTTCCGTCTACCGGTCCTTGGACTTCCAAAATTGAGAATCCCATGTTTTTTATGGCTTGGCCAGTAGCTCCGTATATGTATTTCCCACGACCAATTCTTTCTATTATTTGTAGATGGACCAATTCTTCGTCGAGCTTTTGCAGGAAAGTACGACGTTTGTCCGTTTGCAAATTCCAATTCGGAAACTTAAAATTATAAAGATTAAATGCCGCAATACATCCAACATCAAGTATGTTGAAAAATAAGGTCATTGGCCAGCGGTTTGTCCTCCTTTTACATGTGTAAGTCTTTACCATTTTATCCATTTTTATTGTAGTCAAGAACAATCACTGGCTTTTGTTTTTGGTCGGGATTGATCTCGGCGGAGTGATGCATGGTAGACAAAAGAATTACATTTTTGTTCTTCTTAGGAACATAACTGACAAGAGTCTTTGCTTTAGAGAAAACAAATCGAGAACTGAATTCTCTCCGGCTTTTAATATTAATTAACTCAGCTGGAATATCTGCCTTGTTTTTTGGCATAGTTCCCAAAATTGTGGTGTTTTGAGACAACAATTGTTCAGCGAGCTGAACAGACGTGAAAAAATTATCCATGGTTATGTTCCTTCCTGAAAACAAAACACATTTTCCTTTACATTGAAAGTTGACAGACATTCTGGAAGAATTTACCTTTTGTCAGCCATGGTTGACAAATACGTTGCACTAAATTCAATGCTTAGTCCCGTGCTTTCGATTCATCTGGTTGACGACCAACATAAATCCCTCCGCGCAAGGGATAGCTGTTCTGCGAATCACATACCCAGAAAATTTTGATTCCATACTTTCCTGGTTTTGATGGAATGTATTACCGAAATTTTGATCGCCCGCGTGTAGCGTTACCTTTACGATATGTTTCTCTAGCGATGATCGTAACTATTAATGGAGAAACTATAGCTTTGAAAGCATCTCTTATTGAAGAAATTTCTCTCAGAGTATTAGCAGTAACACATTGCTTTTCTCGAACAATTTGCATTGCGCGTGTTTAGGATTGCGGTAATGGCATCGAAGACCATACGAGCCCGCTCTATGCAACGCACATTTCGGCCGTTGTGGGTGGCACTTCTTACAATCCAATTTCATCATCTTCATCTTCAGTTTTTAATTCAGGAATTTCAATGTCTTCAAAAATGTCGAAATCTGAAAATTCGCCATCGATATCGTCGGCTGCTTCATTTATCGACTCATCGTCACTATCAATCAAATCCATCGCACTCATACTGTATGCAAAGAAACGACGATTTTTTCTTTTTATTTTCTAACGCTCAAACTTTACATTTGAAACGATTGCTAAAAATATTTCTTTTACCTGCCAATAATACATAGATTCTTGTCTCAAAATTAAATAACTATTATAAATCTGTTCTGACAAAATTGTCTTGTTTCCGCAACGCACGCGTCAAAAAGAAGAAAAATAGACAAAAGTTGTGAATGCATAGATGTGTGACAGGTGTATGCATTTTCACATACATATTTAAATACATAAAATTGAGAATAAAAGGTACTCCCCACATTCAAAATGTAAGAGAGTTGCATGGGGTCACTTTGACCCCAAAAAACGGTTTCAAGTTTTTTTTGCTTTCAGGTGAAAAATATATACGAGTACTTTCGCAGTGACTTTTTGAGCTCATGTATTTTATGTATCGAACGAACAAATTGAAGATGTCAGTGAGAATCAGCCAAAAACACTAATAAATATTTTAAAAAATCAAAGTTTTATACGCCTGGGGTCATATAGACCCCAACTTACAGTCACAAGGTTAAGAACAACGAACTCAGTACCTACGCTACTTTCCCAGCAACATGTTGCTTAGAATAATCAAAAGCATTGGCACGTAAACACAGTCTTTATTTATACCAACTAACCTAACATTTTAGTGCAGAGTATGGAGTATTTAAGCCAAAACCTGCGTGTTTACGCTCCTTCCTAATTAAGTGTAAGTCTTTCCACCACAGATCGAGCACAAGATCGTAAGAGTTGGATTGAGAGTGCTTCTCAATTTTTTTTTCTAATACATGTTTTTTTAGAAGATATTCCATACTTCAATTGTCGTATCATATATGGAAAATGCTAAAAAAAACAAAATCTGTTACCAAGAACTCAATCAGGTAAAAATTTGAATCCCCTTCATTAATAATAAAATTAATACATTTTTTAATGTATTTTTTTATAGAAAACTGCGGATAGCCAGTGGTGATATTTATTCGGTGCATTCGTATCTTACTAGGATACAGTTACCTAGCGGCCTTAAAATAGTGGAACAGATAGTCCCAACTTTAGCAAGGCATCCGCAGATTTTTTGTATCCTAGTGTTTTTTTTTATAACCGACATATAAAAAAAAGCGTACCTAACCTAACACATCACATCAAAAGTATCAAACGTCTAAAAGGAATTACACACGTCGTTATTGAAACATGATTTTACACAATATTCATACGGCATATCGCAAAACAAAAGAACCAAGTCCAGCTGTAAAAAATCATTCAAATTAAGTCAATAAATATATATTGATATGCATCCAGCATGTCCTAATGTAACATTCACCTGGATCAAGTGATCGAATCAAAAATCAAATCAGTATATCCATGATGCTAAGTATATCCTATAATGTTTCAGCTACATAAATTTAATTTTTCAATTTGTATAAAAATTTCATATCACGTATCTATTCACGTGTCGTGTTTAAAGCTTAACCGTTATAATACATACATTATTCAACTTATCTACTTCTACTTACTTGGAATTAACGAAAATGAAACCAGAAATGAAATATGTATTAGCAAAACAAAAACATTAGAAAGACCTATAAAATTGCTTAACGTTAAGATTACACTGTTGTGTTTAATCTTATACCCAAAGAATTTAATTTAAATTTAAATTTTAATTATAAGTAACTCATTATTCAATCAAACAATGAAAGCAGAAAAAAGCAGGGATTTGTGCACAAATTTCGACGCTGCAATTGGTTTTAAGATCGGAAACCGTGAGTACCAATTTGGTTTACAAAAATGCGTTCTTTGGCTTTTAAAAAAATGTATAACTTGTAACTTACTTATATCTATATTCTACTTATGTATATAACTATATTTAAATTACTACCTACATTCATATGTACAATATATTCTAACTTGTTTATAACATATACAATCATACCTTTTAATCAGCTTCTTACCAAGCTGATCTGAAATCTCATGTGAATTACATTATTTGAAATACAATACATATGTACGAGTATATTGTAGTGTCCGTGCAATCATGCATTAGTATTGTTTTTTTGTTGAAACGTGCGATATGATTTGTACTTAAGAAGAAGGAGAATATCTTGTGTTTATCTTGCGAAATCCCAAGGTGAAAATGACAGATAGTTCTTACAGGCCTAGTCTGTAGGCCATATTTCTCCTCATGTCAATACACTGACTGACATAATTATTGGGTACATACTCCACCCAAGTCTTAAACCATATTTCGCAATACCCGTATTGCGCTTATGCAGATGATATCCTTGGATATGCAAAGACTCACAGCACCTTTCTATTTCTCGCTGCCTCAAGAAGAGATTCTTTTTGTTTGATGGTGTAAGCAAATTTCTACTTGGTATGCATTTTTTTTTGTAGGTCAGCAAACAAGCAGCAAGTACACCCCCTCCAACGAGCTAGTTGCCGTGTATTCGCAAGCATGCCAACCGCTGCTTTCGAGTGGAAACTTTTCCACCTTATCTCACACTGGCGAGTTACTACTATTAACTATCTAGGTAGCCATTATTATATTATTATACTACCAGCTTATATTTTTATCAATTGTATTTCACAATACGAGCATCAATTTTAATTAAAAAACGTTGTCAATCGTAAAGAGATTGATAACAAATTTTCATAATAGGGGTAATAATGTTCGTTTATTGCAAATATATCGTTGTACTGAACCAACATGTATTCCTTAAAGGGAAATCAACAACTTTCCAATTTTTCTGACCCTGGACTTTTACACGTTCATATTAAAAGGTTCTCAATATGGTGCCACAAAAACTTTCTTGCTCAAATACCATCTCATACTATCGGAAACGTTTAACACTTCCTTACCGAACCTATTATGTATCAGCCTAGGCTCTGACTTCAGTCACTGCAATGCGGGACTTGTTATTCAGAAATCAACTAACGCGCTGATATTTATTCCGTAATTATCACAGCGTACTCTTCGGCTGACTTGGTTAAACGATGGTCCCAAGAAAGTTTTGACTCTTACTTCACAAAATTCCTTTGCATTTCTTGAGTGTGATTTACTACGAAAATCATATTATATGTATTGAAGCTGTCCAACACAGATTCCAGTGATGCTCTATCCTCTATTCCTCTATCCTGACCGTTTCAATCGCCAATCTTCTCTTACCCAACTGCCTCGTACTTGTAATATAAAATTTTTTTAAAATGAAAAATGAAATAGAGGATCTATGAATAACAAAAAATAATAATCATAATATCCTATGTAACGTAGTATCTTATCCTTCAATTCATCACTTAGAATTGGGATGCGTCGCAAGTGCAAGCTTCATTTTCAATAATGCTCCTAAGTTAGTCATTATTACAGTACGTCTAAAAATATTATCAAAATCTGTCAAATTTGTCAGAGGATCTTCACCACACCTTCTCAAAGAATTTAACAAACATTTTTCTTAAGTGTTTAGGCCTTTAAAAGTTTTTAAAATGAAAAAAGACCTTCTGACAGCGCCTACTTAGACTGTCAGTTCCCTAATCCACTCCTGTACTCCACAAATATTCACGTTCCACAGGGGTAAGTAAGTGTTTTCGAGCAGATTGCGGGTGATAGAGGAAAGAGGCCAACGGGAAAACCAGTCAAATTCGAAGACGAATTCAAAGTTAAAGGAAAAAGAAAGCAAAAAATAAATAGAATAAATAAATAAGCAAAACAAGGAAAAGATTGGGAATCAAAGAATAGGAATAAGGAAAATCTCACCTCGTCGGGATTGGAAAAAATTGTTGTCACCTCGATGCCGGCACGGCTTTTGCTGTCCAAATTGCTACTGCTAAATTCAGTGTCCTCGACTGTGTTAACTGTATTTGTTGAATTACCCTCGACTAGACCGAGGGATGAAGCTGCCGACTTTCCCTTATCGGAGAATTTGCCTATCCGAAGTTTTAAGCGATTTCTCTTTTTCTGTGATAGCGCAGGCTGAAAGAAAATCAAAAAAGAAAAAAACAGAAAAAGGAGAGATGTTGATGTGGCAAACGAGATGTAAATAAAGCAAAATAAATGCACAAGTAATCGAATTAAATATTTTTTTTTCTCTTTTTTATCTAATTGTTTGTTTTGTTTTTGAATATTTTTTTTTCTTTGTGTAGAAAATTGATAACTTAAGAAAATGAATACTGTTAATTTAGCCAATTTTGAATTTTTGTTTTTCGATTTCAGAAGTTTATATTAAATGTTGGTATCGTAGCAAGCGGAAACGGAAACTAAGGAAGAAGAATATGATGAAAATGACGGGGTGGTTACTGGGGGATGATTTATAGGACAGCTGCATTATGAGAGCTTTTCGGGGGCTGGAGTTTCGGTTATGTAAATAAATCACGGTTTTGATTTATATGCAAATTGTTGTTCCTTTTTTTCAGATGGGTATTACAACATGAAAACACATAAATCATATTCAAATTGCTGTAACGGTCAAACACAATAAAAAATTGTATTAAATAATTTAATAAAAACATAATTAAATCGAAAGCTTGACCCACATCAAACTGTAACGTCTTGCGAAAAGTGCAAAGCTTTATACGTCTTAAGATAGGTTTTCGAAAAAAGTTTATACCTATAATTTTTCTCATCTCATAAGGTCATTATGTTACTTTTCTGTCTGTCGACACTATTTAATGTTTATAAAACGCCGAAGTAGGAGGCTTTATGATGATTTATCCAATCTGATATTTTGGATTGCTTAATACGGCAGTTGGAAAGCGTAACATTTTGCTGAGGTCAAATCTATTGCAAAATTTGTATCGCTAATGAATCTTACACACAAATCAGAGAAATTGTTATATTTCTTAAAGCTACTAATTTGAGATCGCCACAAATATTCGGCGAAATCTAGGCTCTCCGAACCTATCAAAATTACACCAATATACGCTGTCATTATGGTATGGTGATGTCGCACAATTTCTTAGCTTACCAGTAGACTGTGAGTCTGACTCTAAAACGATTAATTAATTTTTACATTAAACATGGCTATACAAGTATGTATACGTGTTAAGTTGCTGGGGGGACGTGAAAGGGGAGTTAACCAAGCCAGGGAAAGAGCTTTGTAGCCATAAGTCGAAAAATGTTTACTTCAAAAACAGCTGAAAAAAATTCCTTGAAAATTATATTCGCAGTAAACCCCACCCTATATGATATGCTTAGTTCTCCCAAAAATGTACAAGTCTATTGTAAAACTCACAAAAACTCATGGTAATATTGTGACAATCTACAAATAAAATGGGCAATCTTATGTTAATAACATAAATGCAGAGGATTCGCTTAAATTGGCTTATCCAAAGCCATGCGAACAACGCATATAGCAGTCAGTGTAGAATATCTTTGCCATCCTTTCATATTACCAACATGACCTTCAAATAACATATCCCTGTATTTGTTATTTCTAATTTATTTCTCAAACATAACATAATTATATTAGTCTAAGTATACAAATACAATAATGAAAAGACTGACAAACAATTAGTGGCAATCAATATTTTAAACTAAAACGAATATTGAATGCCACTTCACAAAGACGAGATTTTTAATGCAAAAATAGTTGCGGTAGCCAATATAATATAACAGTTTAAGGAAAAATCAAAATTCATTGAATTGAGAAGTTCAGGCAAGAAAAATAAAAAAATTAATCAGGAAAAACTTAAAAAAATTAAAATACCATATACAGAAATTAGAAATATAAATCATGAAAAAAAAGGTAAACAAATTAAATATAACAAAAAAACGAATTCAAAGATCCACCATTGCTACTTATTTGCGCATAAATAAATCTATTAAAAAGTAATTTAAGCACTTTATAAAAGTACATATGGCGAATTGGATGAATTTTTAAAACACAAAACAATGTAAAACTAGAGGGCGATGTTTAAAATTAATCATTCTCACAACATATTTTTGCAGGGTAAGAAGGGACTGTATTTTGTTGAACTTACTCGTAGTAAGCTAATACCGTATTGTATTTTAGAATGGTCGTTTCGCAAGGTCTTGGTATGACTAGAAAAGTATCAATAAAAATATCAATAATAATTATCCCCAAGTACTTGAATTTATCGACTTGTTTAATCTGGAAACAATTCTTATTACATTTAAGCTCCCTGTAGAAGGAAGTGGCAGAATTAAGAGAAAAGTTTACGGCTTTGAATTTTGGACAACCTAGTGCATCAAAAGAAAAACCACGTTCTCAATAAGTCCAGATCCTAATTTATATCTGCGGCTAGCTATAGAGGACTATCCGACCCATACACATACGCCAAATCATCAGCAAAATCTCTCATATCCCCTTTACAATATTATACAAATAGTGAATTGATGTAGATCACAAAAAGTATTGGTCTTAGTTCCAAAACTTGTGGCACACCCATTTTAATATAATTTTTCCAACCTCTAGTTTCTTCTATTTTTACCTTTTGTGATCTATTTTATAGATAGGATGAGAACCAATCAATCAATAAGCCCCTACGACCTGCTCTATTTAGTCCCAGTAAAATTGTATGATTAACCATATCGAAGGCTTTCGTTATATCCACAAATAAGGCTAATCTTCAGTAGATTTGCCTTTTTTAAAAACCAAATTGAATAGTATTAAAGAATTTATTTTTGATGACTTTTTCAAAAACTTTTCTCATAGATGACAGAAGCGAAATAGGCTCGCCATTTTTAAAGAGTGGTACTATATTCGCACATTCAAGTGCGTCAGGAAAACTAAAAAAAAATAGAGGCTATTAGTATATCAACCACAATCCAAGCAAAATTTTTTTTTAATCCGGTTAGATCCGCCACAAGAATTTGAATTTTTTATGTTACCATTGACTGCTAATAGTTCAAAAGCCGAAACAGTTTTTTACACCGTTACGCGTGATATATGGGATCTAGCATTGCCATGCAATAGGATCAGACCCTGCCTATTTGTTAACGTAGGTTGCCCATCCTCTAACTTCGCATCCACTTAGTCGATTTCCTCACAATATTTGACTGCATTTATCGTTTTCCCTAGTTGAAGAAATGAAAAGTGAATTGGTCCTTTCGGTGTCCACCGGATTGTTACCTTCTTCTGGGTGAAAACCTATGTAGTTTGGAGGCGTGTTTTGGTTTTTCTTCTATATCCAACTAGTGCCCAAATCTTTTGCGGTTGTCATATAAAATCTATATCTCATCACACGTGATTATATGGTGCAAAGACGGTTCATTTTGGTTCCATAAGCTCAGCGATGCACAGATTTCTGAGCGCCGTAGTTTTTATGCCACGTTCAGTTCATTGGGCACCCACTTTTCGAATTTTTTTTACTTTTCTTATTAGAGATAGGTGTAGACTTTTTATCATGGGAGACATTGTACATTGTCGTCAATTACGGTTTCTGGTTTCCCACCTGGTTCGTTTTCGAGGCTCAGTTTTCCCGAATCGAACTTAGTAAACCAATGTCGAATGATGCGTTCGTTTACTGCTACATCCCTAAATGCGTCATTAATGTTTTACGCTGCCAAAAAGGCATTATGTCCCTAAAATTGTCACACGTCCAACACGCGTACCATTTTACCTTACAAAAAAAAAAATTTGCACTTTCTGCTACAGGTGTATAGAGTGAAGATCGGGCGTTTCATATGGTACAACCAATATATGTATCATAAATGTTTGGAATATTTATCCTAAGCAAGTTTTTGTTTTTTATTTTAATTTTTAAATGACTAGCCTTCTTAGAGATTTATTAACACTTACACTGCCTCCTCAGAGGACTCAAAGCAAAGGTCATTTTACTAAAATAAAGAGAATAAAGGTGCTAGAATTCCAATTCTCATTGTTTCATGCCTACTAGTAAGCATGTCATAGAATGATCAGTGATTCTAAAATCAAAGACACCTTTTTCACAAATACTGTATGAAATATTAGAAAAACGAGCATATACATAACATATGTATATGGCACATAAGCGTGTTCCCGATCCTGCCCTAGTGGTCTGTTTTATAAAACATCCTCTCTGAGATGCAACATGCTTACGAATGTGAAAGATCTTGAGATAGTGCGCTTCAAAATCTAACAGGTTGGATTGAAAGCGCACTCGACAAGAAGGATTACGCGCTGGGTATTTTCATCTACATTGAATGTGCTTTCGGCAACGCAACTTTTGACGACATGTCAATGCGTAGATCACTACTCTTGTGAATAAAAGCAATGCTGGTGAATAGGATACTGATTGCGGATGCTAACTGTAGCCAATATTGATATTGCCATTTCTAATGATTTTTGGGAAATGATTCTTAGGTATATTCTAAGAAAAAAAATTGTTCTACAGCAAGGGTCTATCCAACGTTGGTGGGAGCGGTTAAAGGAAAATAAGACATTAGGCAGAGGTGGAAGGAATAATGTTCTTGAAGGACAATTTGCTGAGGTGGTAGTCGTTAATTTGACATAGCATTCTAGACATTGGCTCAAGGTGTCCGTAATTTGTTCTATAAAGATTGAACCGGAAAAGTGGCACAGACCTAAGCTTGCGTGGGTTTGCGTAGATTACAAACTAAGACCTGATGAATAAAGAGAATATCGGCAATTTTTCGGCGCATAGATTGGGGTTGAACAGATGTGAGTTCCATAGTAGTGTGACCAAACTTGGCTTACATTTTCAAAAACAGGCCTAACAAAGGTTATGTAAAAAGATTTGGTAACATTAGGGTTGGAAAACTCTTGAGACCAGGCCTGATAAGACAAGGGTAGAGTTGGCTGTTTTTATCGTATTATCAACGATGAGAACGGAAATTGAGTTCCTTATCACAGATAACACCTAAGTCACGCAACTCATTCAATAAGGAAACAGGCAGAGAGAAAATCAACAGCAGAGAGGTGAAGTAGGAACCCGCTTATGGGTATAAACTTTAGCCTGACACTTATTGACGTTAAGCTCAAGGAAATCCTGTTGACACCAAGTACAAAATATGAGGAAGATGATACGAGTATATATCTAAATAAACAAATATGTATGAATTTTTAATGATACAATCAACAACATTAATAGTCAGAATAAATTATAAGACACCAATGTATCTTGAGGGATACCAGGGGAGGCTTTAATTGGATCAGAAACCTAAATATGATAGAACACATTAATGTCGTTCAATGGGATTGAACCCGCCTTGTAAAACTTATTTATATTAAACCAAGAGCCTTTAATCTTAGAAGAATTATATCATGAGAAATTGTATCAAAGACTTTGATGAAATCGGTAGCAATCACGTCAACTTTATTTCCAGATTCTAGTGCACATAAAGTGTTTGATACGGATTCCGTTAGGGTGGTGGTTGTAGATCTGCCTTAAAAAATCCCTGCTAGTTTTGAGGAACAATAGATTTATAATGGAAGAGCATCATGCCATGGATAATGCTCTCAATTGGAAGGCTGCAGCTTGTGATGAACCGCAAAAACTACTGCAATCAATGGGTTTTGCTGGTTAATTTATCTAAATCAAAGGTGATGATTTTTAGAAATGGCGGTGGAAGAAATGTGGTCCTATCGGGGTGAAAGCGTTGAAATAGTGAAAGAGTATAAATATTTAGGAGTGTTAATTACATCTAACCTCAGCATGAAAAAACATTTCGTATGTCAACTACCATCAGCTAAAAGAGCTATTTTATCAGTCTGGAGACGTTGTATATCGATCACACATCGAAAAACATTCTACTTCGCGCAACTGCAGCACGGGGCCCAAATTTGGAGTTATTCCTTTTTGGAATAATGTACACCAAACTATTTGTTGCATTTAGAAACTGGAGTCTCGCCTCTTTTTTTAAATACCCTAAAGCTGCATGCAGACTACATTATGAAAATAGTGGAGAAATTGACAAGAAGGCCCTTGGTTCAAAAGTGGGAAGAGTTGCCGGCAAATTATGGCGTAAATTTATATATCTCAGTTGATATGCAGCTTCAAACGTTAAAATCTACGTCCACCAATGTTTTGAAAAAAGCAGGCAATGCCACATACGACGGATATGTGGCTGAAGCTCATTCTTCACATCATAGGCTGGTCTATAGTAGGCTGAATTACAACCTCATTGAAAGCGCTTTTACGTACTTCCTTAACCGCTATTCCCTCCATATGATAAGCACTATATTTAAGCTTCGATGAGAATTAACAAATCTTTATTTTATTCCACATCGATCGGATCTTCCAATTATCTGTGACCTATGCAATTTTAAAGAGAGGGAGGATGTTTACCATTTCATCGGAAGTTGTCCCATTTTATGAGAATTCCGCGTGAGATATTTCGGAGTCACTTTGCTGGCCTTAGATGAGGTTATCAATATATTGAACGGTAGTCATGGGTGGGAAGTTTTATACAACTGCCTTTCGCTACAGAACCCGGATTTTAGAAGGCGATTTCTGAACGCAATTACTCTGCATAGTATAAGTCTTTATTGATTTCTTAAATTTTTTATTTTTATTTGTTTAAATATACTAGATAAATTATCAATCTTAAGCCAAACCATAAACGACTTTGTATTCACTTTTTGTAAAGAAAAATATTATACGAAGTTAATAAAAACTAACTAACTAACTAGCTAATGCTCTCAAAATCTTTAGTATACTATAAAGGACAGCTTAGAAATTGGTCGAAATATCGCCTTTGTGACCTTTTTCTATGTAGGTGAATAATATAAGACCTTTGCCAGATTGGGAGAAATAGTCTTTGGGTGATAGAAAGCCAAAAGAGAGCTGGAAGAGGTTGAGCTAGGGGCATTCCACATTTTTTTTTAAATATAGGGGGAGGGGAAGATCATCAAGTTAAACGGAATAATCATATTTGAGGTTTGTTATTTTATCTTTCACTAACTCTTAAGTTATAGACACTGATTCGGAAGTTGTTTGTGGGCAGCTATTTAAGTAGGAATACTAATAGTGGTCTGGCTCTTGGGTATAGTTGGCAAACGCTTGGCTAAAAACAATTGCGAAGAGATTTGCAATAATTTGGCGGTCGCCGAGGACTTATCAAGAACATTCAGAGATGATGGATACTTGTCCGATTTGCTCTTAGTTTTGATGAACTGAAAGAATCGTTTGGCGTGGGAAATGAGTATGTGGTCCATTCGGTTTAAATAGTTGCCATAGAGTGATTGGCAAAGTACAGAGAAATTTATTTTTTCAGACTGGTAGTAGGAGAAATGGGCTTCGGAACTCGATTTTAAGTAAGTATACCAGGGTGGTAAAGATGAAGGATTCATTTCGGGTAAAAAAGGGTACAGATTGGGAGGGACATTTGAAAACATCGGTATAAAAGGATGTGAGAGCATTGTTAACCATAACATTAGGATTATCGTAGAGAAAGTTGAAATTGGATGAGGTTGTTCCGTTTGGCGTAGTTTGCCCTATGGAAATTATTTATTTATTTTCAAGGGATCGATACAAATGAATTTGCAAAGTCCGGGATTTTACGCCGGGTACTATGCCCATGTGGCGTTTGTCAACAGCACGCGGTGTACCGTGTTCCCATGTGGTCCCCCAAATAAGTACCTAGTACAAACTTTAATCCAGAAGAGGCTCATAATACAATAGGGTAACCAGCTAAGAACGATAGGAAAATAAATTTAAATAAAACACCAACGGCGTAAGATATAAAATTGGTTCTGGCTTTATTTTGAAGCTACGTTTATGCCATTATGTGTGGAATAGCACATCATTCAAAAGGCTGCCTCGTCTTCGCTGGCAGTGCTTCAAGTGGTCGGTTAAATTTTTGATGACTCGGCCCAATATGTGCGGCAATATTCCATCTATAGCGCGTCGAATGTTGGAAAGAACTTAACACTCAAGAGGGTGTAACTATTGTACTTTTAAAATGCCGGAGCGCGTGTTAAGTTTTTCGGAAAATTGGATAGAGGGAGAAAGAAAAATATTTGGGCTCAGTGTCTATTTCGCTCAATGGGTGGCATCCAATATTTAATGGGGAGACAAAATTGTAAATTGACTTGATATTGTATTTTTGTAACCACTAATCTCACGAGATTTTAGTTGGCTGAAAAAAAAATCTTTCGCGCACTGCTGGTATGGAACCACGAACCGATCCATTTTTCAATTTCGCAGCAATCTCTGTCTATTTGGTGGCTTAAGATCCAATAGAGTGTATCTACGCTCAAACTTTTCCACGCTGCGACGAATTTCCTGCACACTGAAACCATGATGACCACCGACCTCACGACGAAATTCACGTTGCATATTTACAACTGAACCGGAATTTCGATACATTTTTTTAATAATTTCAGTACGTTCAGCAAGCGTAAATAGTGCCTGATAAAATGGCAGACCTGAGTGAATATTTTGACAGCTGAATGTCATTGGTAACTTTGACAGCTGCTGAAACATAACAATTCAAAAAACTATCAATGCTATCTGGTCACTCTATACAATTATTTGAAGTCAAAAGCTTACAGTGAAACATAAATCAGCAAGAAATTACATGGTTGTAACAAAGGCGATAACATACGACAATGCTGAATGGTTAGGCAATGAAATATATCGAGCAAAATCTTATAAGGTGAGTCTGTATAGGACGGCAATTACCACTAAAAACACATATATCGGCTGATATATCGACAGTTTAGAAACTACTACAAACAATTAATTAAAAAAACCAAATCAACATTCATCTCAAATAAAATAGAACATGGGAATACCCAAAAAATCATGTGGAGGCAATGAAACTGATAGTGCAATAATATGTGATAGACTTAATAAGTATCATAGTTTGTTGATAGCATTATTGACCTACGCAATACTGTAATATTGTTTACCTACATAAGTACAATCGAAGAGTGCAATGTAAATTTTAACTTCTTTGAAGTAGTAAGTATGGATAGAACAAGTTCAAGAAAAAAAAATACTTTAACTTTATAAATGTTAGCATGATAAAAAACAGCTGTAATATGATTAGTCCCGTGCTACTATATTAGGTATAATTAATAGTTCTATCAAAGTTGGTGTCTTCCCAAACGCAACTAAATTTAGTGAACTTCGACCAATTAATACAAAAATACAATATTGTGCAAAATATTTCGGATTTTCCTTGATTATTTTCAGCAAACAGGATAACATTAGGTATACTTGTTTGTCAATTTAAGAAAACCCAATGCGTGAATTTACGAATAAAAAAATCAAGATCCTGCTTGGAATTAAAAATCAAGTAGAGCTAACGCAAAAATGTGCAGCCAAAAGGAAATTTCATCATCGAGAATGTGCAACATCATTAAAAAGTTTCGAAATGGAAAACCAGTCGAAACCATTCAATCTGGTAGACGTCTGAGAAAAATAACAATGCGAATCGATCGGAAAATTAAAAAAACAGATCCTTAACGATCATTGTGTGTCTTCAGAAAAGACTGTTAGCAAACTCAATCTTTGAATTGACGTAAACACAGTACGTAGGCGTTTAGTAGAAGCTGATATGTATTATTTTCAACCAAAAAAAGCCGTTAGTTACTGCTAAGCACAGACAAAAAATACTTGCTACCACTAATCATTTCTTAGACTGTAGTTTGCAATAAACCATTTGAATTGGTCCACAACTAAATGGAAAACTGAGATTTTTAGCTACTAGAGTACGTTCAACTTTACTACTTCCGATGGAAATATTCATGTTAGATGAAAGAAGGGAACGCGTTTTCAACCAAGACATTGGCGCTCAATTGTGAAGTATGGATGAGGCTCGTTTATGGTTAAAGATATAAAGATATATAGAGGGATATACTGGAATCCGTAATGTTACCATATGCTGAATAGGAGATGCCTCTTTGTTGGGTCTGTCAACATGATAATGACCCTAAACATTCTTCAAAAGTGGTTAAGCACGGTTTTGCTGAATAAAATATTGTTATGTTAAAATGGCCATCGCAATCGCCCAATCTAAACCCTATCGAAAATTTGTGGGCCATCTAAAAAAACGAGTACGATCAACAGCGCATATGTTCACAAACGCTCTTATGAGGAATGAATGGGAGAGTATTTAAAAAAATATTTTTGAAAATTTAGTCACATCCGTACTTTGTTACTTGACAAAATATTATGTAACCCAAAAAATCCAGTATGATTTGCACATTCCATAACCGAGTTAAGTTATTTTTTTTTATATACTCGTAATATTAAAAATTGTTATTGTAAAACATTGTTTTTTTTTATTTGTGAACTTATTACTTCAACAAAATTGACAACCATTTTTGCGTGTGTTCTTCCTATCCCCTAGATTTCAGACGAGTAAAATGTTCGAGAAAAATCCGATGTGTTTTGCACAACAGTGATAAAATAAT
The DNA here is from genome assembly GCA_949129095.1 of Volucella bombylans. Classification (NCBI taxonomy): domain Eukaryota; kingdom Metazoa; phylum Arthropoda; class Insecta; order Diptera; family Syrphidae; genus Volucella; species Volucella bombylans. The sequence goes on along the minus strand of OX422141.1, from coordinate 99,153,371 downwards.
CGAAAAAGTAATATGTCGCAACTTCAATTAGTTGTCACAACCATCATTAAGTTCAGACGTGCATAAATTTTAATTTATTTCATGCATATTTCCATTTAATTTGCAATAATTTGCACAAGCAATTTCTCGGTTATCGCCTTGTGTTTTGTTTTGCTGATTTTACTTGATTTTTAATCCCATTAAGTCGATTTAAAGTGCATAGTAATCTTAAAGTCGAATTAACAACTAACCTATTTCTCCTTCACCGCCTTTTGTCCCTTTTGTTTATTCAGCAAATTAAATTTTCACCATGTCAGAATTGTGTGGAAGGGTGAATTGCTCCCTAACAAATGATCCAAATGCTGTTACGGTGATTTTCAGTGGCCTTTTTTTAAGTTGTTCCATGCTACATGTATTGGCTTGCGTGTAACTAAAAAAAATTTGAAAACAATTTTTTGTTTATTGTGATGAGTTTAGGAACATCAATCTGTCCCACATTTTACTTGCAATTAAGTGTCTCGGACGAGACACTACGTGCGTCAGAAAACAACCATGCCGTTTGTAAAGAATTCACTTTTCGATGATACATGGTATTTTGTATTTTCTAGCTATATGTAGCTTTCTGTCATAGATATGGGAAATGGTTTTTTGACATAAATTATCACCACACCATATCTGTTATAGTCAAATAATCTCTAACCTATTAAATTAACTCTGTTGATTTCATGTTTGTGATGATTTTGGGTAATGATGGGTGATGATTTTATCAAAGTCATATGTTTTAGTTAAGCTTTGGAGGCGAATAAAGTTGAATATTTAGGCACCTAGACACATTTAATGTAAATTGGTTGCTAATAATCTACTTTTCTTTAGCTACTTTTAATTTTCCAATAACAATCAGACAGTCTATATCGGAAGCATGATTAACATTCATTTCAAGGCTAATGTGTGTTTTTTTTTTTTTTGCGATACTAACATGCAATTAACACATTCCATTTGCTCACTTTTATGTTTTTTGACATCATGATTTTCACCACACCGAGTACATGGTTGTTGTCTATGGCAATTTTTCTATATGTATGTGATTATTTCCACAATACTTAAAACACCTTTTTACACTTGTGTATTGAGAGAGTAACGATATTTATCCCAACCTACATATATGGTGGTCTTTCCATTTCAAAAATTTGCGAGTTGGCAGCTCTGTCCGCTTCTATAATTACATTACAGCGCTTAGTTTTTGTTTGGAGGTATATTTTGACACATTTAGTATTGCACTCACTTAGATTGTTTTGACATTTGACAGCTCGTGTTAGATCTTCTGATCTAAAATAATTACTCGCGGATTTCGTGGTTCATGTTGCTCTGATTTGATTTTTTGTTCAATAGATCAATAAATGTGTTATAGATATTGTATATAGAACCTAAAGAAAAACTGTAATCAAAATTAACTTGTTGGTGAATAAAGCAACATCGGTTGCAATAAAATAATTTTTTTTAATTCTACGCTTACAAAAAAAACTTTAACTGTAACTCTATTGTTCACATTTTTTACTCTATTTATTTTTAATGACATATTTGTTAGATGTATGATTTTTTTGGCATCTTGCATGGTTTTTTCCTTGTTTTGGTTTTCTTTTGGCTTTATTACTATTATTTCATTTCTTTCTACTACTGTCAGTGCGTAGGTTGTCTTTTGTTTTTGTGGGTTTTCTCAGTTACGCAATTACGGCGACGTCTATCGTGTGTAAGCTTTGAAGACAACCGTCAACGTAAAAAATCACACACTCATAAATCACAATGTGTTGTGGTGGAGGTAAACAGGGGTTGTCCCAAGTAGAGATCAAAAGTAACTCTTAACATTTATTTCTATTTGCTTTCTCCCTGAGAGATATTGCATTGACAATTGATAAATAGGTCTTGATCCGGGATATATTTCTATATACTCACCTCTCTGGTCTTTGCTTGTGAGTTATTTCCTAATTTCAAGAATATCACACTTGTATTGCCTTTTTTGTAAAAAATAAATGGAAGTGCTCAACTTAAAGGTCGGTAAAAAAACATATTGTTTGAATACAATATATGAAACACAATTGCTTTGATTATTTAGCAAATATATACGTACATTTGTATATACAATATATCGTATATATCAAAAGTGTTTTTTTTTGTCATGAGATGATGAGGCTATTAAAAGTTTTCTTTATAATTCAAGAATTCAGTTTTACTAAAAGTAATATCTCAAGGGACTAAGAACTTGAATTATACCAAATCAAAAAAGGAAAAGTTCTTACCATAGTTACTTGCGCCGCCAGGATTTCAAACACATCTACTGTGAGCTCAAAAATATAAGGAGATTTAACCTCTATAAAATAAATAAGAGGTGATTGCAAGCGAGGGTATGTTAATTCAAAATTTTCGACATCTGCGTATACTTTAGATAAGATTTCGCTATTTCTAAGCCAAGTGAGGTTGGCTTTAGTTTACATCCCGTTTTCGTTCTTCAATGATATCTAAATACAGACTAAGAAGTGAGTCATCTGCTGATGTCTTGTTTAATGGATAAATTGAAGTTGTTGGAATAACATAGCAAATTTTGACATTCATTTCTTGAATAACTGATGAAGAGCTCCGCATTGAAAATATGATATAATGATGTTTAAATAAAACTACATTATTAAAAATCCTTGAGGACAAAACAAGAAAAGGGCAAAATAAACACGAGCACTAGGCGGAGTACATGTTTCATGTTTAATAAATTCTTCACGATTTTTTGTTCAACGGTTTTTGTCTGTTGGTCGTAACCAAGTTTATCTCAGGATTTAAATATGTTGCAATCAACATTTCTATGTTGTGCAAAAGCAGACCTTCGTGTTCATTAAGGGAATGCAATATTTTTTTTTTCAAGTCGCATTAGCTGTTTTTGTAGTTTAACTTCAGTTCCAATCTAGATTTAAAAAAGCCACTATTGAGCATCGGATTGGAGGATTTCCATTTGGTTGGAACATCAGTTGGAGATAAACATTTCTTAGAATGGTTAAATACGCGTCTCCGTAAAAGCTAGAAAACAAGATTTGTTTTCATGTAAATATTCTAGAAATTCATGTAAAAGTATGTATCTGTATTTTGCAGTTCATAAAGTCTTGTATAATATCCTTCCATTTTAATTTTTTGGCAAATACAATACAAAGTGGTCCATAATTTTTGACCCCATCCGAAAATGTCATAGATTCTGTAAATGGCGTCGAATTTCAATTCGGTTTTAACATTTGTGGAGCAAACACAATTAGAAATTGTGCAAATATGCAATGGAATGCTATACTACTGAAGAGTGCGGAATAATCGTCACGATGTTTTTGATGGACAATTTGTCAGTGATTTTGGCCCATCGTGCATTTCGTGTCCGTTTTCCTGGTCATGACTCTTAGAGACTGGAACAACACGGGACCGGCAAAGCCCGCGCCTCTCGTTCGGCCTATAATATCGCTGCCGTGGCTAAAGATGTTGTAGAGGCTCCGTTGCAATCGACCAGATGACGTGCCACACAATTGGCCATTCCACGCACATCTCTGGTCATTTTTCTAAAAGATTTGATGATTTTTCTTTACAAAACGCAAATAGTCCATCAGCTGATGGGTGTTGACCGTGAATCGCATCTGGACGATTTTGCGTCAAAAATAATCATGAGTGACGAGTCCCATTTTCATCTATGTGAATACGGGAACAAACCAAATTTGCGGTTCTGGTGTGCTGAAAATCCGTCAGTAATGCATGAAGAGCCATCACATCCACTCAAAGTCATTGTATGGTGTGATGTTAACGCTGGGGGAGTCATTGAACCATTTTTTTTTAGAACGGCGCGGGCCAAACGGTCACTGTGGATGGTGAGTGGTACAGAGCCATTAATAAATATTTCATTCTTCAATTCGAAGAATTGGGATTGGAACACATATGGTTATAATAGGATGGAACAGCTGCACATATTGCATTAGCCACAAATTCTAAAGCAGGCGTTTCCCAGTCATCTGATATTTTGACGTTTTGGCGATTTAAGCTGACCTGCTATGTCACCCGATTTGACCGCGTTAGACTTCTTTTTATGAGGTTACTGAAAGTTACGACTTTATGTGAATAAGCCACAAACTCTGGTAGCCCTCAAAGTGAACAACCATCAAGAAGTGGAGAACCTATCGCCATCAAAAAGGTAATCAACAATGGCTGCGGTCACTTAAGCGATATCATTTTCAAAACATGATGGAAAAAACTTGAATAAACATTTGAAAATAGGCATTAATTATTTTGAATTCTAATCCAAAGATATAATCTATAACCTTGTATAGACGGTTCATCCCCATATACCGTAATATAAAACCGTACATCCGTATGTGTATCATATGCATACAGTTGAAGTGTATGAACTGCGCAATGTATTGAGTGAATTGGGAAATAAACCTGTTTCATCTGTATCAAATTCGTTGGAGTAGTCCCTCACATCAGAATCTTCACTAAGCATTTCCACCGCATTTAGCATATTTCTTCCGTTATCTGAAGTAATACTGTGTATACTACGAAAGAAAAGGAAAGAATTAAAGTGAAAATGACCAACCTCATTATTTATGAAAAAATGTATCTGTAAACTTGAGGGCAATTTGAAATTTTCTTTTAAAAACTCCCTAGTATGGCATTCATATAATGGTACCAACGTTTTTACGTTTTTACAGAATTATTTACTGAATTAGTATTAAGTTGGATTTTTAAAGAGAAAGCCTATATTTAGCAGTTTTCGAATTTCATTTTCGACAGGTTGACCTTTAATTATATTGTGCGATGATATCGGTGAAATGATTAGTTCTTCACAAATTGGGTTAACTATTTCCTTTAAACCCTCACTATACATATAAATGCTTGAAAAGCCGTCTAGCTTTTTTCACTATTTTTATTACTGAATCAATAAAATGTTCTTTACTTCCAAATAAATTCAAAATCATAAACACTGCACTTCGATTTATCTGCATTGAAAAAAAATGCATAACCGCATTAAACTTTAAATCCCGATCTGAAATTTTTTGTATCGTTAGTACCGACGTGAGGTCTGAGAGGCCGCGTATATAATATAGTGTTTTTTTTAAAGAAAGTGATGATTTCAATATCTGTTTTTGCATTGTAATGAAAAATAAAGTGTTTTAAGACAAATGAAGTATAGAAAGAAAAACAACTTTATTCAATTTTTAAATATAAGACTACAATAATATTTGGCTTGAATTTTGGTTAAAAACCCAACTATTAGATACAAAATATCCTCTTATAATAGCAAAAAATAGTATTTCTTACTTTCGACTAATATAACATTTAAAAAACTTTCTAAAAGAAAAATGTTCACAGTCCAACTACACCTGAAATTCTAAGCACAGCAAGGGCACACTTGTTTCGTGCACTGTAAACAAACGTGTTTTTTGCACGAATAGCATCTATACGTCGATTTTCTTTTAGTTTATGTTGACATGAAAGACAAGTCTTTCGGGTCTTGACTTCCTCAGCTTCATCTTCAGATGTCTCCGGCTTATCAGAATCAAGTATTCTTGCCAAACTCATCCTGAGTTCACGAGGCAACCTTAGGTTAAAAAATCTTCGCTTCATGTGATCTAGTAACAACTGACGTGCTATTTTTTTTATAAAAGCTCCTCTATCAGTTTGTGTTCCAACATGTACATCATGTAAGAGATGAGAATTGACGGAACTTATATCCAAAATCCGGTAAAAAATTGTCATAGGCCAGCGTCTTGATCAGCGGCTGAAAGTGTATACAGAGTACATTTTATCTATTTCATCAACACCACCTTTCGTAGAATTATATAACTGTATAATTTCTGGCTTCCCTGAGTACGTGCCTATTCCTTGGTTATGATTGACGAAGCCAAAACGACCACTTTTCCCTTATGAGATAATAACGATAAATAATGGAACTAAAAGATTTTTTTCTTCATCTGTTAGTGTTTCTCCATCTGAACTGAACTACGTAAGAATTATAAAAACACTCGCTTTCGACATCACACAGGCACATCGGTTTTAGTCCATTCTTAGCGGGCCTCTTTTAAAAATGACTCTTCCGGTACCATCAGTAGCAAATATTAAATCTGCGTCTTCGTGGTTAGACTTGAATACAGCTGTGTACATCAATAGGCAAATAAAAGCTTGTTACTCAACTATATCAATATCATTTATTTCAGGACGATGCTGTTTCATATATTTAGATCTATATTCATTTAGCTTCTCGTTGGTTCTTAGCAAAATCTCCGATAACATCTCTTCATTCATTATATTGCTTCCATTATGAATTGGGATCCTTCCCATCATTTTCTGTCAAATTCGATGTGGGTACTCGGGAAATAATATTGTGTTGCTGTGTTTTGACTGATGATCTGTTTGGAGGTGATTTAGACCATTTGTATTTATTCTTTATTCTAAAATAACAAAGTCTTGAGAGCAGAACATCTTCATCTGATGAAGATGACGCCGCGTCTAGGTGTTCAGGTTGAGTTTCTTCGGTATCAAAAATATCAGTGCTACTCGTATCATGCTCCGGACAAAAATCTTCGTCAACCTCTGATCTGCTGGAATCTTCATTCGCGAGCCGGCTCTCAATCACTCGCGCATAATTTGGAATTTATTTATTTATAGATATGCGAGATCTCTGTGAATGCTGTAAATCTGTTGCAGAACTATTTCTTTTACTACCTGAAATCACGAGCGTATCCATAATTTACAATTTCTGTGAAAATAACAGTTACTGTAACAAAAACTAAAATAAAAAACTAACGAAACACCGACGTGAGTCCGCATAGTAATTTCAAGTTGTAATTACTCACCAAATGCGTGCACAACGACACCACTTTCTGTTCCGACGTCGACGTGGGCACTATCCTTACATCTACTTAAAAGCGGGAATCGATGTTGCGCAGTTAAAGGAGTAAACTAGCAAATCAACTGTTTGTCGAGTCCTCTCAGACCGCAAGTCGCGTCGGTACTTAAAGGTTAATTGATTTTCTATCCATTGTCGAATTTATATTCATTTCCACTGAATTTTGTAAGACTAGTGTTCAACAATGACTAATCAAACCATTAATCTGCAACTTACGAGGGGCGTCAATATATTCTCGGTATCGATATGAAGGAAAATGCGAATTCAATTTAAATTGTTTTTATTTTTCAATATAATCTCCCCTAACATCAATGCATTTGTTACATCTTGAGATAAGCTTTTTTAAACCCTCAAAAAAATAAATTTCCTCTTTCTCTGCAAAATACCCATTTATTGCCGACTTGAGTTCTTCATCATCCAAAAATCTTTTTCCACAAAGACATTTTTTCAAATCCGGAAACAGGAAATAATCACTAAGGGCAAGGTCTGGACTATAGGGTGGTTGTTGGATTTCTTCGAAACCACAATCTCGCGCAGCAGCCTTGGAAACTCGCGCCGTGTGAACAGGAGCGTTGTCATGAAGAAGCAACACACCCGCTGCGAGTTTACCCCGTCTTTTCTTTTTAATTTCCTCCTGCAAATTATGCAAAGTGGAAGCGTAGGATGTGGCGTTGATGGTTTCACCTTTTTTTTTGTACTCAATGAGCAAGATTCCCTTTGTGTCCTAAAAAACTGTGGCCATGAGCTTCCCGGCAGACGGAGTGACTTTGAACTTCTTCGGGGGGTCTGTTCCTTTTTTATGCCACTGCATGGACTCTTGTTTGCTTTCAGTGTCATAGTGGTGGACCCATGTTTCGTCGCCAGTAACAATTCGATCCATAACACCGTCCGTGTTCTCACTACACATCTCCAAAGCTCTCTACAGCATGCGATTCTCACTTTTTTCTGAGGCGCTGTGAGCATTCATGGCACCCACCTTGCACTGACCTTTGAAAGGTTAAGATGGTCATGAAGAATGGTATTAATGGTACCACTTGAAAGCTTGGTGATCTCTGCCATCATTTTCACCTTTATTCGGGCATCCTCAAGAACAAGTTTTTCGACTTATTTGATGCTTTCTCCCGTACAAGCAGTAGCCGGGGCGCCGGAGCGGGGGTCGTCTTCAATGCTCTCTCTGCCTCTCTTGAACTCACTTGACCACTTTTGCACAGTTGATAATGAAGGTGCGGAACCCTGGTAAACAGCCACCATCTCTTCATGAATAGTTTTTTGACTTTTTCCTTGCTTAGTGAGAAATTTAATTACAGCGCGATGCTCAATTTTCACCATCATCGTCTCAGTTGCCATTATGATTCTGTTTAACTAGAGATAAAACGCGAATTAATAATCATATTTATATGAAATTTTACATGAATGCACTAAAATAATAGTATTACTTGATAAATAAGTCAATTTATATATACAACCACAGCTTCACCCCGATGCTCTCGAATCATAATGGCAACAGTAAAACAAAAGTTTCTCTCTGATCAAGAACGCAAAATCGGGCGGTCATTAGGTGATCTTGTTTCAAAATGTCAATAACTGAGAGTAATAAAAAAAACTTTTAAAACGTTGAAAGTAATTATATTTTCGAGCTCTAGTCATAAGGCGGCATTCTGTCTTCCCTGCAATGCTATGAACATGTTGCTCGTTTCTTGCACCTGTACTGTTTGTTGGGTCGAATAAAGCGCATGCAGCCCTGGACGTGATCGGCGATTGGTGCACTAGAAATGGGCCATCAGTCAGTCCTCTCAAAATTGAGGTTGTTTTCTCTACGAGAAGAACGAAGCTGCCTGGCCTGACTCGCCTAAACATGTCATGTCGAAAAACTCAAAGGCGCTGTCGATTTTCTGACAGGAAAAATGAGACATGGCACGTACAACCAAGGATGGTCATTTAAATCACACAGCTAACATAAGACGAATTATATCCTATGCATCGGTTGTCTGGTAGAACAAGGTTTGCCGGAAATACATATGTCGCTGCTACCTGTACGGGCATACATATATTAATATTATGGGTTGCATGCTCAAAGCCATTTTCATATACGACGACAATGTTATATTTCACTGCTCGTTTGTGTCTCTATTACTAGTGCAGAATATTCTTTCCTGATGGCAATGTGAAAAATCGGTCGAGAGGGCGAAGTATCTCTGTTTAAATTCTTCTGAATGCTCTCACTACTTCCGAGCTAACTCGAGAGTTCGAATGCAGTCAAACCAAGTCACAGTGGGATCATGGCAAATGAAATCGGTGATGAACTTGTTAAACAAGATTCAGAGGAGTTTTTCTCAGGTCCTGGACTCCGTTGGGGGTGCCTGTGTCTTTGTTTAGGGTTTCTATTGGTACATAACAGCAGTAGTCATATCTCTCCAGGATGCCGGTAGAAAAAACGAATACTTCCCGGAGTCTCTAAGACGTCAGCAACTTTCATGCTGCCCCTTAGTATGAAAGGCTAAAGACTGAGCACTGGCACCAAAATGGTGATTTACGATTTGCCAGGCATACATGATATAACATCCTGCAAAATTTGCTGTGAGAATATTGACGACAGCCCAGAGCACTATCTCTGTGAGTGTCCGGTCTACGCTCTCAACAGGCACTGTGTGGAGGGTGGTAGTGATGTAGGAATTTTATCACTGAAGCGTTTACCTATCTTTCTACGAATGACTGAAAAATTCCAATTAAAGGAACTTTCTGTTCCTGACTATGATTTTCCCTACCAAACTTCTTTTTACGATAAGCAAGCGAACCTTTATAGTACTGCGGCAATTTTCCATAAGCCCATGACATGAAAAGGAACCTCATTCACTAGCCACTTATATGTATAATTGTAAATGATTAGTTTGTTAGCCGGACAGTTAGGAGAATTACTCGTACTCGTATGTGCAGAATCAAGGAATTCAGTAGAATTTCAATGTAAAGCAACTAAGGGCGTGCAGATATTTTCGTTAGTATTGACTGCCGCAGAGCTGCTCAGTCGAAAAATTGCATTTGGTTAAACATTTTCTCGATTTCGACAACAGAGGTTTAACTGTCCTGATTTGCTTGTATTGTTTGCGAAAAACAATTCGAAATGGAGAAGTAAGATTATGATTAAAGTTTTTGCTAAGTAAAACGCAGTCGTCACAGGCCGGGATACAGAGACCAAATTGGGTTATTCTACACAGGGCTGCTGAAACATAACAATTGGACAAAACTATCATTGCTATCTGGTCACCCTATATTTTTTTTTGTTGGGTTAGTAAAAAAAAAACTTACTAACAAGTCCATCGAATTTAGCTTGATGACGAAATTGAAGTCAAAACTAAGATATATGACGTCGAAATGGTCAACAATTTCTGGTCGATTCCCACCATGCGTATAAATAATTTATTAATATTCAAACTGAGTACCTGATTTTGTTATTTTACATTTTGAACTTTTTTCCATACGCTAGTATGACCGTTCAGCATCAAACGCTTTTACGAGTTTATCTTTTAATAAGTCATTCCCATGAAGGTTTTAGTTTTCATATCTTCAATTATTCTAGTTAAATTCACTAATTAATAAGTTAAATAAGTTAGTCTCGAATTTCTATTCTTTCACTTACCACAATAATTTGCTAGGAAGTAACAAGCACGCCTTCTGTTTCTTAAATTTAAGAAGAGCTCTGGTAACATAGGGAATTAACTGACTCCCAACTCAATTAAATTGCAAGCTTTATAGACACTCACGCAGATTTGATCCCGTTGAGGTTAACTTTCCAACAACTTCTTGATATACCCACATCACACACGAGCGTAGGACACAAAGAATCGTAAAGTCACATCCCGTGGTATTGTACTCGTATTGCCCATTTTAAGAACGTTGCCATGTTGCAGAATGTAATCAAAACATATTCTTATCTTTTCGTACTTTCGTACATACAACCGAAAGGGGGGTTTCCAATGAAAGCGGCATTACAAAATCCAAATACGAGTGCGTTTTACAGAAGAGATAAAATTACTTTTAAAGACAAAAGAAGAGATAGCGATGGGAGCATTCGTTTTAATTTGATTGCAAGATAACATCCAATGAGCAACTTAAGGGGGTGTTTGTAATTTACACTTGCAGAGTAGCCTCACATAAACGAAAAATATAAAACCTTAAAGTTCCCTCAGTTCGAATAATTATCCATCTGACGACAGGGACAGGTGTTTGCAAAACCTGAACTGAATTATTTAGATCGATCAATCTTTATGTTGCAAATGAATTGTGAGTGGAAGGTGCGTAGGAGAACTTAATCAGAAGCACTATGGTCCTAGCATCAAATCACCGTTAAGAGAAAGAAATTGTATCTTTGCCACATTGTTGGATTGCTTTCGAAAATGTTCCAGACAGGTGTTATTTATTTTCCAATTGTGTGCTCTGTTTTACTGATTATACTCGTTTTCGAATTCAATTTGCCATAAATTTTGCCCCGCTAGAATTTGTGACTTATTTCATTACACCGGTACGTCAATAGTTGAAAACGTTCAAACAGGAGTAAAATTAGAGCTCCAACGAAATAAAGGAAATCTCATAATGGTACTTTTGAAGGCATTACATAATGTAATGGGTACTTTATAATCCCTGTCACGAAAGGTACGTGTTTGTTAATGGATTCGATAAAAGATTTCACATTGAAGGTAACTTATAAGCCTTTCTGGAATGAAATGGATTCCAAATACCAAACACGTAATGAAGCTTTTCGAAAAAACTTTTGAAAAAGTTCAAACGTTTTACGGTTGTTTATAATGAATGTAAAGAAGTGTTGTTTTTCGAGTTCTCGTTATCATATATGTCTTGGACGTGGTATGCTTAAGACATATTTGCTTTGACAACTCGAAACTCAAAAATCACAAAATAAATCACGATGCGTCGGTGTGATTTTCTGCCTAACCTGCTCATGTTTGCGAATGACTTTTTTTATTTTTATCCATTTGCATCTACTAGTGTATGAAAAGTTGACAAACTCATATTTATTTTGTATAATACCCTTGCGATTAAGTCTCTTGTTGGAGATTCTAATTTAAGATAAGTTTTTTCTTGCTCTTGGATGACAAAAAATATTTTGTTTTTACTGGCATTTACTAGTCTAAGAGTCCTTGATACGTATGCACTTGTATTTACATAGTTGTTGATAGACGATGCATTCATGATACACACTTACCAAATTGCATTCAAGTCATAGATAGATTTACCACATGAATGAAGAATCAACAAATTTTGCAATTTTCTGCTTCAACAAAAACAAACAGATCTTAATTGCGGAATACTGGACGACAATTTTGAAATGGCAGCTATTAGGCCCGACGCTTGCAGTATTCTGTTAACTGATTAAGAAGGAGTGATATCCTACTTAAATGGCTCTTAAGCTAATGCTCTAAGAGCAAAAAGAACACTCGATATTTCGTCACCATTATGTTGGTGGTATAGGCAAAATGTAAAATTCCTTGTTAGAACCGATCTGGCCGTGCCACAGCACCCCATAAGGGCCTGGGTCAACCCTCGCGTGTCCTCGAGGTTACAATACATCCGAACATCAATAACGGCTTTGTGTGGGGACCCAAAAACAATCAATGAATACAATCAGACAAAATAACAGAGGAGTTCAAGCTTGCAGAGGTCACATCTACGATAGCACAGCAGTAGGGAATCACCGAGGAGAACAGATAAAAATACTGGTACAAATGTTGGAGCATTGTAAGAGGCGCTATATCCATAAACCCAAGAGATGTGCCATCGAATCCTGTCTACAAACTTTCTGAGATTGATATGCACGACGACAGAGTCAAGGAAGTCATTCGGCAAAATAACGCATCACAGACATCGCCATGGTTAAAGATGTTAGCGGATCCAAAACGAAGAGCGGAGCCGAACACGGAGATCCTAGACTCGAAGAGGAGACAAAATCCACCTCCAGCTGATGGGAATAAAAAGAATCGCAAAAAGTTTGGCATGCAGAGCAGACAAAGGCCGACAAACGGGCCACAAGTGACGGAAAACCAACCACAAGTGATGGCAGTATCACTTGGACAAAGGTTGCCAAAAATAAGAAGCAAGTCACAAAGCAAACGCCAACCAAACCAAATACTCGACCCGACACAATTCTGATGACAACGAAGGGGATCTTTCCTATGCAGAAATACTCACTCAAAAGCCGTGGCAACACTGACTCTGACACACCGTATTACTCTGGAAGTAAAGGACATCGACGAGGCCGTCACGAAGAAGACAATGCAGACATAGTTAGTCTGAGAAACACATATGGACCTACCTACATTGCGGCGATTAGCTTGCCATAATAATGTCTATGTAGGCTAGGTAGACTAAGGTTTATTTTAAGTTAGATATTAAGTTTTTATAAAAATAAAAAATTATGTCCATATGCTAAGTTTTTTGTTAAAAATTTTTTTTCTTAGCCTTAAGTATACAATATAAATAATTCTAAATAAAATGTAAATAAAGTCGAAAGACATAGATATAAGAATTTAGAGTAGCTTAGAGTGCCTGTGTGGGGCCAGTAAGTTAGTATAAGATTTTTTAGTAATTTTAAGCTAGCATTTAAGCATTTTTTTGTTAGTATGTAAGAGTTAATGATTAAGAAAATAAAATGCATTTAAAACTGAAACTGAAATGATTAGCTTACCTGCAGCAGTTCACAAAAAATGCCAAAGTTAGGCTGACCCAAAATTGGATGGATCGCGTGCGGAAAGGAAGAACCTAAACTACATACATGTTTCAGATGTCTTGAATTCAGCCACAGTGCACGCCAATGCAAAAATTGAAATGGATCGCTCTAAGCAATGTAGAAAAGGGCAGAAGAAGAAGGGCATATAGCCCAAGACCACAACAAGAACCTGTTTTGTTTCTTTCGCAAGAATCCTTAGATCGAAAGGCATGTAACCTGTAGGATCAAATGCCCGGTCTTCAAGAGAGCTATTACCAGCAATCACGCAAGAAGACAATACTGATTAACCTTAAGCACTTTAGAACAGTACAGGATATCCTGGCACAAATGGCTAGAGACCGTATAAAACTCTTCACAGCAACATCTGCATGTAAACAACTGCAAACAATGATCGAGAAAATAATTTTAGGAAAAAGGAAATGGGATCAAACGTCGATATTACCTTCATGCGCAATATAGAATGGATGGTCAGAGAGGTGTACATAGTGACCATCAGCCGAATGGCAAAAGGCCATTCCGCTCCCTAAGCTAGGCCCAAAATTGAAAAATTAACTCTTCGACAAATGATGAATATAAGCGAGCTTATCTCCATCAGCTCACTCGCACTACACCCACAGCATGTGATGCTGCAATGCCTAGACGAATATCCAGTAAAAGATGTACACCGTGCTACTGGTGGATCCAATAAATAAAAGCACTCAGAGCAAACTTTTTAAAAACCCGACGGAGAGTGCGGCGTTCTAGAAGGAGAGCCGATTTTCAAGAACAACTAGGGATATTACGACTGGCAAGAAGGGACGTAAAAAAAGCGATAAAACAGAGTACAGCAAGATGCTTCAAGCGCCATAAATCCTTGAAGCACGGAATATATAGTGATAATGGCTAAGCTGAAAGGCTGTAGGTCTCCACAATTATCAAGTCCAACAATGCTAATGTCTATTGTAGAGCAACTATTCTCACAGAGATCATGGACTCTGTGCAACATAATCAGGGGACGCAGCGCAGAAGCAGTTCAAATAATAACACCAAACAAACTTCTCAACTCATGCAAGAATATGCATCAAAAAAATTCCTGGATCCGAAATAAGGCACTGAAAACCGCTGTTGAAATAAGACCAGGCATGTTTATAACAACGATGCAAAAGTGTTTGAAAGAGCGGGTCTGCTCAGAACAGTGGAAACTGCCAAATTTGGTGTACTTACCAAAGGGAAACAAGCCACCTGGAGAGTCAGTATCGTCCAATATGTCTATTCGACAGACGGCCCAAAATATAATACTAGAACGAATAATATATGAGAGTTTATTGACTGTGGCAGAGGAAAAGGGAGCATTATCAGATCAACAGTTTGGAATCTGAAAATTGCGCTCCACTACCGACGCCATAAGAGAGGTTATAGGCGTAGAAAGCGAAGCAATAAAGGGAGAACGATGACGCTGAGGAACAAAGGAATATTGTGCAGTATTGCCGCTGTCCAATCATTAGATCAAAGGATTACATAAAATACCTAGGAGGAATACTTGAAAATAGACTAAGTTTTATGCCTCATATGGACTATGTGGGGAAAAGGTGTCAAAGTAACAGGCAGCACTTTTTAGAATACTGCAAAAAATCGGAGGACGAGATGCAGAGAATCTGTAGTAAGAGAACTTCTAGTAATCAAGAGGCGGTCGTTGTCAAAAGCATCAAGGAAGAAAAAAGAACGGATTTAATGACCAGGTGGTAAGATCGGTAGAATACCACTACGAACGGCAGATGAACCTACAGATAGATACCATCCATAGATGTTTTGACAAAGCGAATGCATTGAAACTGTACCTACCATCTTATGCTGTTCATATCTTGTGACGGTGTATATCAAAAGCATCCACATCGCCTCTGGCAATATAGCCCCGGATGTCAGTGATAAAATTTACTGAATTAGAGCAGTAAAATTCAGGCTATTAAATCCGGTAGTCCACGCATGTTCTCTTCGATAAAGATTCTTCAGATGAAAAGATTACAATGACATTCAATTTGTCCAAATTCCAAATGGCAGGAAACAAACAAACACACTGAAGTCGGTTTGCTTAATCCCAGAAACCATTGTTGGCCCAGGCCATAAAGCGCAGATTGGGGTGGCCGTGGTGTAGTGGTAGTAGCAAACGCTTCTCACTCGGAGGGTCCAGGTTCGAATCCTGCCCATGGCAAATCTGTTTTTCATTGTGTAATTGGAACTCAGACAAAAAAATTCTGCGTGTGAAGGCATAACACTAACACGTAGATTTGGCTGTTATAAGAGTTTCAAGCAATGAAAAAAAATACTGGGAATTATATCTCGAATCACTCTGAGTGAAGAAAAACTCTCCGTCCTCTTCGGACTCCCACCCCTGGAGAGCAAACATAGAAACCAAACACACCTGAGTTTCAAACCACTACAAAAACAATTTTCCTTTCTCCTCCTTCTATCTTTCCGCCCGCGCCCTGGCAACAGTAAAAGGGTATCTAACCCCTTAGGCGCGCGTAAATTATAAAAAAAAAAAAAAAAAAAAAAAAAAAGGCGATGGTTTTCGTAGACAAAAATACAAGGGGGAAAGCAGATTTGCTTGGAGCATTTTTCGAGGGCGTGCATACGGTGGAAAATTCAATTCACTCTAGCGACGACGTTGAAAGCAGAGCCTATGCAAATCACATCTACCTAAGCAATAAATTTCAAAATTGGCAAACTGATAACGACGGTCTTAATGTGTTCAATTAAGAAAACTCGGTAAATGTTCTCGTCGCCTATATCGAAGCTATATTTTATTTGTTCGTACGGAATGGTAACTCATGTGTATTTTTGATTCACTGGGAAGGAAAAAGTTGCTTGGCAGGAGCATCTCAGACTGTATCTCAATCGTTATATGGTAGTGACACACATACCCTTGGAGGCATATATTTGCCACATTTTCTGACAATATGCTCTGTATAAGGCATATTATCCAACCTATTTGAAATAGCACCAAATAGCACCACCCTTCCCGAAAAGGGATAAAGTCGGAAATAACCCTGCTTATATTCGGTCAATAAGCCTACTTCCGAGTGTAAGCAAGGTCAAAGTGAGTGGAGGATAATAATACGATATTATCCTGGACAATCAGTTTGAATTAGGGCGAATCCTGTTAACATTCATGCTTCATGCATTGATTTTCGACTAACAATGGAACCAATGCTGTTTGACTTATATAAAGGCGTTCAACACCGTATTGGAAAATGGGCTCTCTGCACGCGGACCAGTGTGGGCATGACAAACTCTCTGCTATATACGATTTACAACACGCTTATTGAAAAGAAGTTCGTTATTGAATTCGTCAACGTAATTTCGAGCAAGGAGCTTGTCATGAAAAAATGCCTTACACCAGACGTAGTATTACGCATATCCAGGTTATCATCCTCTTTTTGCAGCGTGCCTTCGATCATATTAAATGGTATTGCGACGATTGGAAATTGAAAATCAAACTCCAAAAGTCATAAACAATTCTGCCTAAAACTGCATTAAAATGATTTCGGAAATAACTGGTGTGGAGGTGGCAATCACGCTCTTGTATTCGTCTTTATCATAAATTCAACTAAATTCAAATAGGGTTTCAGTGGAGAGGCCATCCTCGTCAACATGAAAAGGTGTCCCACATAAGTAATCTGCGCTTTATGGCCTCGATTAAGTCTAAATGGTGTGTGTTCATCATCTCTATGACAGCTGGGCACCAATTAATAGAAAGCCAAAAATATTCCATATTACAATTGTGTTTGCGCTAAGAAAACAAGTAATAAGTAATTTAGCCAAACCACCATCTTTGCCAAAAAATAAAAGCATTGGAAAATTGGTTGCTCCAAAGAAGACGCAAATTCAGTTTTTTTTTTTTTTCAATTTTCATAGTCCGTTGAGAGTAATATAAGCCTTATGTGTGCTAGTGTAATCAGTTGAAGAAAGTACTCATGTAAATTTTGTAATATCATTAGCAATCGTAGAAGACCATTTTTGTTCGAATCATAAATACAATACGTACTAACTAACAGTTCATTGCTACTAAGTGAACACTGCTCTAAACCAATAACTCTCTCAAATAGCGCGATATTGGCAAACTATCTCCCCACCACTACCTAAGGTAAGTTCTTTCTTCACAGAATTGTTCCACCCAATGGTAATTCAAACTATCTCCGGCGACTAATGTGCACTTCTTTGACAAGGTTAATGTCATTATAGAGTTCCTAGAATTCACTGCTATATATCCGAGCGAACCAAAAATCCTTCGAAGACTGTAGTGGCATAAAGGAGGACCGTAATGTTAAGAGTCATAAATGTGCCAAAGGGACCACCCCGAGGTTATCAACATTTCGAATTTCAAACATGTATTATTCGCTACAAAAATGACTTGCGAGATAAGATACGAGTAGCTACTCATTCAGCACAACAAAAAAGTTCTCACCTTTCATATTGTGGGTGAAATTTCTACCGATAGATGCTGTCCCCATCTTTAAATCGGTAAAGCGATAAAAAAGGTGGAAAGCATACTTCTTAACATTTCCCAAGGGTCAACCGTAGTGTGATTATTTCCTCGATTTTTGACTTGCCAAGCCTTCAATTTGCATCTTCATCACTCGCTATGATTGGCACCTCCTTTTTATCTTTTTTGCAAAAAATCCGCAATTTCTATGCGAATTTGGCTATCAGATGTTTGAACGCGCTGTTTTCGTGCTTACCCTAGTCTCCAGGGCCTCCATAACGATGGCTGTTGGTTGCTGTATTCCAGGCGATTCTTATATGTCTGTTGAACTTGTCCCTTTCATCTTCCATCGCCGCTCTGTAGGATAGCAACCCTTTTTAATCTGCTTTGGTATCTGCTATGCAATAAAATTTTTCTAAAGTATAAGATTATGAAAGAGATAAAATGCAGGAAAGTGCATCGTGTCATCCAAGTTCACTTAATTATTTGATAGCATGTCGATTTTCATTAGCAGAAACTCAAGCTGGAGTTGAAGAATCTGCCGTGTTTGGGACATTGCTCTTGGAAAGGCAAATATCGTCTACAGGTTATCTGTGTTCAAAGCGTTGAGTTCTGTTTCGATAAGCTACATACGATCGCTTTATAATAAAGGAATACACTATGGAGCACATATCTGAATCCTCGTTCCAGCTCAGACCTCGCCATTTACCACTAAGCCCATACCCTTTTTTCCCAGCGATTCACTTTACCAGTATTACTTAGACCAAATGCAATCCAAGCTTATTTCTAACGTTTTTTTAGTGTCACAAAAACGAAAGAAAAAATCGGAAAGTTTTCCATCCACTTTTTGACATTGCCTCGTACAATCCTGAAATAATTTCAAATTTATTTTCGAAGTTCCTTAGTCAACCGTTTACTACACAAAATATTTATAAACTCGATCTAAACTATTATACTTCCCTTACATGAACAATTGTGCGCAAACTTTATTAACTTCAATTAATATATCATAGGATAAGTACACTCAAATACTAACATTCTCCCGATCCTGATCCTTATGGCCTCCCTCCCATAGTTTCTTTCGAACCTCTTTCAACTCTCAATTTTCCAAAAAGTTTTCCCATTTTTTTGGAAAAACTGCTATATTATCTCATTATATAAAAGAAATATCCAAAAAATTAAATATCTAACCAGTTAAGCTCTCCTGCATACCTAAACTGTTCGAAAGCACGGTTTCCTTAAGACTAGATAAACAGAAGCTAACCTGACGTAATTTATCTCAAATATGCTTTGTACTTTAGAAGATGAAAAAGAAACCGATATCATTACTGCCGATTGTACTAAAACTTTTCTCAACATCGTCCTTTTCAAACTTAAAGCTCTTGGCTTCTAACCGGGGCTTTCGTTTTATCAAATAGGTTTCACTACAATGTCGTCTTTAGATCCTCCGTATCTAATTCCGTACTTACTTACTTAAAGTGGAGCTACAGTCCGTATGGACCTGGTCCTCAAACAACAGGCGTCTCCAGCCAGCTCGATCTTTAGGTATTTACCTCCAATTTCACACGCTAAGCTGCCTGAGGTCCACTTCCACTTACGTGCGCCACCTGAGTCGCAGTCGCGGTCCTCATCTGTTTCGCTGTCCCTCGGGGGCGGATTCGAAGACTTTTGGGACTAGAGCATTGGTGTTCATCCGCCCTACATGACTCAGCCGTCTCAGTCGTTGGATCTTCACCCTTCTAGATAAGTGGATGTCGCTGCAGTTCGTCGATGCATCTCCTCTGGACTGGGATTAGCTCTTATATAGGGTCACTTTGACTAGTCAATTGCCTTCTTAGCCAAAAGTAGCAACGATTGGCAAGAGTTATTCTTCGTTTGATCTCAACACTGTCGTCGTTGTTTGAATTGATAGCGGAGCCTAGGTAGGCAAAGTCCTTAACTATTTCAAAGTTATATCTGTCAAGGATGGCGTTATGTCCATAACGTCAGTGTTGGGTGTCTTTTCTGGTTGACAGCATATATTTAGTTGTGTTGGCGCGTGAATTCTGCATCATTCTTTGAAGAATGATGTTATAGAAATCGTATAACAGCACATCGCCTTATCTAAATCCTTTTTTGACTTCAAAGTTCTTGGTGACTTCTTTACCGAATTTTATGGAGTAGCGTGCATTCTCCATCGTAATTCTGCACAAGCAAATGGGCTTGGCAGGGATCCTGAAACTAGGCATTGCTCTGTATAGCTCGTCTTTAAATAGGTAGGTCGATGAATAGGTGGTGTGTATCGATTTGGAGCTCACGAGTTTTTTCTAATATGTGCCGTAGTGTGAATAATTGGTCTATGGTGGACTTTCCTGGCCTCAAGCCGCACTGATATTGGTCAATCAGCTTGTCTGTAATTAGCGTAGATCAGAGGGTCTCCTTTCTTGAAGATCGGACAAACAATGCTGAGGTTCCATTAATCGCGCATACTTTCGTTCGATCAGAGTTTACCGATGAGTTGGCGTATGTTCATTACTAAGTAATAACCTGCTGCTGATTCCATTACAATTACATCTGGTGTCCCTCAAGGAAGTCACCTTGGTCCCCCATCTTCATCCTGACAATTAATATAATATGATATGCAGATGATATGAAAATAAGCACATCTCAATGCTATATAATTCATATGCTTATAACGTGATCTGTGTAGATTTTCAACTTAATACCACCAACATTTGATAGAGCTCAATATAAGCAAATGCCAAGTTATTCTTTATTCGCAAAAGCGCTTCAAGGATCTATTTAATCGGTAACGAATTAATACCCTCTGCCACTTCATTACGTGACTTGAGGTATATTACAGGGAACTTTATGCCCGTGTCCATATCGACAAACGTTGTTATAAAGAGTTCTCTAACTTTTACGTCACAAAATCAAGTTTCCTTATCTTGGTTAGGCCCATATTGGGCTTATGACGCAAGCTGGTTCATCAGTGGTATCACATGAAATGGCAACGGCAATACTTCTCACTTAGAGAAATCTCACCATGGAGTGCCAGATGGTGACTGAAGCTTCATCGAAGAAACACGCTTTTTTGTAACTCAATGAATTTGTTAATTAAGTACATATATACATAAACTCACGAGTTTTAATTAAATAACCCAAAAAATTTAACACAAGCCATACCGCGCGAATAGAAGAAGGTCCATATAGATTTATTCGTTTCACAACACGCGGTCTTCCTTGGATAGATACTTACATCTTACCCGCTAAGTATTGTAGACTACCCAAAACTAATTAATCTGCAGATCTTTCAAAAACGTCAAAAATTGCTGATGTGCTCTTCGTTCATCATCTCCTAAGTGGGTTTATTGGCTGATAGGCATTGCTTCAAATGATCCCTTAACACTGATATGTATAACCTTGGTTCTCCGTCCCTCTTCGGTAACAAAATTTCCATCACACCGATTACGGCTGTAACGAACCTTTGTCCAGAATTCTATGAACCCCGAATAGTACACTTAATGAGTTCGATTTCAGCATTAGCAAACCTTGTCGCCGAAATGCCGTTCTTAATTCCAACAATCCTATCTAAGCTCTACATCCTCTTGCACTTAGCCCTCCCCTCAAGTTTTAAGTCATTGTGTAAACATTTTTTGTTAGTATTAAGTTTAGAACTAAATTGTTTGTTACAAGCACAATAAGCATTAATAAATCTGTCTGGGGTTGACCCGTACTCTTCCATATGCACTTTCTAAAGAAATTCTTAATGACAACACGCTGTGGGATTAGATCATACTAACAGAGCCACAGGATTTTCCGTTGAAAGGAACCTTTCCTGCTCTTTACCAAACTAACTCCCTTCAAAATATTGCCTTTTCTTAGCCTTTTTAAGTGTTTTCCAATTCTTTTATTTATAAATTATACTCGTATAAACCATTCTCTTCAGTATTACATCCCAGCATAAATAGTTATTTTTGAATTTATTATCCTATTTCTGCAACAATAGGCTGGACCTATGCTCTAATCAGAATAACATAAGACTATCTACGACTCGAAGGTATCTTCAGAGTCTATAACTGAGCTCTTATATCACGCTTTTCACCACTTTGACAGTGGCTATATTAAAGGTCTGTCTGAAATATACAAGTATTTTCAATACTTTCAATACAATAAAGTGGGTTCACTGTAAGCGATGTATTACCAGATGTATACACCAGAGCCCTTCAATTGGTTTCAATTGAAAACGCAAGTCTAAAAGACTTATTTTGGGCGCTTTAAAGTCTCAAGAGACAATCTTTGATAAATGCAAACAAATTGTAAATAAGTAGGATTGAGTAGAACACCCTTTTCTCCTCTTTTCAAATACAAGCCGAGTGTGTTTTGTTCTCCAGGTGCCAGGAATTCGGTTTTCGTCATTGTGAATTTCATCTATTAACTCGTTTTTCTTCATTTTACACACATTCAATGTTTCGTGTTTTATCAATAGTATGGTAATGCTTGAAGATTGTCTGATGCCCGTTTAACATAAGTTATTCATCTAATGTATGTACATTGAAAAATACATGTGTTTTAGATGCAAATCATATACCAAGAACATGTCAATAGTACCGTGAGCATTAATGATTTAATGATTCCTACTTGTGAACACTATTTTCGTAGACAAGAAATTACTTCATACCTTCGGCGTCTTTGTTTTCATATCTCTTTAGATGGTTCTCAATTTGAGTCCCAGTAAATCTTCTATTCCACCTCTAAGTTGGTGCTTTTGCCTGGTGGTGTGATCTTTGTTCCCAAAAATTTTAAATACATAATAGTGTTTCCGATACCTTCTCCTCCTCTTTAGAATAGATTTCTACTGCGACAAATACTAATATTCAACTACTCCCCATTTATCACTATAAGAATTCCAGCTGGGAACTCAACCGAAAAGTATGTATGTATTGCATGTATTATATGTATCTTGTTTACGCAAAATATTTGTGACTTATATCACTTAAACGTGCTTACGTTGAAGAAGTCGAGTACTTCTTTTACTTCCCGTATTTGAATGGTGAAGGATTTCAAGTGCACCCGACTCCATTTCCGCAGTTCATTCAAAATGTAAAAAGGATCGACTGTCCCACAAATATGTTAAACTGATTATGTCTACCAATTCCCAAAACAAACTCCAGCAATGACATGCAGTAACAGACTTCTTCCAAGTAATCGTCAATAATTTAAAATATTTTCATTACTTACTTTCCTCCACATACGAGTACGAGTAGTATGTCAATTTTAAAAAATTTGCTCTAGGTTAACATAAAAACAGAAGAAAAAAGAAAACAGAAATGAATAAGAGAAACCAAATAGCATGTACAGAAACCAATTGGAATCCTTTGAATAACTTGAATACATTAGTCCTTTTATATCAACCTTACCGACAGCAAAGTATTTCAATTACAAGTCATGCCAAAGCATAAGGGCAATAGAGATGAAAACAGAAGAAAAAAATTGAAATCCTTCCGCTCTAGATACCACTCCATGTCGATATTCTCCTCTAGTTCTTATATTCCTTCTATTCCGAGAGCAGTAGCTTGGTTTACTTCGACACACATTTGCCTACAGGCTTGCACCATTCCAGAGAGTATATGGAAAAATCATGAAAGAGGCTATCGACAAAAGCCAATAAACAATAGACTGATAGGACAGAAGTATCTCACAATCCATACACACTTTCGAACATAGGAATTGTTTTTGTCGTTACATAGTTATAACAGTACCTTGACTAAAATTAGAAACACTGATTTTTATTTTATTTTCTAAGGATACAATAGAGTAACTTCGGGTATTGTGGAATATGCGGGTAATGTGGAATAGTGCTTTATTTTCTAAAGTACTGATGGTCTAGCCACTCTGTTCTTGCAATCAGAATGTAAGAAGAAAAACATAGCTTTACGCTCTTCTCTTTATTGATATTCGCAACCGATTTGTCTCATTCAGTCAAAGTTCTTGGTTGAGTGTGCTTGACTTTTTTTGTGCATGTTTATTCTTGTTGTTTTGGAGGAAAAAATCAAATTTTCTTCAATTGTGCAACTAAAGTTTATTTAAAAAGCTTTTCAACTTAATTGTTTAATTATAAATCGGTGAGTTTTTAGCTATATTTTTTGTTATAAGTCCTAGTTTCCAGCAGTTGCAAATCGGCTAATGTGGAATAGCATGAGGAGGGTATAGTGGAATACTATTCCACATTACCCGCTAATTAATTCGTTTCGGTTTTCTGATTCCAGACCGCTATAAAAGATGCCTAAGAAAGGTGAAATGAGGCGATGAGATTCAGATATGATGCGGAAAGCTGTAGAAGCTGTAAGAAATGGAGAAATCTGCATTCAAATGGCATCAAAAGCATTCAGTGTCCAACATAAAACCCTTTACAGGATGGCTCGAAGTGAAGAAGAATTCGATAAACTAATGTCGTCCTCTAGGACGCAAGCCCGTTTTCAGTAACATCATCGAAAGTGAGTTGTTGCACTATGCTCTTGAGATGAAATCTCGATTTTGGGGTCTGACTAGAAGCGACATTCGCTCCCTTGCATTTCAAGTGGCTAAGAAAAATGTCATTCCCAATCGTTTCTCCGTCTTACAAGAATGTGCTGGAAAAGATTGGTTATACGGTTTTCTTAAGCGGCATAAGGACAAATTAAGAATTCGTGCTCCAACTGGAACATCTTTCGACAGAGCCAGAGGCTTTACAAAGGAAAATGTAGAGACCTTTTTCAACCTCCTGGACGGAGAATATGAGAAGCATAAATTTTCCCCAACAGCCATTCGGAACGTTGACGAAACGGGACTTTCGATCGTTCAGAGCAAACATCCGAAAATCTTAGCAAAAAAGGAAAAAAGCAAATTGGAGCAATGACATCTGCTGAGCGAGGTTCGTTAATTACCGTGATCACTTGCATGAGCGCAGGCGGATCTTTTGTTCCACCTTTTTTATTTTTCCTAGTAAAAATAAAAATGCACAACTGATGAAACATGCTCCCCCTGGATCTGATTCGGCTTGCCACATATCTGGTTGGGTACAGGTGGATATATTCACAAACTGGTTCCACCATTTCTTGAAACACACAAAGCTAACTATAGAAAAACCCATTTTACTAGTTTTGGATGGTCACTACAGCCATACGAGGAACATAGAATTATTGGAACTAGCCCGTGAAAATGGCGTCATAATTATTTCACTTTCCCCGCACTCAACTCACAAGTTGCAAAGTTGCCAAAGAAATGGAGTCACTGCTTGCAGTGTGATGTGATTTGGGCGCATGACACCTGTCTTGCACGTGGTCAAGCAGTTTTTAACTGCGAATCATGCGCAATGTAGTTGATACAGTATATATGTAGACATAACTACTCGTATGTATATATTTTGACAATAAATAAAATAAAGAAACATTATATAATCATCTGACTTAATTTGTACTTTATTTGGTCCACGGTTTTGTTTCGGGAAATTTTCCAATTTTCAAAATCTCGATTTCCGAGGTGCTTTAAGTTTTCACAAAAAATATTTCTCAAAAATAGTGCCAGCTATTTGAAACTAATTTTAAAACTTAGCTAATAGATCAATATGCAAAACGCATTAAAGTCGTAGATTTTCTACGTGGACTTTGGTTGCAGCGACGAAAAAATAAATGGGTATTCCACAATAGCCGAAGTTACTCTACAAATAAATTTGTAAAAAGTCTGGGATCTTACGCCTGACCTTATTTCTGGGAAATTATGAAGAAAGTAAGATTTATGTACATAATATACTTATACGATTTACTGCCATATCTATGATAATTTAGCACGATTGAACACTAGCATTTACCGAAGCTTTATTAAAATAAATTCATCCTATAGAAGGAGTTATAGTACGAATATTCATATTTAGGAGAATTCGGTATGTAACGTTCACGATTTTCCAACCGGATGTCATTACTAGATTCATTAAATATGTATTTTTTACCTACAGCTTTATTCAATAGGACTTATTTGTTTAACCCATTAGTCCCCAAAGTTGCGTAAACGAAACGTTTTTAATTTTTTTTTAAATAAATATGTCATTGAATGAAATAATTTTCGTTTGCTACTACAATTTATGCTCAATGGAACGAAAATTAAGTTCTTTTAATGAAATGCGTCGATTTAATAAAAATTATAATTTTGTAAATTTTGTAAATTATAATTTTGGGACTTCCTCTACTATATTTTCGAAGTTCTAATTATCCGACAGAGAATACAATGGCATATTCCAAATTATCAATTTAGCTCAACCTGACCTTTAATAAGGGATACATACTCGTAATATGATATCTTACTAAGCGTTGCATACCTAGCTTCTTTTATTATTTCGTACAGGCAACCTAGAGATTCCCAGAGAAGTTGATAATGATCAGTTGATCGTTTTTGTGTGAATATTCATAGTGAATTGTACTACAAATCAGTTACAAAGGATCAGTATTGATTAGTAAGGTGAAGTTTTTGAAAAATTTGATCTGAAGTGAGTAAATTATGCAATTTTATATTTATAAAGTTTTATATTTATTTTATTTGGTTACTCTTTTTCTAAAACAATTTTGTTGGTATAGTGATGTGTTCGAAAACCGAAATACCTATGTCAACTGCTAAGCTCTTAGCTGTATTAGAGGAGGATAACGATTTATTGCAGGCTGATACCGTAGATGCTGTGTACATTCCACCGCCGATAGACGAAGTTATAGACGAAGAAGAGCTTGATGACGACATAAATAATCAATCTTTACCATCAAGTTCGAAAAAAGCAAAGATAAATAAAAAAGGATAAGCAAAAGAAAACTCTTCCGAAGTGGAGAAAAGAAAACCCAACTATACAACAGAACCACAGAATGAAGAGAAAAATAATTTAGAGCAAATTGAAAATAGAATAGGCGGTAAAATCTCTTCTTAAGTGTTCTGCAAAAAATAATTTCTTATACTAAAAAATATGCTCTAAATAATAATCGGTATTAATTTACAATTGACAAAATTAGCCTAAAACTATTTATCAGCATACTAATTATTGTATATTGGGCGTATCATACTTTACTAGCTACAGATATGTATTGGTCGAAAGATGAAGACAAAAGAGTCATGTTAGTCACAAACTGTATGAGTAGGAACAGATTCGATTCCGTAAAGCAAAACATACATTTATCTGATAACGATCAACTGGATAAAAGCGACAGAATTTCAAAAACTGAGTCCTCTTTTCGATTCGATAACTGAAAACTATCTATCGATGAAGGAATGGTGCCATATTTTGGACGATATAGTTGTAAAATGTACATAAAGGGAAAAACAACTAGGCTTGGTTTCAAACTATTCCAATGGTTATATATACAGTCACTTCTTTTATGAAAATGGACGAATCAGGCATCGAAAAAGCGAATCACGGCGAAGGTATAGCGGGACCAAGTGACCAAGTAAACCTTCCTTTTAGACCAAACAATTGACGACCATCTAATCGAATTCTAATGGGTAATGCGCTACAATGTAGGTCACATGAATGTAGAGCAGCAAAATAAAGCAAGAAGAAGATGTAGACAATGTAAGAACACCACTATATATGTACGTGTGTTCCAAGTATCAGGAGCATCTTCACACAAATTGTTTTCAACTATTCCACACAATGTATCGTAATTACTTTTATTGCGCAAAACTCAACATTTTGTTTTATAAAAACTAAAATTTGTTTTTTCGTTATAAAGAGCTAATATATTCAGTGTATTCATTATGCTTTCATTATTCATTATACTCAATGCAGTAAAAACATCAAATGAGTTCTATTTTCTAACCTTGAGAACTAATAGGTTGACAGGAAAGAGGGAATTATACCACATTTACATTGCACACGTTGTCACGAAAACGTTTTGTTTTCACGAAAATAACATTGAAAACGAATATTTTCACATAAATTATTGAAAACAAGACGACATGTAGTTTTCAGTGAAAACAGAGAAATGCCATTGAAAACTATTCAACTTTATTCAATTCAATGCAATAATTGACATTCACATTCCTTTGTTTGTGATTGCAAATTCCCAAATTATCTGGAAACGCAGAAATTTGCTAACAAAATATAAAAATAGTTGGAAAACGTGGAGAGAGAATGAGGAGCGCTATTTATTAAACAATTCACTGCAAATTAATGCACTATTTACTTATTTTTTCATACTCCCCTTTCTTTAAAAAAATTTGGTTTTAATATTTCGATAGTTTTGACATTTTGAGAACTTTGAAATCTTTATGTAAACGTCCAACAGGTTTTCCGAAAACAGTGCGCCGAAAATACATGTTTTCGATGCGATGTAAATTTGGTATTAGATTAAACCAGGAGTTATTCCCCTTTCTTCAAATTTTTTTTTTGGAATGATGAACGTACACCCCCTTTGATTGATTTTCCTTGTCGAGGTGTCCTACTGGTCATTCACAACAACTTTGACTCCTCTATCGTTGTCACTTCGTTTTCTTCTAAGCTCGATGCTTGTATGTTACATATGTGTTGTTACATTCTTCCGGCCCGACCTATTGAATACTACCAAATTGCTTCTGATGCACTTGACAATTTGATTGACTTAACGAACTCGCTTGATGATATCATTGTCTTCGGCGATTTTAATCTGCCGCAGCTGAAATGGGCTCCATCTGAAGACCTATCTTTTTCCATCGCTTCTTCCTGCAGTTAGTGAAGAAAAGTTACTAAAAAATAAAGATGAATTTCTATCTGGCCCAGATATTCTCCCCGTCGTTTTTCTTAAAAACTTCTCTTCCAACCTGTCTCTCCCGCTTTCCTACCTACTCGTATTTCATCTATACCTTACACAAGGAGAATTTCCACAGATTTGGAAGACTTATTTTATAATGCCGATACACAAAAAGAGATCTAAGCATGAAGTTACCAATTATCGCCCCATTGCTAAACTCTCTCAAAAACCCAAACTCTTTATAAGAATTTTATATGAAGCCTTGAGCTTCAAATGCGAGTCTTTTATTTCGCACAGACAACATGGTTTTCTAAAAGGCAGGTCAACTAGCACAAATCTAGTTGAATTCGTGTCTTTTGCTCTCACAGCCTCAGAAAATGACAAAGAAATCGATGTTATCGCGACTGATTTCACTAAAGCGTTTAATAAGATACTCATATCTCATCAACTTATCTTCTTCAAATTGTCTGCTCTCGGCTATGAACCCCTCTTATTAAAATGGATTTCTTATTACCTGGTAAACCGATATTATATAATAGTATTCGGTTTAGATCCATCATTTCTGTTTCATTCCTGGCCTTATCTGGAGTTCCACAAGGTAGCCCTCTGGGTCCTTCTCTCTTCATTCTTACTATTAAACACCTCGATCGGTGGTTATAATGATGCCTCAAAAACTAGTTAGAACTTAAAATCGCCAAATGCCAAATCCCCGGTCTATTTTCTCTATGGTAAACCAATTCTCCTGGTTCAATCTGTTCAAGACCCTGGCATATTATTCGA
This sequence comes from Volucella bombylans, assembly GCA_949129095.1. Lineage (NCBI taxonomy): Eukaryota > Metazoa > Arthropoda > Insecta > Diptera > Syrphidae > Volucella > Volucella bombylans. Next base: position 99,123,774 of record OX422141.1, on the reverse strand, counting down.
CTGTGAGCTTAGTTTCCGTTCGCATATCGATAAGATGATCCTTAAAATTTGGCTTTATTAAATGGTGGCGCAAGGACTTTTTCAACCCGTATGTAACCAGATCTCTCTATGTTACATTTGTTCGCCCCTGCTTGAGTATGAGAGTTAAGCTTGGTCCGCCTTTCACCGAGTTCATGTTTCCCGAATCGAGTGTATTCAACGTCAATTCTTCCGATTCGCTCTCCGTGGTCTGCCCTGGAATGACCCTTCAATTTTACCTCTGTATCAGCACAGCCTCAAACTCATCAATATAAATTCGTTAGAAGAATGTAGGAATATTGTTGACATTATTTCTTTCCTCGCTTGCTTTCAGGTTCCATCGACTGAGTATCACTTTTCAACTGTATTTTCTTCAACACCAACCCACGTAATTTATGATGTCCTCGTCTCTTCTATCTACTGGTCCACCGCACCGCAACGAACCAATCTCCCGTATGCTACGAAAGATCAACTCAAACCTCTTCGTTTTTGACTTCAACCTGAGCACTCCTCGTCTCAAACAAGGTCACCACCATCATTCCCTCGGTTCCTAGCTCTTAAGTCTTTCTTTAAGTTCTTCTAGTTTTTAAGTTAGATTAAGCTTTTATTAAGCCAAATAAATGGGAGCCTCAGCCCTCACCAAATTAAAAATCAAAATTAAATTAAAAAAATAGGAGTTCTCCCACCCAACAGACTGAATTAACATTTGTTCGGTTAAAATCATGCGTAAGCCGTTCCCTGCAGTGTGCCTGGGACCTCATTATTCATTTCTAATCTCAATATTTTTTTTTTGAAATTTGTTGAACTATTTCTGGGATTGCCTCTATCGAACTACATATGATCTATCTACCATAAACCTGCTTCCACGAAACACATAACGAAAATTGATATCCTTGGCACAGAACAATAAACTTTGTATACCTCACAAAGTATCCATACAGGACCCATGAGTGTCAAAAAAGGATACCTGCTTGCGTTTCTTATATGATTCCAGAAACGTTGGTATCGTCATATGATGCTTCAAAACATTTTCCAAGGAAATAGAAAATACAAATTGAAAGGAAGCCATCCTCTAAAACTCATACCATCGTCCGACTGGATTATGAACCGAAAGAAGCTAGTCAGCAATCAATTGGTACACTAAACTGATTCGCTGAAAAGTACTATTTCAAGGATTCCCTATTGAATCAGAACTAAATTTGAATTTCAAATCGAAATCAATGCCTCAACTTTACAACAGGGGAGTCTATAACAAGGAGCTTGGCAAATAGGAAATTAACATTGCATAGAGCCAGAACGGTACAGATATTAGAGAAAATTCTGCAAAAAAAATTTATATGTATTTTAAATTCATAAACAGGTCACAGGTCATCTATATTCTAATTCATTAGAGCTCTCATGGTTCCAACGAACCAATCACTTGCATGCTCCGAAAGATCAATTCAAATCTCTCCGTTTTTGATTTTAATCTGAGCACTGCGCATCTCAAAATCGATCTCCTCCACCATTTTCTTGATTCCTAGTTTTTAAGTCTTTCTGTTCGCTTTTAAGATATGGTATTGTAGATTAAGCTTGTATTAAACCTAATAAATGGGGTCCTCTGTCCCTACAGAAACTATCGAAAAATGCGAAAAATGAAACTAAAATGACTTTTCTGAAAGGATGGATGCATCTGATATAACCACCAGACTGAACAAAGCTCACAAAAGAGGGAAATCATTTCGAAAATCGGACGGTATTTAAGCCGAATATTGAGACCAAGGCCCAGAACTCACTTCGCAGGTATCCAGATCAGAATTGGCTCACACCCACCTACTATATTCGGAAATGTAAGTTAGCTCAGAAGTATAGTGCACCTTAAAAGAGCTGATATTAATTGTCGTTGGTGCTACTTTTAAGTACGCTGATACTTCCTTTGATGACCTCAAAACGCCTGACACCGACTATGCACCAATTATGTAGTTAAAAGGTATAGATTTAGACCCATCATTTTGATTTCCGGTGGGTGGAGTGGAGTGGAGTGGAGAAATGTAGCCAGTGGTTACATAATCTCCGCTAGTAAATGTCACTAGCTTTCAATCGGTCTATCTATGCAGATGATGTAACTATTGGTTGGGCTAAGTGGTTTTTTTTACGATAATAAGAAGGCTGAGTGGCATCTAGTGCTAAAATGCGTTACGATATGGTTTTCCAACGGAGATAAATATCTGCTTGTCATCCTGAAAAGCAAACTTCCTTGGACTAAACATACTCGTATTGGCTCGAATGCGCTGACGACTTTTCGCAGTGTAAAGAAGTTTTGGCAAGATGTGGCCCTTGTCACCAAGGAGGATCGTCTAGATCTATGCTATGGTATGGCTTCTTATTTCTTACACATCAATATTTCGATTGAGTAATCTTCGACGTAAATACATGACTGTTACCGTCACCAGACCCCAGAGAATGGCTGGTCTAGGATGCTTGTAATGTTTGTCTTGGGCGTTTGGACGTCTAGCTCTCATCTTGATGCATTGGTGAATGATATTCATATTATGGACTTCTTCTGTTTTAAAAATAAGTGACATTTGGTTCATCTCGGACTGCGATTGACAATGACATCAGAATTTCAGTTATTTGAAGAAATACAAAGGTGGCTTTGCCCGTATTTGAGCCAGGAGAGAAATATATGTAGTCAGGAATGATCTATACTATGTGAAACTAGTGGAGAAAATTAAATTAAAAATCCGAGATTAATTTGCTAGGCAAGAAAAACGGAAAACTTCTTAGAACCTGGACCCGCTTTTGGATTGCCTGCATCATTGATTTGGGCTTTCAGGGGTGGCCGTGGTGTAGTTGTAGTAGCAAACGCTTCTCACTCGGAGGGTCCAGGTTCGAATCCTGCCCATGGCAAGTACAGGCAAGTCAGTTTTTCATTTGTGTAATTGGAACTCAGACAGAAAAATTCTGCGTGTGAAGGCATAACACTGACACGTAGATTTGGCTGTTGTAGAGTTTCAAGCACAGAAAAAAATACTGTGAATTATACCTCGAATCACTCTGAGTGAAGAAAAATCTCTCCGTCCTATTCGGAGTTGCTTAGTTGCTCGGGCATTAGTTTATGGTATCAAATTGTAATAAGCCATAGAATAGAGGACAGGACTTGATACTGGTGGTCATTAGCTTTCTGAAGAAAAATGTGCCGAATTTCCATTAAAAAGTCCTGCGAAATTGCAATCATAATGATGAAGATACTTAAATAAAAAAGCCCAACATTTTGCCAGCCAAAAATATAATCTCTACTTCTGCACTCAACTTAATAAATGAGTTTGGATAGCTACAAAACTTCGTGATGGGTTGTAAAAGTGTAAAAGTGGTCAAGATTCGTAAGAACGATTATATTAGAGATGAGGAAAACAGTAGAAGAATGTGTCAGCTAATTGTAATAGCTGGTATAGAAGCTAAAATATCTACAATAGTTTTGAAATGAGTAAACAACATCTAACTGAATGTAGCTAAAAGAAAAGTCACTGCATGTTCAAAACTGAATTGAGTCAACACGTAAATCTTTCATTTGTTATCAAGTACTTACCTTGCCAGCTATAGTAATTCCTGGACCACTATCTATAAATATCCAAACCCATGCAATATATTCCATTATTGACGACAGTACCTTCTTTCTGTTCTTCAGATTCGTTCCTGGACTAACATCCCTGCTATTCAACTGTAGAACGGGAACGACAGCATATGTTAAGCTTATTAAAGTCTGATATTTACAGCATAGCCAATTGGCGAACTATCAACAGACTAGAAATGATTGCTTCCAAAATGCATTGCTGTCTGCCATCCACGAATGGCATGGTACTCTTAAATATCGTGTTTCGTTCCTAAGACGCAAAACAAGCTTATGGCATGGCCTGCCGAGCTCTCTATTCCCTAGTCATTGTAACTTGCAAACATTTAAAACCAACGTACGTAGATACCTCTTTTTTCTTCCTCCCTAGGTTCCTTGCAGCATTTTAAGCCCTTGAAAAAAATAATTAGGCTTCAAATACAAAATGACAGAATGGCGGATCTGATGGACCACAGAATCTTCTGGTGGACCACAGAATCTTGCTGGAAACGATAAAAACAGATTCAAATTGCAGATACTTTGAGGTAATGTGTGCTTCTATGCTCAAAAGGAAAATAGTCCGCCTTTTCACCAATGGGCATGACCCACTAAGGTTGACACGACAACGCTCAACCCACGTATTATTACTCGTATCTTTAATATTATTATTTTTAATCTCAGGGATTTGGGCTATGAAGTTCTGTCTCACACGTGGTATTCACCTGCTTCTTGATCTCCTTATTAACATCTTTCCCGTAGTTTGGACAATTATCTACAATCTGGAGAGTTCATAAGCCGATACAATGTAATTTCGGCCTTTGAATGCTTTTGAGTCAGTAAGGTCCATAGAAGCAAATGGATAAAACTTGGATGAATAAAGTTGTTTGTGAAACAGTGAGCCCATTGGGATTAGTTTTGTTGTCAGAGATAGACTTAGGACAGAAGAGTTGAGTTAAGCCAGCAAGAAGGAGAGCAGCTGCCGATAATTAACATTAGGGCTTAATTGGTTGAGAATAGGCTTACGTGCGTATGCAACCTCACAGAGAAGAAGATGATGTTAACGGTCATCTATAGGATCTCGAACAGTTAATAAGATAGGTAATATGGCAAATATTGATCGACACTGAAATGTACGCAATATAGGAGGCGAGTTAGAATGGTCGAATTTCGAAGGTGACAACATCAACTTGGACTACTACCAAGTTGTTTTAGTAGTACTAAAGGCGATTCAACTTACGCTAATAGCGAGAACTCAATTTAGACAGACGCAAATACCGTTCGTCCGAGCACTACGAAACGTGTACATCCGTCTCCAAGGTAGAAGGCTATTCAAGCTGACAGTCCTACCCCTAGAGCTACTTAAAGCAGCAGGCATCAACTCGTCTACAAAATTTGGATACATAACAGCATGAGCAGCGATTGGGGTCTGAGAGTCGTCACATAATTCCTAAAAAATGGTTCCCAAAGTTATGCCAACTTTAGAGATCCACTGGCATCCTTAACATCACCTATAAAATTTTGTCTACAACGCTGAAGCATTTCGGATTAGACCTCAAATGCTCGCTTTACGGCACGTATTTCCTTTATTATTTTTTGGTTCCTCTGTGGCACGGTAGATAGGTAAATCTCATTCAACTGTGCAATAAATTAACCGAGAATACACATAGCCCATCATGTTATAGAAGAGCTCGGCAAGCTTTCAGTATAGCATTTGACGACACCGGGAAATAAGCTTTTTAAATTTAATCAGTAAACAAGGACAAAACTAGTAAGTAAGTAAGAAAATACATGTAACATGTACAAGTATTGATGACCATCGACATCAATCCGGAAATTCAACAAGAATTACTCTTACCAGTTGCTGCTTCTTGCGGTTGAGGAGGTAATGGAGCTGTTAAGCACTCGAAGGAATTTATACAAGTTTAATCATAGTTGTCATACGAGTATTTTACAGTGAAGAAACATGAAGTCTTACCAAGGTGCATACCAAGACCGCTTCATTAAATGTTATCTGTCTGATATACGAATTTGGTCTCGTTTGTATTGATGATGAACTATTGTAAATGGGCTATACGGAGGTACCAATCTTCTCAAAAAATCTACTCGCATATACCGTATGTGATATCTACAAACTATGGGCCAATATTATGCTTAACATACATTTTGTGTTACAAGTAGATAAGATAAGGATCCGTAGTAAAAAATTGGTATGAAAAAGAGAGTGCCTATAATTTTATAGCACTAATCGTATAAGTACGTGTAGTATCTATGTGCCAGTATCAATGTCTGTCTACAATACAAATCTTTCTTTCTTGTGTAGTTGCAGAGAGTTCCACTACTGCGATTTTCAATTAATGAGAACAACATAAATTATCGATGTAATCGTTGGACACCAGCAAGAAAAATGACCAGGTTAGGTACATACACACATACATCTCTTTCTGTAAGGATTCGCCTTCTGTTTTGCTTTGTGTTGACTGAAGATTCTTTTACAACGAGAACAGAAAATGGCAGAATAGATGTTATCTTTACCTCTGGAGAAGAACGGTCTTCTTAGCTCACATGGAAAATGTATGTTTTGGTTTTTCCGTTTTCTCTCCTTTGGTAATGACTAGGATATGAGTGTATCCGTAGAATACGATTCGAGTACTTCCATAGAATGCGATGTAACCACGTACGTACATATGTATCAAGGATGATACAGAAAATTAAATCAAAAGAACCAAAACCGATATGGCAAACAAGAGTATATACCGACTGACGTGTATACATAACTGTACGTATGATATGTATTGTACATCTAAATATACATATGCCTTCGTACGTGAATCTTTATTAATTGAATGTGGGGAGTTCATAAATCGGTTTCATTACATGCAATAAATTCCATGTACATGTGGATGGAAGTATTTTAAACTGAAACAAGTAATTGGATTCAAAAGAGAACGCGTGACCCTCTACGGAAATAAAACACAAAATTAATATTTTAATTTTGAGTGCTTGTTCGAAGATGTTTAATGAACTAACTACTTGTTCAGAGATGTTGGATTGAACTAAACTACATGACGAATGTCATCTACAATAAGACCTATGCATTGATATCAACCGTGGGAAGATCTAGATAAAAGATTGTCAACGCTTTACTTATGATGTTTAGAAATGCAAGCGTACACAAAAATGTACAGCATCCGTTATAAAATACAATATTGTTTTTCTTAAAATGTAATACAATACATGTGAATGCAAAACACACTAAGAGTTGGCACATGATGAATGTTTCCAGAGATGTCATACAGTTGCATTCGTAGAATGGAGTTAGTGTTTCAAACAGAATGGATGTGCATTCATAATAGACGAAATGTAATTTTTCTGGTTTTATGTTGATATGCATCTTCAACGTCGGATTTTATTATACTAAGCACTGAATAATTGAACATGAGATAATATGAACAGGAGTTCATATATATAAGTGGTAACATGACTTACGTACTCGTATAATGGTTTCGTACTTAATGTCAGTAAAAATGCATTCTACTTTATTGCTTCACCGATTTTAGGTATAATGTTAGCGAAGATTTATCTGCATTATCCGATTACACTTATTTTCTTATTATTCTTCTGGTACAGCATCTTTTTGTCTTCCCTCTTTTCGGTCACGTTACATCCAATTGCATTATCTTATTCTATTTCCAGAAAGTTTCTGGGTGAAAAAGAATCACAATTTGTATATAAACATACGAGTAGATGATTCATATAGAGCTAATGGGACGACCAACGGATTTTCCATAAAACGAGACCCACTTTTCCAAAAGGGATTCTGTAAACTCCCACATTTCATATTTGGCGTATGTCATGTTTGTGTGTGTCCTAATGCCCCAACAATGTTCTCGTAACGTGCTAAAACTCCAAATTTCGGCAGTTATAATCGTTTCGATAAGCAATCAATTGAGTGTTTCTTGAAAAAACTTAAATAGACATATTCAATCCTTGATGTTACCGTGTCAGTGAGACAGCGAAATCCCTGAAGTGAAGCGAATACTCGTATTGCGGCTGTACCAGTAATTCAAGACCGTATGCGCTGTTCTATAGAGCTGGGCTTCTGCCGAAGATCCCCAGAACTAAACCGAAGGACCATCGTGTATGTCAAACTTTTATTGATTGGGCTCTATTGCAGACGGAAGAGGATCCCGATTTTCACCAAAACATCATTTTACATTACGTGATTTGGTTTAATGGCTGTATTAGCAAGTAAAATTTCAGTATTTTGTCAAACAAACACCTGGAGGTATTCCAACAATAGCCATTGTATACGACTGTTTGGTGTGATTTGCACGCCGGAGGTGTCATTTTATTTTCTATTTCTTCCGATTCAACGGAGACCGCTCTCACTCTATCTTACCCAATTTTTGTAAGGATAATTTGGAACTAGAAGGCATGGAAGATATGTTGTTCCAATACGACATTGACAGTTACCCACAGAACGTGCCTTAACTGACTTATGGAAGTCGAAGTCGAAGTTCGGTGGTCATTTTATTGCAAGAACTGGCCTTGCGAATTGGCAACCTCGACCGAGCGATTTAACTCTTCAAGACTTTTTCTTTGGGGCTAGATTAACTTTTTGGTTTATACCAAAACGATAGTGAATTTCGATGACTTGAAAGCAAACGCGACAACGTGAATTACTGGAATATATGTAAGTTGAATTATCTAGCGCATCCACACATGCAAGCAATTTTGTAGAAGACATTTGAATAATGTCATATTTCGTAACCAATAGTATTGGTAAATGAAAATAATGTCATATGGTAGTTCTACTACTTCTCGGGACCGGACAACTTTCTATACTAGAGGTAAAGATAGGTAAATCAGGCAAGAAGGCATTATTGGGCTCTATATTGTGGTTAGTTTCAGCAAGTGAACTCTTACGGCAACTAGAATTAAACCAACCTAGCCTTACAACATTCCAATTTCATATTCCATTCCACCGTGTTGATTTCAGAGATCTTCAAAAAAAAAAATTTAATTTTGATTTAACATGTAAATTCAACGAAATCCAAAAAATATTTAAGCTGCCGTTTTGTAAGTAAAGTATGTCAGGTGGGTGTTACTTACTTGCTCAGATGGGCCTCAACTAACATACCTATCCAGATTTTGCCGGCTGCATCTAGTTTTGCCTATGATGTGGTGGTCCACTACTGTGTTGGAGTTGAAATGATTTCCGAACCGGAACGCTGGTGTCCATACGAACAAAGTTACCCAGCCATCTAAGCCGAGTCATCCGAGGTTTTCTGATCAGATTTGCGTCGATGTAGAACCCAAACATTTCGCTGTTGAAACGTCTCTCCTTTAGGTAATTACCCGAATTGAACAGCTGAGAGATAGGATAGATAGGATAGATAGATAGAGAAAGGAAAATTGTTTTTGTAGTGGTTGAAACTCTCAGGTGTGTTTGTTTTCTATGTTTGCTCTCCAGGGGTGGGATTCCGAATAGGACGGAGAGTTTTTCTTCACTCAGAGTGATTCGAGATATAATTCCCAGTATTTTTTTTTTTTTTTTTCATTGCTTGAAACTCTTATAACAGCCAAATCTACGTGTCAGTGTTATGCCTTCACACGCAGAATTTTTTTGTCTGAGTTCCAATTACACAATGAAAAACTGATTTGCCATGGGCAGGATTCGAACCTGGACCCTCCGAGTGAGAAGCGTTTGCTACTACCACTACACCACGGCCACCCCTGTACTTGCGGTTGCGCGGTAGAGTACTTTGGTAATCAATTGCTTTCTAATCCTAAGGAAACGGCAATTAGCAAAAGTGACTTATGAGTCGTTGTTGTGTATTCCACCTTGTTGACAGCACATACAATAATTTGTTTTCCCTTCAATGACCACTAAACCCTTCATTGACCGCAAACAGAAGCGGCAATTCTACTTCAAGTTCAAGCTTTCCATTGACAGCTGACTAACTGGCTAACTGAATAGACTTTTGAAAGATGGTGCCACAGGAGTTGAGCTGCGAGTTTCGCACAATTCTTTCAAGAACGATGTTTAAAAAATTACATGAAAATGCATTATTGCCAACCTTGACGGAGCAGCGTCCTCCTTCATAGGGACGAGCTTAGCAGAGAAGCCAAAACAAGATATGGCCTGTATATCTAGTTTGTCTCTATAGATATTATTCTATGCAAACTGCACACATAATCCTTCAAAATTTTCGGCACCAACTGTGGTTCTACCTTGAAGTTTCCCTCTCCATCTCCTTGTAGATTCCTGCAAAGGCTTTTCATAATTGGCATGCTAGTTTTTTTGGTTAAATTACCGAACTTCATTCTTCTCGTAGAACCTCTCTAAAGCCTCGATCGAACTCTGTAGGTTAGGTGAACACGCTTCATTTACGAATGGTTCACTTAAATCAATTCTGGTCTGTTATCCTTCGTTATGGGGTATTTATTTCATAATCCCCTCTTGCTTTTGAGGTAATATCTCAAGCGGACTATGCCGATATGTTTTGTTTTAATGCATAACCGTGACACTTATTATATTCTGACTAGGGATTCGGGAAAACATTTGACAATCTATCCATCGGGCACTTAAGACAAGTGAAAGCGAAAATAATGATAGAAATCAAAATAAAATCTGTAAGACGGAGGGTTGAGATCACTGAGATTTTTAACATGATCAACCAGTACCAGGAAGTTGCCATGGAACTATGTGTGAAACTTTGGATAACAAATGCGTTACACCGGCTGCCATAACCCAAAGCAATAAGTCAAAATATTCTTCCAAACGGAAGGCAAATCGTTTTGACAAGCAGCACTTGAGCTGAGCCGGTATCATTCCTACCGACAGCATTTTTGGAATCAAGTATATAAGTAGGTGTGGGTTAGTACTTCGGTCTGTATCTTTATGCGGGCCCCCGCCTAATTATCATGGCTTCGCCCATCAATGACGTTGTCTAATAAAAAGCGGGGGCAGAGCAAAGTACTGGTCTTATCGTAAACATCTTAAGATGACGCAACCGAAAGTTGCTACGATTTGACCTGCGAGTCAGGAACCCTCCGGATCTAGGTCCGGACCTGACTTGTTAGAGGTAGGCCATCTTGTGGGAGCGTCATGGTGAATGTGGTTTAAACCCATTCGCGGTTTCTATCATAATTCATAATTCCGTGCATTCTTTTAATTAATCAAATGTCCAATTTAGTTTTATCAGCCGAGATCTCAGTTTTTTGCTAAAAACATCTGGCCGTGTTCCCATCATTTGAATTATCAAGTCCTGGCTTAGATGTGTCGTCGCGCTTTATTTTCTGCAATAATTATTTTGTCCTTTCCTTTGCGAAACAGATAGCCCAAATTCTAAGTGTTCGACCCGATTAAAGTTTTTAGATACTGTGCCACAAGAGCAACATTTTTGTGTTGATGATGTACTTGTAAGCGCATTGCATACTTTAACATCAACCATTGTAACGATCAATCTGTGACTTACTACTAACAATTTTCCTTCCAACATCGTTCTAGTATTTATTAAATTTTTTATCTGGTCGTCTACTCTTTTTTTCTCTGCTCTTGAAATTTCAATGGACTCTTTTACGTACTCAATTTTTAGGGGTCGACAATATCTCGTAGAAGATGGACGGGTGTCTTGCCATATAATTTTAGCCTCCTAAGTAAGACGGAGTGAAACGATGCAAGTAATAAAAACGGCCGCATCATGATCTTGAAGACCATGGAAGAACAGTTTATAATAGCTGTGCCCCGAATTGCCATCAAAATCTCACTTCGTGTACAAAGAAGGATTTTCTAGTTTCGCATCTTCCTGTAAATCAATAACAGATTTTTGAGTTTGAAGGAGCCGCTGCACAGTGGGATCAAGTAAAGCTTGGAAAGTTCATTTGACTTAAGAGAGAGAAGAGTAGAAGAGTCAAAACAAGTAACTGGTCGACCACGTTTCTTCTCAGAGCCACTTAAAGTCTGACTTAAAGTGTGTTCGCTTAAGCAGGTCTTGGTTGACAAAATATTTCTTTCAAATTTTCAATAAGAAATAAAACTGATCTGTTGTTTCTAAACATCCAGAACTTTTCAGAATATTTACATGCTCTTGCCTTGTTACAACAAAGGAATATTAAAGAAAATCGTTTAAAAAAGGGGGAAAATGGGGGCAGACAATTTTAACAGTACTGATGTACTTAAATGCCATTCTATAAAATGCAACTAAATTTAAAGCCGGATCTCACCCGGAACATTATTAATTCGATCAATCTTTGAAATTACTTGGAAAAATGTTGCCAAATTTAGCACTATTTTGAAAATAATATTTATATAAAGCTTACTTACTTACTAACTGAACTTGAATTGAGGGCTCCATAGACAAAAAACGGAAAAAAAACAAAGCTGAAGGAACGCTATTGTTATCACTGTGGGTTAACAAGCCAACTGATAACGGACTAATTAATTCGGCTAATGTTAGAATAGACAGTTGAAAATACAAAAATAACAACGGACCTTCACGTCTCATTTCAATTTTCGAATTTATGCCAGCTTTTGGTGCATTCTGCCCCAATGTGCGTCGGTTCTTTTTGATTTTGTTCTACCAATTCTGTGGCAACAGCTCTACTAAGATGCTTAGGCTTCCACCTTGTTCGTGGTGAAGATGCTAAGAATTCTGAAGTGCCGTGTCGATAAAGTGCATCAATAATGGAATGTATCATTTTTTACCTAGGATTAAAACTCTGTAGAGGCTTATGTTTTGATGCGAGCGATCAACTCCTCCCTCCCATATTCCCATTGTACATGCAAATTAGATGAGGCTGTTCTACAATACTTGTATGTTGCTTTTTTCCTTTTGTGAATTGCGCTTAACCGAATGAAAGGGTGCAATGCCTGCAAAATTATATATAAGGCAGACCACATTATTGTCATTCCATTTGACAGCAGTAATATTTTGACCATCGATTTTCGCGTACTCATAGCTGTCTCGGTTTTTTTTTATGTCATGTGTACTTGTAAGCGAAACTCATCTCTCTTATTGTTCCCTTTACGTACAGGTTCCACTCCGTAAGTTTTTCGAATAAAGCGATGGAACTAAAGAAGTTGTCAAAAAATTTCAAGTCAGATCACTTATGACGCAGGACCTTAGCATATTCTAGCTTGCACCAACACCGAAGTCTGGGTACTATAATACTTACTAATGTTTGCTGATACGCCTTGATATGGTTCGAACCAGTTTACATAGCCCAAACGCGTTGTACCAACATACAACTTGTATCCATAGCGTATAGGTCTAGCATGTATGTATTGTTTACGACCATTACGGGCTATGGCTTCACTAACTGAATGATTTTGCTCGGGAGGGGAATTTTCCAAGAATCTATTGTTCAGTAGATCAAACTTGTCCCCCTTATAAAATATCTCATTGACACATACATGGCAATTTGAAAAATGAAATGAATGAATTTCTAGATATTGCATCTGAGACCAAATAATTGTGTGCATCTTTCCTGAGGATTAGAACTATAATGAATGTCATTATTTCATGCATATCAGTCCTTCCAGGTCGATTTTCCTTTTGTGCATATTTATTATTTTCGGCCATTTATTATAATAAAATAATTTGCAAAATATTTCCAACGGAGTTTCAAGACTCAAAAACCTTTGACGGTTATTATATTATTTCACCCAATTGTAAAACTTTTTATTTGCTTCCTTTCTTGTTTCCTTTTGCTTGCTGAAAGTTTAACTGGAAGTGTACTCAACAGTAAATTATCGTCCGAATCATCCGATGATATATCTCCTTCAGATGTGGAAGCTTTGAATCTAGTTTCTGCTTAAATTCCCAGCTGCCAAATTATCTAGAGAAATAGTCTCTTCGGGTCCACAATCCTCATCAGTTACATCCCCTGTTGCATTTATAAAGCAAAATAGTATCTTCCTCCAAAATTGCAATTCTTTCATGAAGCAAAAGTCCTCTGTAATAATTTAATTCATATATATGAATTTTTCCAATATCCTATATGCAGTACATCAATATTTGATCCGTCAACGGCAAAAAAAAAATAAAAAAAAACTTCACAGGTATTAAAGCACACTTATTTCTCACTATTTTGTTTTTAAATAATTAATAAGATCTAGTTTATCTGTAACATTTGTAAATATACAATACATAGTTTGAAAGTGTGGGGCGTAATTGTCCATTCCTTGAATTTCACAACTTTCTAATTGCGACCCACACACTTTAACAACCGAAACGCAACAGCATTCTTTTTTGCACGGTTACGCCATCTGTGATGACAAGAACAATGCTTTTGCTTCATGATATTGGTATTCCACATGCAGGACATTTGTCATATCAGAGTCAAACTTCATTTTCATGGATAAAAGAAGTGTTGCCATAAATACTGGAAAACAATATGCGTAAAACTACCTCTACAACTTCTGTTGTACAGTCAGATTCTTTTGATGAAATATTTCAACACATTTTCGCAACATTCGAAGATCTATTTCCCCAATAACAGCACCCATGTTGACTTCGAATACCTAAACTCACTAAGGGGCTAAAGAAAGAAGTCGAACGGTGTTGAATCTCGTGATCTGGGCAGACAAACAAATTTGGCCAGGAAGTTTTTCTCACAAAAGAGCTTGTGTGGCATGTAGCGCTGTCTTGCTGAAAATATACAAATTCCTCAAACAAACATACACTCAGCGAGATTCATTAAAGCCAACTTCGTTTATGCTGAAAAAACCGGTTTGGCAAAGTAATGCTACCTTTTTTGCCTTTTAAGCTGTTGGTTTTCGTTCCGTATTATTTTTCTATATGAACGAATCGAAGTGCTATTAGATGTGTCTATACAATTGGTGCACTTATTGTTTGGGTGCTTGTTTTGTGCGAAATTTAAATAGAAGCAGACGTTGCTAAGCTACAAAGAGATAAGTCAGATTAATATGCGTGTCTTTTTTGGTTGATCTCAATTAAATACATTTTTCAAATAGCAAGCATTAAAATATTGTCTTATTTCTAAAAGTCTATGAATTATGGGAAAGGGAAAAACTCTATTAAAGCGAAGAAACTGCAATGATCCACGCCCACAAGGATACGGAAATGCCAGCCACATAGGCAGATGGCAATTAAATTGAATAACTATTTACTTTCGCGGTCATCTGTTTTTTTGGTCAGAAAAAATCTAAAAATCAACTTTAAAAAATCCCTTTTTTTCGAAGTTGTTTGCTTTGACAGCGGATTTATGATAAAAATCACTGAAATAAGAAGAAAAAACGATTTTCAGCTAAAAAAATTGAGTTTTTAAGAATAATGTTTGAAAAAAATTCGTTGCGTCATCAATCAAATAGCGGAAAGGCCGCTATTTCGCATTCAATGTTGGCTGTGAGCTCTTGGACCGTCGTCGGCGTGTTGGCATAAACCAATGACATAACGTAGCCCCACAGAAAATAGTCAAGCGGCGTTAAATCGCACGAACGAGGCGGCCAATCGACCGGCCCATTTCTTGAGATAACACTCTCACCATACTTACTCTTCAATAAATTGATTGTGTGGCTTCTGGCACCATCCTGTTGAAACCACATGTCGTCCAAGTCCATATCTTCCAATTCGGGGCAAAAATAATCGGTGATCATGGCGCGATAACGCTGACCATTGACAGTAACGTGACGATCGTTATCGTCGACGAAAAAATATGGCCCAATAACGCCACCGGCATGCAAACCGCACCAAACAGTTATTCTTTGTGGATGAAGTGGTGATTCATGAAGCCCATGTGGATTTTCACCCGATCAATAACGCATATTTTGCTTATTGACGAACCCATTGAGCCAAAAATGAGCTTCGTCGCTGAAGATAATTTTGCGATGAAATTCATCATCTTCGCGCATCTTCTCCAGACCCCAATCGGAGAACGTACGTCGCTTCAAATGGTCCATCAGCTTCAATTCTTGAGTCAGCTTGATCTTGTATGGGTGTAAACCAGGACGCCTGAACGGCAGCGATATTTTCGTTGCCTTACTGACACGGCAACATCATACAACGAATATGTAGACTCAGATTTTTGCAGTAAACTTGTTATTGCCTTCTACTAGAGCGAGAATTACGACCGAAAATTGGAGTTAACGCTCTTAAAGTTACAGTCACCGACTCCGAATTTCGGTAGAAAATTTTTATAATTTGCAGATGTTGCTCGTTCCTGTACTTTATCATGATAAAAATTTTGAGTTTACTGAATAAATTGACAGTGACAGTTTGATGATAAGTGAAAGAGTGCGTTCACAAATTAAATTCAAAGTTGTCAAGTTCTTATTGGAAAACCCTTTATGTCACCGAAGACATAACAATTAAACCAGCCGACCACCCTTTGATGGTTTGATTCATGAGTGTAATGTTTTTGACAGATCCTTATCACAGCGACAAGGTCGAGAGAGCGGTTCGACCCCGCCGAAAGGGAGTTGAGATCCCTTTTGCTCAAACAAAATTGAACTTTTTGGCATTTAAATAATTGAAAAAAGGTGAGTGCAAGAGTAAATAGTTACCTTAAATTGAAACGCTGAGTTTAAACAGTGGACAATGTTGTCAAATTTAAAGAAAAATATAACACTAATTGGGTACATAAAAATAATCAAAAGATTTCGACGCGACAAAAAGCAGACATTGTTCGAGCTGGCTTGCAAAAACTCGTAACTGAATCCAAAACTAAATTCGATTTTTAATTACCAACTTGTAAACGCCGCGTACAAAAAATTTTGGCTGGAAGTAATCCTCTGGTTTGGAAGAAAATTAAGCCAAAACCAGTGTTAAAGGAATAGCATAAAGTGGCTAGGATGCAATTTGTAAAGAGCACATGTCATGGACCGAAAAGTGGAGAAATGTGATCTCATCGGATGAAAAAAAATTCAGTCTCAATGGGCTGGACGGTTTTAACTACTACTGACGTGATATTTCGATGCCTAAGCATTTTTCCAAAACCGAAACTATGTCAGCTGTCACACCTGGATTCCAATATGCAAAGTTTCTGGCCATATGATCTCCAGAAATTGCATAACCCTGTTGGATTGAAATTTTGGTCGACTTTTTGAAAGATCACTTAGGTGCAGATGCAGGACAATGCTCCCATACACGTGTCACGGGTCAGTCGTGAGTGGTTTCCAGAAAAGAGAATCAAATTTTAAGAATGGCCTACCCGGTCTCTGGGATTCAAGCCCATTGAGAGCATGTGGGAAAATCTGTCCCGCCGTGTTTACACTCGCCACAAATTTGAAAATATGGAGGAAGTCTGCAGGGCCATAAACAATGAATGGGCTCAGATCCCATTTTTGGAGTTTCAAAAATCGGTTGATTCGATATCAAATCGCAATTTTGAAGTCATATAAAAGGTGAATTTTTTGTTGTTTGGTTTTTCAGCGTTCTATTTTTGATACCTTGTAATGTACTTCAGAGGTGTGTGTGTTTTTTTTTGTTTGAAGGTTATTGTAACCATGTGCTCGACATTTGTCTGTGCATTTTGCATGGGCAGTCAGATCTTGTTTTTTTTTTTCCTTTTTATTTTTTTCAGCGGGTCAGTTTCACGCCTAGTACACCTGACGACTCGTAAAAAAAAGAGACAAAATGAACCATAGCAGAACAAGAGCAGGTTTTCTGCTAAGGTTAATGTATCTGCGAAAGTGGTAATATACAATCAATATAAATTTATTCACTTAGTAACTTAGTAGACGAAATTAGGAAAGCTATTGATGACAACCATGCTACAATACTAACGTTACTTGACTTTTCGAAAGCAATCGACACCGTTAATCACACTATACTTTGCTTAAAGCTCAGAAAAGAGTTTACATTTTCATTGCCCTCTACAAAACTTATATTTTCTTACTTAGAAGGAAGACGACAACAGGTTGTAGCGGGAAACCGATGTTCATGCTATTTGCCTATAAAGAAGGGAATACCGCAAGGCTCCATTCTTGGACCATTGCTTTTTTCGCTCTACGTAAATGAACTGCCAAAGGTTGTCGTGCATTGTGCAATTCATATGTTCGCCGATGATGCCCAGATCCACTTAACTTCTCCCATGAATTAGGTTCACGAAGCCACTGCGCAGGTGAATGGAGATCTCCAGCGTAAACTTGGTTGGTCAGCTAAGAACGAACTGCGTCTTAATGCCCAGAAAACAAAAGCACTTGTGATCCATAAAAGAAAACTGGACCTTACTCACTTTCCACCAATCCAACTAGCCCAAAGTCCAATAGAGTACGTCGACTGCGCCAACAACCTGGGCCTGATATTTAACCGGACCCTTACTTGGTCTACCCACATAAACGCCACTATAGGTAAGATATATGGTGGATTACGTGCTCTCTGGACTGCACATCGCTTTGTTCCTACACGGACAAAGCTCTTGTTAGCGAAAACCCTCCTAATACCGATTCTGCTATATTGTTCTGAAATCTTTTGCTGCCCCGACTACGACTCCAGACGAAAGCTCAATGTCGTATATAATAATATTGCCCGATTTGTATTTCACCTAAAACGATATGACCATATTTCCTTTTACTCAAAGCAAATCAGCGGATGTACATTTGATAATGTGCTCAAATACAGAACGCTAAGTCTCTTGCATGGCATAATTCAAACTAAGCAACCAGCATGCCTATTCAATAAGCTACGCTTCCTTCAGTCAGGTAGATCATGTATGCTTTTTCAAACGAGCTATGCCTGCTTGACGTCTGAACGCCAATTCTTCGTAAACTCCGTACGGCTGTGGAATTCTTTGCCCATAAATATTAGGAAAATTAGAAGCATAAAACAATTTAAAACCTCTCTCTTAAAATACCTGGCCAATGAAACTAATTAGATTTAGAATTTTAAACGCTTAAAATGTTCAATTTGATTGTAAAGCCAATTGTTCTTTTCTATCCTTTTCTCTCTTTTACTTTATCTTACTTACCTTATTTTATTTTATATTGTTATCACTTCCTGAATTCTTATTGTTATATATACTTGCACATACTTGTATCTGATATTTGAAAAATGTAAGGCTTCCACATTTAAAAGATTCCATTATCTTACCGTGTAAGCAATACTTACTTAGTAATAAATAAATAAATAAATAAATAACCCACAATTCTTACCTTTAATGCTTCTTTTTGTTACAACTGCACAACAACAAGAAAAAGGCAAGCAATCAAAATAAATTTTATTGTAGAAAGCGAATGTCCAAGGTTACGTGAAGCGTGTTAATGATAAGAAAAGAAAGCTTAGGATGTTGCACTCCCTTAAATACTCTTCGGAAAACGATAGAAGTTTAGCCAACTGCAATTGATGATAATACCAAAACGCAGATTGGTATAAAAGTTGGGTTTACACTCACCAATCCGGTTTGTGACTTGGGTATTTAAGCCAAGTATTAAATTTCGAAAACCCAAAAAAATATTTTGGTAGTAATCGACTTGTTTATGGTCCGGCGGAATCATTGGCCCGTATTTTTCCAAAGATGACCTTGCGAACAAAGTTACCGTCAATAGCGGCCGCTATCGTTCAATGAATTCGAACCTTTTTTTTGCCTTAAATGCACGAGATGTACCTGGTCGACATATGGTTATAGCAAAACGGTGCTACATGCCACACAGCATGCGAACCGATGGACCAATTGAGAAGTAAATTCGGTGAGCAATTTATCTCTCGTTTTGGACCGGTATAATGGCCGACCAAATGGCGCAATTTGACATCATTAGACAAATTTGTATGTCTATACGTCATATCACTCGTCTACATAAAATACTCTTTAAAAAGTCATTTGTCAACTCAAATAAACAATTTATACATTTTTGCAATTTTGCTTTGTTTTTTTGACAATTAAAAAACAAACGCCTAAAAAATCACCAATTATACTCGTAAGTCTGCAGGCTGGAAGGGCCATACAAGCTTTTGTTCTTCTATTCATTTTTTAAAAACTACTTTTAGTTAAATTTTGCTGTTTTTGAAATAAGTTGTACAATAGTTATAAGTGTGTTATTTGCTATATTAGTTTAATAATTTATTAGTAACATTAAATAATAAAATTAAAAATTGTTTCGAAAAAAAAAAACTCAAAAATGTTAATGCAAGATGTATTTAAAAAAAGAAACCCTTGAATTCGATGAGTGAATTTATCATATTACCATAGCGTTACCATTCAAGACAACTGCTGCTCCCGCTTCATTTTCTCAAAAACCGCACAAAAGAAAATGGCACTAACAGGTTGTGAAGAGGCTTCTCAACAATAGTTCTTGGATTTTTTAGTGTGAAATGCGAGAATGTAACTTATCAAAAATTCCGCTTATCTTTAAAGATAAAAATGTGCCTCATCGCTCAAAATGATGAATTCTTGATCAATTTCATGCATTTAGAACACCCAGTTGTCAAAGTGACGACGCTACTGATGGTCGGCAGGCTCAAGTTTATGCGTATGTTGAACTTTATAGACTTTATGACCCAACTTTTTGTGGAAATTTTGGTAGAGTGTGGTTTGTGACACGCCCAATTTCTTAGATCGAAAAATATCGGTTTCTGCCACACTACGAGCTACAGAACCAAAATTCCCAGCAGTTCTTGAGCAAGGGCCACGATTTCAGTTCTTCATATTATTTACTTGTCCCAATTTTTGAAACAATATAGTGAGTGAGTTGTAGTGAGTGTGAGTTTCAACAATTCCATTATATTCTTGAAGCGAGTTTCGCTCCACTTTTGTTAAAGGGGTGGTTTTTACGCGATAAGAATCCAGGTCCGCCTAACTCGAACCTTAACTTAAATGGAATCAAAAAAAATGTGAAAGATGCCATCATTTCAAAGAATGCAAAACCAATGGTGAAACTGAGGAGCAGCAAGTCAAGCTATTTGGGGATGTAATGAAATATAATATGTCTCCTCAAACTAGCATTGTATTGCTCAGTACACCAAACATTTCCTTGAGCTCTATATTACGGCACCTAGAAAGGCTTAATATAAAGATTCACCCTGTCAATCAAGCTTCAAAACCCAGCAATAGCGATAGATAAACAGTTTGTCATCAAAGCGACATAAACGAATTATTCTAAGGGGACAGTTAAATGTTGTTTCGTTGAAGAAACTCCGAAGGAAGACAGTAAATCTGAATAAACCTTGTAGCTATAATAATAAATTTGTATTCAAGCTCATTTTTGGAAGACCAAGCAAAGAGCTTTGTCTGGATTAAGCTTATAGCATGAAACATCGACCGTAACCTTTATTTGTGTCGAAAGATACAACCTACGAGTAGTCTAGTCAAATATACTGGTTTAAAAGCCACAAATTTTAAAACACATTAATTTGATTGACGGCCTTTGGACTCTTAGCATGACCGTAGACGCTTTGGCTGAGATTCAAAGATCCCAGCATAAACTATAAGTAAGGAAAAATAGTCAACTGGTGAGCAAGGGTTTACTTTGTTTGTGGCTCTCTATTTCGGTATCGAGCAGACCCGGTGGCAACCGCGGCTATAAAGCGGTAAAATGAAAACAGATTTATGTGGCAAAGTTGAATATACTCGTATTTCGCTTTGTGAGTTGTACCAGGATATCGTTGGCACGTAGGTGAACATTTTCTGGTTTTGTAACTTCACAGCGCTTTTCAAAAGAGATGTTTGATAAACTATCACCGAACTATGATTCCTATCGGTAACCTATTCCACTAGGGATAGTGATGCTTTTCGAGATGTCCGTGCGAAACAGTTCACGCAATTGTTCCGTTTACTAAAGTGTTTTTTTAAAAATGAATATTTACTTGGCATTGAACGGAACATTTTTAGGTGAGCGTTCGGGTTTTGTCTATGTTTTTGTTTCAATGCGATTATGATTTTTCATTTTCTGTTTTATTCGCAGTTTTCATCCACCTGACTCCAGAAAGTCAAATTAACTGTCATGAAAATTCAATAATATATATTGCGCTTTCGACTATCTAGAGCTATTTCCTATATTTTCACAGTACGAGATATTAGCTTCATCGGTCGAGAGTAGTTGCGGTTTTTCGTGTCGATTCTGCACTTATACAGAGCTATAGGAAATTGGCTTCACATATGATCACCATTATCAGTTTATTGAATACAATCCCGACCCATTGGATCCCAAGGTCTTCAATACTTGCCCATGATTTGTAGTGTATATGAACCGTTCCGACTGCACATCCACATTTCGATGACTACCTTCTTCTTGCGCAAAGTCTTCTGTTTCCTCATCGTGTCCGACAGCCGAGGTATACAACGCGTTAAAGTATTTCTTCCATTTGCTGCAAATTTCATCGTTTCTTCTTATCAGGCGACTCTTTGCCGCTTCAATAATTTCAGCCATTATACCTCCCGCAAATTATTTCTTTGTTGTGTCGCAATCTTAGAAATATATTATCATTAGCCTGTACTTCGACTTTATATTTATTCTATTTTTCTATTTCTATTCTATTTATTTCTATTTATTCTATTGTATTATTTATCTGCTTTAGATGGATTATCAGTCCCGATATAAAGCCTCCACAGCTATCGACTTGGTCTATGTTTCCCTATTTTCGAGGTAAAACTCAAAACGGATTTGTTTTCCTCTACAAACATTTTCGACCCATCGTTTCACCACCATATTTACTCCGTTCTTGATTATGTTGTGTAATTCTATTATCCGCCTTGATGAACTCATTCCAGGAAAGTGAAACTTATCATATGCGAAGGCTCACAGCAATATTTAGGACATTAGCAAGTGCCACCTGGTAGGCTTACCGTCCATTGCGTTTCAGTTTCAATTTTCAGTTTTAAAGCATTTTATTTCCTTAATCATTAACTCTTACATACTAACAAAAAATGCTTAAATGCTAGCTTAAAATTACTTAACAATCTTATACTAACTTACTGGCCCCACACAGGCACTCTAAGCTACTCTAAATTCTTATAACTATGTCTTTCGACTTTATGTACATTTCCTTTACTAATATTTATTTACTATACTTAAAGCTAAGAAAAAAATTTGCTAACAAAAACTTAGCATATGGACAGCCCATTGCGTCTTATACGTACTTTCATCTTACTTGGTTTTGAAAGCATTAAGTGATCAGCTTAAAGCTAGAGGTGTGCTAAGAAGTCTATCAAATAGAAAGTACTAATGAAAATTTCCCTGTCAGATCAAACCTACATCGGATTCCAAATCAGATGCAAAGGCACGATTTAGCTTAATTGGAGTAATCTGAGAAAACACGAAAGGGAACGCTGTAAGGTCAAAACATTTCAACTTAAACGCCACGTACAACAAATATATGGAACTGATGTGCCCTGTCCGGAAAAACTCCTTCAGTTCGCCAGTTTCGTGTAGAAATCAAGATCAACGGGATAAACAGGTTAGTTAAGATTAATTTGGAAGATGGCTGGAACGGTTCACAGCAAAAAGCATGTAAGGGGACGATTCCAATTTCGAAGAGTTGCTTTTATAATAACTTTCGCAAGTGTCAAAGTGAAAGCAGCAAGCTTGTCAAAGTCCTAGGTGACTAAAAACAAGGGAACAAATCACCCCAGTTGGTAGTACACAGAAAATCGGATGGCACCTTTGGTTCACTGAGCAAAGACTCTCAGCTCCATTCTCGAAACTGACTTTCCACTTATTTATATTAAACACGTCACCGCGAAAACCTCGAAGGCGCTGTCAGTGCTCTAGTAATGTCTGTAAGCTTTTGACAAAAATTTTGGTGTGTTACAAAGGAAGAGATAGCTAGATTTATATGACTAATTTTTTCTTATGGGAAAATTGTTTGGGATAATAAACTTTCGCGTATATATATATAATACTACTCTAACGTTCTCCCGTTGTTCTTCATCAACAACAAGCGATTTTCTATAAGGCCCGCATTAGAGTTTTGTTGATGTTTACACCAATTTTCATTTGATATTCATCTTATGAACATCCATCTAATGCAATGACATCCAACGCCAGTAGTGGATCTTTTTGGAAGGTTCCCAAAACCGATCTACGATATGGCTAGGATGTGGAAGATAACAACCTTAGACTTTACTATACTCATTAGGCAAGCTTGTGTCTGTCCTTCAAGTGGAAAAATACGCAATCCTACGACAATGAATTGCTTTGTGAGTAGCATGTAGCAACAACCAACCTGGGCTTAATGTATTACAGAACACCTTTATTACAACCAAGCTGTTTCGAGAAAGCAGGAAACGGTGCAGATTTCTTATTTACCCTTAGTTGTGAGAATGATAAAGGCACTATAGGGAAATTTCTGCGCGAATGTGTGACATACGCGCACATTAAACTCTAAATACTTGACTCTGATTTGACGGATTCTGGTATCGTTGGCACTTTATAACTGATGCGATCACTTTATTCGACATACTGAATAAATTTCATTCATAAAACAGACGTTGGTGACGATTTGCTAATTGCTAGTTATTGTATATGGCTTTCATATCATATGTCCATATCATATGGCTAGGATGAACAATTTTAAGGAGCTGATACATAAGTTATACATAAGTAATACATATCGAAATAAGAAAACATTTCAAGATACAAACAAACAAAAAATTCGTCTGTTAGCATTATGAAATTCTTAAGAAGATAAACTTTAAAGTCCTCAAAGATCTTAACACATTTCATAAACTCATACAGAAGGCAAAGTATTTTTCCAGATACACCTCTTCGCACACCGCCAAACAACAACTTGATACCATCATTCGGTATAAATTAACCCGTTTAAACCTTTTCGTATGAAAAGGCAAAGAAAACTCATAAGTAATAAACGAATAACCGAGGACGACTATGTACTTAATCATACGAGTACATTACCATCGCCATCACACCATAACTATGAACATCATCATCATTAAAATTTTCGTCAGTGTCCTATCATCAGTACCTTAACATCATTGTGTATATTCATCAGGGCATTATCCGCGGCATTATCACCCGGATTGCTTTAATAAACATTTTCCTAGATAAATATTAAAGTTTCGTACCTTTGCATTTCTGCCGATTGAAATGGGCTTTTACGTCATAATTGTCAGAGCATTGTTCAGTGATGCGTGTCAATTTTGACAGTCATTTTACATTTCCGATTTTGATGAACTGAAATCTGTTGACCCAGTGAACTGCCGATCAGTTATTTACTTCTTGATTTGAAGTGCCATAGTTGCATACAACATTCGGGATAGCTCCTTCATCCATTCAAATGAGATATAATATCTCCTTCTTTCGACTTGATTTTCCAAAGGCTGATGGATAGAAGTTTGTTCGTACCAACTTTTGAGTAGTATTTTCCATGAGCGATGGCTTTAAGCTAGATTAAGGATAATCTGCATGAAATAGTGGACAAAATTTTGAGGCCTAACTAGACTACTGACTTCATTTGTTCATGCAGATTAAATTCTATGAATTATGTACATTGGGTTTTTTTACCTAAATTTTCTATTGTACCTGTATTATACACAACACATTCAGATAATAAAAGAAGGATTTTATACCCACGTTTTTGAACAATGGGTGGAGATACGCGCCAAAATAAATCAAATGCGGAATGAATCTCTATCCTGGACAACGATCAAAACATGATTAAGAGATGTTGGACTATTTGGGAGGGTGCTGTTCGGAAACCCCTGCTGCGACCACAAACCAAGCAGGAAAATTTAGAATGGACCAAAAAAGCATAAAAACTAGACGGACGAAGATTTCAGCAGAGTTACATGGAGCGATGAATCCAATTTCGCGGTATTTAGCAAAAGACGGAGTTTATATTCGACGCAGAGGTGAACAATATTTGGTGCCACACTGTGTGCTTCCTGCCGTCAAGCATGGAGGCGGTTCTGTTATGGTTAAGAGGATGTGTCTCTTCAAGTGGAGTGGGAGATCTGGTTCGGCTGACTGGAAAAATAAATAAGAATGCACAAAAAACAATAAAAAACGCCCTGACCTCTGGAGTAAGATTAATTACGAAGGATTCGTATTTCAGCAGGGCAACGACTCTAAACACACGTCAATACTTTACCTTAAACAGAGGGAAGTTAACGAAATCTTACAAATTATGGTATGGCCGCCGCAATCACCAGATTTTAACCCTATCCGCAAACAATGCACATCATCAGAATATTCGTTGTGGAAAATACGATACGATACAACTGGATTTCAGTTCAAAAAAAATGTAAAGGTAATTTTTTTCGTATTTTTGCTTCATGCATACATACATGCACGTTTGTATGTTTCCCGTTCAATATACATGATATTCTACTAAAGAGTTTTTTCCTATGTTAGATTTCGGTCTTTTTTGAGAGCACGGAGGGTAGCCTCAAACTTTTGGCCTGCAGGGTACGAGTATATCGAATAGGGCTATCGTACCCGAATTTGAATAGCTATTGTCATATGCAGTGACAGTGTGTGAGTATTTTAAATTTTCCCTGCGCTTCGTTCAGGCTTTGGCCAATAATTTAGCTGAGCTTTGTGAGCTGCAAGGATCTCGAGTTGCACTCATTATGTGTTGGCTGAATCCCGTATAAAAATGAAAATGAAAAAAACGAGATCGCTTATGCATTTCTTAGGTAAAGTTGATGTATTTCCTAGGTTAAGTTTCGAAAACTTGCCCAGGCCAAATCCTGCATTAAGAACGCCTTCATCCGAAGCTTCATCGAAGGAAAAAGAAAGAGCATGAGAAGCGCGTGTTCGAGGTAATAGAACAGGAACAATTTTCGGAAGTTTTACCAAAGGGTACAAAGAGCGTGACAAGGCAATGAGATTAGAAGAGTGGCATGAAAAAGGAAACTGTAATTGTTGTAGAGTCACAAACTATTAACGGTCGAGGACAACTTAGATTTGCCTCTCAGCAGAATGAACTATTGAACCTGGACTGTTAAAATCAAGAAATCCGTCCACCCAAATGAACTAAGGATTGCTGTATTTAAAGCAGCGGGAGATGACTCTGTAGAGAGCATGAACAAACGCATTTCATGCAACCTTGTGATTGAATCTGTGCTCGCTGGCAGTGAGCAGTGGTCAATTATAATTGCAATTCCCGAGATGTAAAGAACAATTTTACAAATTTAAAAACGAAAAGATTTTGATATTTGTTAATGATGTGACAACAGAAGAGACAGGTTTACCGATGAGGCTTAAAGCGCTGTCAAAATGGGGTAGTTTTATGTGTTTTAATTTAATTTTTTTTTTCAACTTTTTTTTTAAATTTTCATTTGTATCGCAAAATTAATATTAGGAAGCCAAGACAGGCTTAAATTTTTTAATGAAATTGAGAACCTCTCTGGTGGAGATTTTGAGTATTTCCGCAGTTATTAATATTAATCTGAGGAAGTGTTGTCTCCTTAAGGTATTTAGAGCCATGCATTGATACAAAATGTGTTCTGCAGTTTTGTCATCTTCCATGCAAAGATGAAATTCAGTTTCCTTAATAAGTCTTATTTAGTGTAGGTGAAATCGAAGGTGGCAGTGTCCGGTTAGAAATCCAGTCAGTCGCCTTGTTTGTATCATCTCTTTTGAATTGTAGGGATTCTTTTGATTTAGTGTCAAAAGGTTTGATGACTCATTTAGCCTGGCGATGTCCTGGGATGTTTTCCCAATAGGATATACACATTCAGTTCTTCCAACTCTTTATTACTGTGGTAAATGCTGAATTCGGGATATTACGGAACGGCTCATTTCCGACAATACCTTTATGACCAGGGACCCACCAAAGTTTTATTTTGTTCTTCTGAGAGACATCTTGTAGTGTACCGAAGCAGTGTAAGACTGATTTGGATTCATTGAGGTTAGAGCCTAGTGCTTTAGTGTTTGCTTAACTGTACGTAAGTATATGGGTGGGGACACCCTTTATTACCTTATTGAGGTACCCTTAAAATGTTTGCACACAGTGTGGGCGAAGGAAAATTAGGGAGGGCAGAAAGATAGTTACCGATGTACGTTGATTTCAAATGTCTGAATATTATAATACCTAGGAAATAGAGAGCTCGGCAGGGCATTCCACAAGCGAGACGATCGGTTTAGAAATGAATTATGATATTTCAGAGTACGTCCGAAAGTGGCCGTGAGGGTATACTGATACGCATTCATGGCGAGACGGTTAAGGTTTTGAGGGGGCGGAATGCTACGGCGGTTTCAATGAAGCACTGATAGTGGTAATATCGATAAAACAAAGTGAAACACGAGACATTTCGTCGGTGATCGAATATCTCCATTGACTGGGTGATATTAGCATCACCTATGAGTTTTATCGCACGGTTTTAAATCTTATCTAGCAGGTGCAGAAATATTTTAGATGCACCTGACCAGATATGTGCATTCAACTCCAATTTTGGGCGGATGAATGCCTTATATATCGACGCAAGCTCAGAAAAGGAAAAGTATTTCTTACATCATTTGAGGAAACCTAGACGTTTCGCAGCATTTTTTGTGACATCGAATATGTGGTCGTCCCAACGTAAGTTGTCATTGACACACATACCGAGAATGGAAAGTTTTTCAGTTTCGACGATACAAGTGCCATTCATGGATAAGGGCTGGATGTTTAAATTTCGCTTTAACGACAACAGACAGCATTGTGTTTTGGAAGCATTAAATTCCACTCTGTTGAAAGTTCCCCAATTGGTTATGCTGTTAATATCGGAATTTTCGACAAAAGAGCCTGATGCAACACTCTGTCAAATGCCTTAGAAATATCAAGTGCAACTATCTTCCTTTCGCCAGATTTGCTTTGGTTCCACTTTTCGGTGAGACATGCGATTAAATCACCAGTGGACCTGTTGCTACGAAAACCATACTGCCAGTCATTGAGAAGTTTTCGTGTTTCGAGATATTTCATGAGCTGACCTTGGAAAAAAGGGTCGTAAGTATAATGGGTCTGTTGGAGTAGGGAGAAGCCATATTTAGAGACAGGCTGGAGTAGAGTAGGATTGATAAAAAAGCTTACGCAGTAAGCTTCATAAGAAGGGGAGATATACTATCTGGACCAGCGAATTTACGTATGTTGAGGTCTTTAAGTACTCTTTCTACTACACGAGTGCGAAAGTAGATTCGTCCCATTGAAGATTTGACACACTCAAGTGTAGGCGGAGAAAAAGCACAAACTGGGAGTTTTGAACTGGCCGCAAAGTGTGCAGCAAGCAGATTGGCCTTGTCTAAAGAGCTGACAGCTAGAATGTCATTGTGAATGAACGTTGGGATGGAGGATGAGGCAGAACTTCTGATGTTTTTGAGAAACGACCAAAAGCTTTTACTACCATCTGGGACATTGTAGTATTTTTTGCCTCACATTTTGGTCGTATTGAGAAAGACGTTGCAATCATTCCTGGCTCGTTTAAACTTTTTTCGGTTTTCCTCTGTAGGGATGGTCATGAAGGACCGAAAAAACATTTCTCTAAACCTGATAGCGTCTTTAGACCTTGAGTCGTACCATGCCTTTTCTTTTGGTTTGATACTCTTCATCCGATGAGTGATAAGGGATCTCATTCCGAAGAGAATGGTGTCGGTGATCATATCAGCAGTAGCATCCAGGTCGTTAACATAACGACCAGTCAAAATTCCTAAAGAAGCTGTTAAGATTGCTCCAGTCGGCTTTCTCGTATTGCCACACGGTTCCTTTAGTTTTTTTTTTTCTCTAACTGATATGACACAATGGTCAGATGAGACTAGAGGGGAGAGCACATTGACGGTGTACTTATAAGGGTGAGAAGTTAAAAACAGGTACAAGGTGTTGACGGTATATTTGCTCTTCGCGTGGGCTCATTTACAAGCTGCGTTAGGTTGTTTCCGCAGCGAAGATCTCAACACACCGTCCTTCGGGTGTTGTCTGTCCAGAATATCGAAGCCACCCAGAATTGTGTATATTGAAATCGCCTGTAATAACGATTTCAGTGGGAGGATACAGGTATACAATTCTTTGAATGTAGTCAGACAGCGCATCAAACTCGTTAAAAGTCGAATTGCTGTCCAGTTTGGGACTTCTGCAAATAAAGCAGTAGTGGATAATTTGCTTACGGAGATGGAATTTTAATCACAGGAAATTGAATTCCGGATTGCAACAGGTACTATATTGCGATGGAGTTTGATAAGCTACATCACTACGCACGTAAATGGCGAAACCGCGGTGAGAGAAGAATAATGGCACTAATGTACTACAGACGTGGACGCAGAAAAGTGATTACCTTTCAGCCCGCGTATATTGACTACGTCTACCCTAAATTCCCTAGTCATAGTCACAGACAAACACAGAAAACACAAACACCGACGATACTAAGCAAGACTGCAAAGTGAAAATTCTGACGCTGGCTTACCGAATCAAATTGCTGTAGTTACTATGCCCTTGCAACAATATGAAACAGTGCAATAATAAAATTTTCACTCACAACCCGCTATCCATCTGTTGTTACATACACTCAGTCACAGCCCGTACCGTATGGTAAATACAGTAACGGCAGTGATTGAGTGCAAGCAACAGTACTTCGACCAGGAGCAGGAGAGGTGGGATTTTTTTTTTCACTGCACTTTTTTTTTATTCATTATTTTTTTTTGCACACGCGAAAGCGGTGTTTTTTTTTTTGTGTTTTTCCAGAACGGAGAAGTATTGTACACGAGTGCACTGCTTAGCATGTGCACTCGACTGTGGTCGACACGATACTACTGACTAAATATACAATACCAGCATCCTTTAAGGTTTCAAGTGGGGTTTTCGTACTACCATGGTTTTCGGCTTGGGATCACTATATTAAACCTTCTAAGACATGGTTGTTTAAGGCGCAGATCACGTCAAGCTTGGGGATTTCGGAGAGAAGATTCATTTGGTCCATGTCATCTGAGTAATTAATCTCTGCTGTTTGTAGTAGCTTGACCGTGCCGCGAACTGCCATTTTTTTATAAAAAGATGGAGTTGCGTTAAATCAATGAAGGTTTCTATAGCTACTATGGGGCATGTGTGCAGCAACCCTTTGTAGCCGCTTCAGCTTTTGTCTGGCCGATTTCTGTTTTCTTTTGTTCCACCATACTACTGATGAGTAGATGATGATGTGTAGTATCATCATTGCATATATCCAATGGGTGACCTTTGAGTTTAATCCCCAGGTCTTACCATATATAAAGCTCACATAGCTTTAGTCGCTTTGGTAATTTTGTTATTGATTTGTGAATCACAATTTGGATTTTTTTTATCGAAAACCATTCAAGGATATTATACTTCGCTGGAGTACACAATTACTGTACCGTTAAGTAAGATCTTGTCAAGGCTCAGATTTCTTTCACGAGCGAAGAGAATAACTTTAGATTTATTGGGGTAGATTGAGAGATTTTGTCTTTAGAGCGTTTACCCTTCACTATTACGCGTAAGTCGTCGGCATATCCTATTGATTGATATCCCAAATAACAAAGTTTTTTTTTGATGACACACTCAATGACCAGTGACCACCAGAGCGGTGAAAGAATTTTAATAATACAGATTTTTATAATATAGATTAAATCTTCCTTCGTATGATAGTGTCAATGTCCAGAGCTATTCTACGAACCGAGGGTTTATGACGTGATTGTATCACTGAACATTGGAAATAGTTGCCAATTACGAAAGTATTCTTTCCCTTCTCGAGAATATATGCTTTGTTTTAGGAAAAAGATCTGATCACAAGTCTGTCTAGCATAAGGAGTGCGCGAGTGACAGAAAATGTAATGGCCTAACACAAAATTTCTCGGTTAAAAACAGCAAGATTGCAGTTCTTAGGTTGTTAAACAGTTGACCAGCTTCAGAGTAAATACCATTTCCAAGTACTCGTATGTTGCTTAACTTGAGAGTTTAGCTTTAAAAACTGACTTAAAATTATTTGATCAAGTTGGTTTTGACAGATGCATATGCGTTTTAGCCACAGAGTCCTCTCTTCTCAATATTCATCAATATTCTCGAAGGAATAGGTATGGTAGTCACCTGACCCCCAAACCGTCAACCAAATTGATTATTTTTCCTCAATCCAATTTAAAGTAGACCCCTTTAACTTGTGTCAACTATGGACGTATTCTTAGCATGCTCAGGCATTATTTTTGCCGTAGCAAAGACGGTGTATACAAGGCCATGGCCAGTTTACATGTCCTTGCAAAATACGTCTCGATGCTGCAATTTCTCAAACATCACTGTTTGTGATTCTACTGAATGAAATCAGGACACAGATTGGCAGCACTCTACAAAATCTAAAGACACTACTGGAAAAGACAACTACGATACAAAAATCACAAACACAACCGACTTTAATATAATTGTTTAATTTTCCTTTCTGCTTTGGCGTGGTTGGTTAGGAATTGGTATTTTGGTACTTGCTTAAACTTGTCTTGATAACAATAAATTTCTTCTGTGTGTACAACTTCAATTTTGCTCTTTTATTATAAATTGTTTGGTGCCTCTTGTGAGGGATAGTTACTTACAAATAATATACGACGTGAATAAATCTCTGGTTCGTTACTTTGGCACCTTTGTCTTGTAGCTGGCTTTGTGGAGAAAGAAAAAAGACTTTCAAAAGGCGTCCTATTGCAGTTACCGCGATTGAGCGAAAGTGAAGGCAACATTTTAGATGGAGATGATGAATTCGTTATATAGAAGAAGATCGAATCACTTCGGATGAATTTTACGCGTTTTGTGGCTGCTCACGATGTACTTATTGGCTCCGTTGAGCCCATGGAGATCGATTCCCATACATTACTGTGTGATGAAACTGCGTATCAATTTAACTAGGGCTTGCTTTACACCAAACAGGCAAAACCAATATTCTTTGTGTGCAGTCACCGTGGATGTCAAACTGGATCCATTGACGGTTCCAAAATTCGATGGCACATTGTAAAATTGGGTGGCATTTAAGGACGTATTCGGGACACTGGTACACTTCCAAAATTTCCCTGAAGCTTACAAACTGGGTAAATTCCGTATTGGAGTTATAAGGCAATGCGACTGGTTTAAGGGATATACATTAGAGGCTATGAGGATGTCTGATAGACGCTGACGACTCGCTACTATAGTCCGAAGCAATTGGCAGAAATTCTTATATCACGATTTATTGGCTTGAGGCAGCAGGTAATTGAAAATTCAGCCATATTGCTCTCAATTGTAGATATAGTCAGGGAGTCATTCACTGTAATGAAAAATCCTTTTAGATCAATGGAATGCATTGTAACATCAGAGCTACCTACAAAACCACAACAGGCATGTAAAATGAGCTACTCTTCCAATGAAATCCTTAGGCTAGAGGATTTGCTCAAGTTTGTCGAGAGAAAAACTCAGAGATTTATTGCAATGATATAATGGCAGCAACATCCAGCAAGGCATCCCAAAACATAGGCTTACTTCACCTCGTAGATTTCAATTGATCAAAACCAATTTGGCTGCTACAGCAACTGGCTCCTTTGCGATCCAGGCGCACAGGTCAGATTTATGACAATTCGCTTTTTCAACACTTTTTCGCTTCGCAGAAATAAAGTGAAGGTACAAGTATAGGGCGTTGGAAGCGCCTGTAAATACTGAACCTGGTCAGCATATGATATCCGAAATAAAACATCAGAATGCGGTTTACTCGACATAAGCATATTTGGTCTCCGATATGGTCCAACATTCGGTGGCAGTTACAATCTGGCCTCTTGTTGTGCTCGTTTGGATCCATGCCAATGAAATGTAGTGTTGGTATTGCTAAACGTTCTCTTTTCATTTGTGATATGGCAATGGAATTCGAATACAGCAGAAATTGGGAGGGCTGCATTCCTCTCATTCTATAGTACTCTATCCAATACGAATTCAAACGTGATTGACTAGCTCCAGCTGCTGCTTGTGCGTTCATTAAATTCTTAAGGTCCCTCTCTCTACTATACACTCTCCCCATTAAGTGATGATATGGTACTACCATCGGTTCAACAGGTCTAAAAGCTATATGAGGTCTAGGGTATTCGGAAAGGTGGCGTAGCGCTAGGGTGTCTGCGTGCGGAGGTTTGAATTCTGCTATGAGGTTGGCATTGACAAACGACATAGGCCATGGTAGCAGATATTATGGTGAGAATCTTCAACCCATCCTTTGCGTATATATCAGTTGGCAGCAGTTACTCATGGGCCTTCTTGGCTATATATACGAGCAGTGCAACAATGCGTCAAAGACAGTTTCTATAAAATCCGCAATAGTATCCAGGCAGCCGAAGCTCGAACAAGCATATTGCAAAACTTTTACCTCGACGACAATTTTAGCGGTCACTTTCATCGTCGGAAATGGCGATCAAACGATGTAACAGTTCAGATCACAAATACTCTTACTACGCACAAAATACACTTGCAATTGGCAGAAAGAACAGTTCTTCTGCAGATGCAACTCGAACAAATACGCATAACCCCTGACTCCATGGCCGCTGCGATGCAAGTATAAAGGCCTATGCAGCTGCGATATATCTTACTACTACTGACAAGGATGGACCCTATACATCAAGGCTTATCACAGCAAAGGCGAAAATGTCACCTACTCGTATTAAGGCTATCGCTATTCCACGCTTGGAATTATGCGCTGCTACAACAATGATGATCATCAGGAAGGCATTGGAATTAACAGACATAATTTATGCAATGTGGAGAGACTCTACAATTGTACTTCGCTAACTCCATATATTACCAGATTTTCAGAAACCATATCTGTCAAATCGAGATAGCTACTCGTATATTCAACAGCACTCTAATTGGCATCACATTCGCGCAGAACCTTATCCAACAGATTGCGAAAGCAGAGACATTACTGTTCATACACTTTAAGCACACAATTTATGGTGACGTGGTCCAACTATCGACAAAAGACATGTTTCTATGGACTTCAATGCATTGACAGAGATTATAGCTTATGCAGTTGAGCTAGAACTAAATACCAATCAAGGCTATTATGGCACTAAAACTAAAGCTAATCTGCTTAATATGTTTCTCATAGTACAGGCGTGGTAATGATATTATACTCGTACATATTGAGTTACACGAATATTTTCCAGCCCTATAGCCATGATGAAAATGGCAACAGGAGGCAAAAAATATCAACATTGGTGACATTTGCGCCTAATTATACTCGTAGTCACCGTGTATTACGTAGGTATAGTATGCACTAACAGCACGTTAACTTTAAAACCAGCTCCTAACTTTGATTTATAAACACTTTTTAACCTACCTACAACTATACAACTAGTATCAACTAGTTTTAGTCAAACAAACCTAAAAATTTACAGTTTGGGATATCAAACACAGTTTAAGGGGTACACTTTTACAAAATTGATATGAATTTGAGAGAAATATCAAAGAAAATAGAAAACAAGTTTTCGAGTTTTGAATTTTAAATTTTAATTTCTCAACAATGGAAGCAGAAAAGGTATTTAATTAAAAAATAGTTAATTTTCTTTTGTGACAACACTGGTTTTTTTTTAGACAAGACGAGATTGAGCTCAGAATTGGGATCGTAGCATATCGTTTTAGTGGAGGACAAGGAAAATGATCTGAAAATGACTTCGCGGAAGAAGGCAGCTTAAGAATCAATAACAGCAGGGATGACTTTAGTTGGGTACCACAGGAGCATCGATAAAATAAAATAAAATTCACCTTCGGCAAAGAAAGCCAATACTATTGTAAAATCTTCGAAAATATCAAAATCTGAAAACAAATTTTCTTGAGACATTTCGCTGAAATGACATTTCAAAGTCCATACTAAAAGATAAAAAGATATGTGCTATTAAGATTAGCGTGAGGTTATAACCATAAAGTATAAAACCCACTTTATGGTTATAATTATCTATAATTATCTATATTTATATAATTATACATAATTATCTATATATATAATTATCATTATATAATTATCAAAACAGTAGCATTGACTTTGTTACGTACTAAAATTACTTTAAAGTAGACTTTATCTGACTACAATTTTGCGCCATCGTTGTCATCTGAAGTGGGAACATACCAGCAGCACAGTGGCGGCTCAGTCGAGTCGCGAAATCTCAACCAGCCAGGCAAATGCAAAAGGTCCATACAGAAAATTTGCAGGATTGAGAATAGTTTTGAACCCATCCAGCCGGGCAGAATGTTTGTGATTTTACTGAATAAAATCAGGACACAGACTGGAAGCACTCTTCAAAATCGAAAGGCACTACTGGAATAACTACTATTCAGGTATCAAAAGCCCAACCAACTTCAACATAATTTTTTAATTTTCCGGTCATCGAGAAATCGAGACGCGTTTTTTTTCTCCTTTCACGTTTTCTTGGCTTCCTTGGTTAGGCATTGGTATTTGTTTAAACTTGTCTTGGCAACAATAAACTTCTTCTGAATGTACATATAATTTAAATTGTGGGGCTTTATTAGAAAAAGTAACAAGATAGCAATGATAGTTTTTCCAATTTGTATGTTTCATCAGCTGTCAAAGTTACTAAAGATATCCAGCTGTCAAAATATTCAATAAGGTTTGCCATTTCATCATGCATCTTTTTATGCTTGTCGAACGTGCGGAAATTAAATACGGAACGTAAATTTCATCGTGAGATCGTTTGTCATCATGGCTTCAGTGTGCAGGCAATTCGTGGCTCTGTGGAAAAGTTTGAGTGTGGGTACACTCTATTGGATCTTAGGCTACCAACCGGACAGAGATTGGTGCGAAATGAAGTGGCCGTAACGGCCACTATCGAAGAAGACACAGAAATGTCGATTCGGCACCGATCAGTTGAATTGGGCATCGCCAGAGAGTCAACCCAGCTCTTTTTGCGGTTGGATTTGGGCCTAAATCTGTATAAGATTGTGCTGACGCAAGAATTAAAGCCGAACGACTATAGACAATGCCCACTCCTGAAGTTGTGAAAATCGCAAGCAAACCCTATTTCCTTCTCTTTGTGCATGCTCAGCTTTGGACAAACTATTCCACGCCTCAAGCTAAAAATAACATCACCGACTTGTTCAATTGTACAGGTTAGTTTTGGAGCCTCACTTCCATCGTATAGACATTTCAAGGCCTCGTAAGTAGTGGCTTCGAAACGTCGCTTAAGCTCTATATGATGAGCGTATTATTCTGAGAAAGCCACTTTACATTACCTGACCTATAAAACTTCCATCCTACCACTCCAGCTCTATGGCATAGAAGCGTGGAAGTTAGGGAAAGCTGATGAAAATATGATTGGTCATTCTAAACACAACACACTTCAAGTGGTTTTAGTTTCGGTTTGCGTTGATGGGCTTTTGGAGAGAAGATTAAACAGGGAACTCTAGGAGTTACTCAGTTATGCCAATACAGACTTAAACAGTTAAATGTCATCTCGTATTAATTTTTTGGAACTATATCGACTAGACCACTTCTTCTAGGTACCTGGTGTACGGCGAGATATTTGAGTATTGTACTCGTATGAGGCATTCCCTACCAGTATTTGCAGAACAGGATTTGGACAGTAATGATGCACTCCATTTTAAAGAATCAGATTGATCTATTGTAAATGGATTCCGATTTTGCAATTATCTCGATACCTTTGAGCATCTAATAGAGAGTTACGCATTTTCTCATATGACATGTAAGTGTAAGCGTCAATCAACAGAAATATCCGAATACGGCAAATAACAAGATATCTTTGTTACCTTTTCACTGAAAAATCGTACTTTTACTTAGCCTGTTGTGGTGACACTGTACCGTGTAACCTCTTTTAAATTCATACGCATCCGTTGACAGAATGTGTAACGTTTTAATTGCATGTTCGACAACTTCCATTCGTTGAATATGTATTCGATAAGATAAAGTCAAATGTCCTACATATCCGCATCGCAAAATGAAGTTTTGTAATTGAAACTGACATTGGCATACAGATATGCGAAAACAAGTATTCAGATATATTTTACACTCGGTAGCTTTGTGTACATTTATCTTGTGCGCTGTGTTGTGTAAACACTTTGTAATATTCTCTGTGAATTTCAAAAGTAAACTCTTTCCTCATTGACTGTCAAGTTATGGGATTAATGTCACCACTGCCATGATGTTAATTAATTCTGAGATGGAAAATGAAAATATAAATTTTTTTTTATATCTTGAAACTGAAAACTTTCCTTTGTTTGGAGGTGGATTGTTTTTAATTGTGAAAGGGAGCTTGTTGAAATACTCATATCATGAATTCATGACAATTTGTACAGATGTATAAATAGCTAATGACTGAGAATATGTATTATGAGATTTAACATCACATCTCGCATACATTTCGTATACTATTCAGAATATGATCAAACAGCAGGAATTGGTTTATTAATTTCCGAATTCGAGTTCGCTCTCATGTTTGCCCTGACAAAACGGATCAATAGCAGGAAAGGGTTAAGGAAACGCCCTTCGACGGGTGCTTCTTTTTCGTGAATTTAATATTCATAACATTCATAAGGAAAAATTACATTGCGCTTGTAAAAAGATTTCCTTGTGAGAAAATAAGCTTTTCAAACAAAGATAGCTACATTGTTTTGTTTTTAAATTCGTTAATGTAGAGTTCTTAAGCTTTTACTTATACGAACATTCATTCTAATTCTAACTGTCCACTTAGCATTTATATGATCTGTAATGTAGGTATGGGAATGTCATGGCTTAAAGAAACACTTTAATTCATCTTTATGAACCTCGTGAAATCGTATAGCAAATGGTTCGTGGATAATACAATCACACATTGTGTGTTCCTTGAGGGAACATAAAGTATACGCGCCAGTGGTAGAATGCGAACAGTACCAGGACTCATCAGCACCTCGAAGTGCATGCAGACTGATAATCCCATTGTGACTGAGGACTCAGCGAATTCAGCCTTTCGACTGCATCAAGTGAAGTCTTGAATATTCGAACAAGCTTGGAAGTCGGGAGAGGTTTCACATTAAGCGCAGATTGAATGTCGCTACAGATGCCTCCTCCACTGATTCTTCACAATATATTTGCTTACTATCAGTATTGCGTAAATCTCTGCTTGGAAAAGAGAATCAATTTTTCTTAACGAACAATCTTAACGTTTTAAGTCTTAACGTTGTTTCCTACAGAAAGACACAAGTGCCACATCATAAATCGGTTTGGGGGCCATCTCTCCAGACTCGATTCCATTCCTTTCCTGGTTCAAATTCTGGCCGAAATTATTCCTGGGCACTGGGAAAGTCGATTTCGTTATTTTGTTCAGCAAAAGGACTATGGTGTTATGGCATACATGTGTCACATGTGTCTCGGCTTTTTCTGAAGTGAAAAAGTGCAAAAGTCTTCTTCGTAAAGATAATTGGTCGCAATTTTGCTAGTTCACTCGATAGCCAAGCGGTTAGCGGCGTTGGTCAACTAATTGTGGGACGCGAGTTCGATCCCGGGCCAAACTTGGAACTTTTTCTCTTTTTTTGGCTCAAATTGCGTAAACAAATATAGTGCTTCAAAACAAAACCAATAAAATCACGTGATGTATGATGGTGAGCGTCCCGCTCTTCCCATAACGGGAGGAAAAGGCAACAATACTGTTAGCGGTGCCGTGGCGAAAGTCATCAACAGGAGGAAGAGGTTGAAAACCCTTCCTAATTTAACAAAAAAAAAGTGCAGTTTTAAGAGCTGAAGAAGATAAAGATGAGGTCGAGTAAGAGGGGGGTAATAACAACTTTGTCTCTCTAGCGGCATATGAGTCGGAAGACGAGGATGAACTAATAAAGGACATTGACAGCAGCATACAAAAGCTGGAGGAAAAAGTGATTGCTATTAAACAAAGGCAAACTGCACGCAGGCAGAGGGAGCAATTACAACTGGAGAGCTCCCAACAACAAGAGCAGAACCAAAAACTACAGCAACAACAAAACCAGCAGCAGCAGAAACAACAAATGCAGCAAACAAAACAGCAGCAGCAGAAACAACAGCAGCAGCAGAAACAGCAAAAGCTACAAAAACAACAACAGCTGAAAAAACAGCCGCAGCAGCAATCACAACAGCAGCTGCAACAACAACAACAACAGCAACAGCAGCAACAACAACAGCAGCAACAACAACAGCAGCAGCAGAAGAAGAAGAAGGAGAAGGTGCCTCCTATCAATACCTAGAAATTAGAGGTAAATGCAACCAAAGACCTGTGTCAGTTAGTCATTGGTAATAGTTTTAATAATAAGCGATTGGGGAACGATCGTCATGCCATCCACTATAATACAGTGGAGGGCTACGCGAAAGTGAAAGAGCTCCTAAAAGAAACGACGACGGAGCACTACTCATTCATACCGAAGTGTGAAAAGCGGCAGTCGATGTTGTTGAAGGGGTTGGAACCGTCTTCTGATCCTGAGGAGATCCTGACACTGCTCAAAGAGAAGGAGTGCGAAGGACTCAAGGGTAAAGCCATTTATCACAGCTAGAGCTAGGCGGGAGAAACTGAGTCTGCCGTTTTTCCTGGTGCAGCTCAGTCCCGAAAGTCCTCTGGATAGTCTAAGGAGTATCAATGTCCTAGACTACCAGGTGGTTCACTGGGAAAAATTAAAAAGGAGCGTTATTAAAATGCGTTCGCTGCCAGAGGTTTGGGTACGCCGCTGCTGCTGGGCCTAACGCAGCACATATCGTAATCGGTACGCACATGGTGGAGCAAACTTTGAAGGTCCTTGCGGTGAATGTTAATTCACTGATTAGGATCAAACGAAGAGCCGCGATGTTTAAATTACTACAAGACCAAAGTCCTGATGTGCTTTTCGCTAGCGAAAACAAGCTAACCGACAAGCATAAACTGGAGTACAATAATTATATTTTTAGAAGAAGAAATCGGCAAAGATCCAAACGTGAGGGCGGTGTCGCGATCTTCATTAAAGAAGGTATAAAATTTCACAGAGTGTACAAGGGAGTGTTGCGCAGGTTTCGGGTGTTGAAGGCAGTCGTCATTTATATACCGCTCCGCAGTGGAAAGCGGCTGTCCTTGGCCTCTGTTTATGCACCTGAGGCTTCACAATCCACGTTAGTCATTTCGACTTCTGAGGCTGGTTTTAGCACCGAAATTACAGTTCCCAACGAAATTGCGGAATTGGAGGAGTTTGTCCAAAGATATTCTTACAACTACAGTAAAACTCGATGGACACGCTTCTCCGCAACCTTGACAAGAGCACTCTCCTTGAACACGCTCCACCCACCGTCCAATAGGAATTTGTCAGACGAGGAGAGCGACAAGTACCTAAAACGAATGGACGAGACAATTAAACAAACTATGGACGTTACAATAACGCGGTATCGACGTACGACTAACGAAGATCTGTTCCGCATTCCTAGTATTGACGCACTACACCGACAGAAAAGTAGACTTCTGTCAAGACTTAAAAATTTGTACAGACAGTTAACTGACCGACAAGACCCGGAGATTAGGACACTGAAGTGTTCAATTAAAAATCTCCAAACGTTAATAAAAGAGAATTACAGAATTTCTGTAGGTTTGTATTGGAACAACAAGGTTCGGGCTGTGAACACCAGCAACCCGAATATGTTCCCGCAAATAAATAAACTATTTCGGAGAAAAAGTCAAAACGACCTGTTATGTTTGGTTCCCGGAACCGATACGGCGATGGCCCGAACCAAACGATAACACTTCTCTCTCTGGGATCCCGCTATCCCAGCTGTGGGTTCCACCAGGTAGCGCTTTGACGGCAGCTAGACCTGGGTAAAATAAAAAAAAGGGCGCCACGTGATTTTTCCCCCGGAATCACGAAACCTTCACGAAAAGAAAAAACAGAAAAATTTCTCCGAGAAAAAAGAAAGAAAAAAGGAAAAAAGCACGGAAGAAAAAAAAAATAAAAAACCAAAAATTCCATAACGTTATAACGGCTCAGTTGGAGCCGACGATTTATTTTTAATTGGTTTACCGGTACACTCGTCGGTGGAGTGACCCACTATTCTTACAGTTCCGAACAAAAAAAAAAGCTAGTTAACGGGTCGCGTGTCCCGTCTGTTCTGGGAAATTCTACTCACGCGCGGCCCACCGAAGTCTCAACTTTTACAACAACAAATAAACGATTTTTGTTTTCTTTTTTTTTTCTACACTCTCACTACATTGCACTCTTTACTTTACTTAACTACTTTTTTAAGGAAAAGAAAAAAATTGCTTCTCGCAATTCTCAAGCTTAAAATATTAATTTTTAATTTTTTTTTGCACCAAATGACAAAGCTGACCCTAACGATATGCTGGTCGTCAAAAACGTGATTTCCAGATCTTTTATGATCCACAACTCCCGCCAGACACACGCACACATTCACACGCACATTCTCTCCCCCATGCATTCAGCACTAGTGGACCCAACTACGGGATTTCTAGCTACACCACTAGCAAGCTTTGCTAGTCTGTGCACCCGTGTCCGACTAGGCCTCTCACACATACCATTTTCCACATTCATACTAAACTCTTCAGTCTCGGAGTTCGCTCCCACTTCCAGTAATGACTGGGAACTCCACTGAGCGAGTTTATGGAAGCTGTGGATCCTAACTATTTCCTACTCTTAGGTTCTACAAATAGATTTGCGAAAAGCAATGTTTCTTTCCTTTCTGTTGCCCGGATAATTTTCCCCCATCGAATTGAACTAATAAAATTCTGCAAAAAAAAGGAAGGTGTTATTTAAGCCTCCTGTTTTTGGCTTTCGTTGGGGTGTTTGTTCCAGGGATCGTCTTCCCAAACCCGTCCTCATCGTGTTGGAGTGTCTGGATTGAAAGGACCGTCCGTCCCCACCCGTCTGCGACTTTCAGACGTCCTGTATGATGCTGCCCGTTTCGAGTCTCCCGTCTATATATGGGCTCCGCCAACGGTGTTCCTGGTAGACCTGTCGCACCCTGGGGTTCCTCCTGTGAACCTATGTGGGTTGTTTTTCGAGGTCTGGGGTTGGTGGGCCACTGGCTGATGGGACCATGGCTGCCCTCCACCTCCGCCAGAGCTCGGTGTTCCCACTCAAAGAAAAGAGGGACCGAAGGGACTTACACGGGAAAAGAGAGCCAAACTTGCGGGAAAATTTACCGCAACAGACCTTCAGTGTCTTAAAATAGCCCGGATAACAGACATCAAACGGATACGGACAATAGCAGGTATTGATCCAAATGAAGCCGTTGACGATGACGACTTCTTTGTGACCGAGGATCCACAGGAGAAGGTTGAGGCCATAGGCGACTTTCCAGGAAGTATACAAGGCCACTGATATCCTAATTATGACCTGGACAGTGGCGTCTTGGTGCACAACTGCTACATTCGAAATGAAGTAGAGAATTGGCGATCCGACGGCTCTGATTACACACGGTTTAGCGACGAAAATATGCAAATAATGTCATTGCCAGAGAAGGTGACCTACCCCCTACCCACGGACCGATGGTATTCCGAACGTCGTGCTTCGACATATTCCTCTAGAAGCGGTGGACATTTACACCACCCTGTTTAATAATGCAAGGAATAATG
Source organism: Volucella bombylans (assembly GCA_949129095.1). Classification (NCBI taxonomy): domain Eukaryota; kingdom Metazoa; phylum Arthropoda; class Insecta; order Diptera; family Syrphidae; genus Volucella; species Volucella bombylans. Next base: position 99,080,764 of record OX422141.1, on the reverse strand, counting down.
CACCTTATCTAGCGCATTGGAAAACGGCGGTGGTTAACCCAATTCCCAAAAAGGGAAAGGGTATATCCAATCCGGCGAATCTCCGGTCGATAAGTCTTCTTCCGAATATCAGTAAGGTGTTAGAAAAAGTAATCAATAGAGCTCTGTCTAGGTGAGTTGAGGACTCACATATAGTTCCGGATAATCAATTCGGTTTTAAGGCGGGACATGATATCTCACATGCCGCGTTTATACTGGTGTCCGATATCTAATGGAATAAAGGCAAAAACTAAAGTACTGGTGCCTGCCCTGTTGACTTGGAGAAGGCCATTAACACCGTATGGTTAGAGGGTCTTTTCTATAAGCTGACTGGGTTGGGCATCAGTAAACCACTCTTGTTAATTCCTTGTAATATGCTACATAACAGACAGTTCATCGTGAAGAACAGTGATGTGACTTCTGTTGGAATATTTCAAATTAAAAATGGTCTTCAGCAAGGCGCGGTCAATTCGCCGATCCTATTCAACATTTATACAAGCGACTTGATAGGTTCACTTCCCCATACCACTGGATACGCAGACGATTTCATAGCGTACAGAACAGGTCCAAAAATACTCTCTTACAGCGGGAATTCGATAAGATAAGACGATTTTGCGATGACTGGAAGCTGAAAATCAACTTTCAGAAGTCGGAAACCATTCTCTTTAGGACGCCGTTGTCTGGAGCCTCTAGGGATAATAGAAAAAATTGGCGAAAGTTCTCGATCATTGGACAACACGGGCTGCTTCTTGAATGTCGAGATATAGTCAGATACCTTGGGATCTGGCTAGATCAGTTTCTGTATTTTAACAAAAATCTAGATACTGCTCTGGCCAGAGCTAAAGGCGCTTTTGCCCTCACAAAGAGACTGTTTTATAGTAGCCAACTCGATGCGAGGGTAAAGGTAATCTCCTACATGGCCCTTATCAGGCAGATGCTGGTATTTGGTTGTCCCGTGAGGTTCAATGTACGAGCAAGCTTAATGGAAAAGATTCGGGTGTTTGAAAGGGCTTGCCTTCGCTTGTACAGAACACCAGAGTCGGAGTACAATAAATTGTATCCTAATGAGGTCCTTTGCAACAGGGTGAACCTGATACGAGTGGATAACTTCGTAATTAAGCTGACTCCAGGGCACATTGCAAGAGCAATTACCTCGACGAATAACCTGATATCTGAGGCTTACTACCCCAATTACCTTCACCACGAGAGTGGGCGCTCTGACAGCTTCGTGCCATCGGAAGCATTCCTCTACCTTGATCAGATAGGATTGATCCAGGATAGATCAGCGGTCCCGTTAATCTTCTATGTCGCTCGGACAGCTGGGGACAGGCGACTCAACTACAACAGAGACGTCGCACACGGCAGTGCGGATCGTTTCAGGTTCAGTAGGGCGGTGGGGAATCGCGATAAGAGGGATGTTGTTCGGCAGCACCAGCATTTCTGGTGGTTAAATGATGGAGAAGATGCTTCGTCGTCGTTTCCGTCAACTACGGACCAGCCTTACTAATGAGGCAGAGCTGACCAATCTGTTTTCTCTTGTAAATAGCGATGGCCAGCTTACATAGGTTTAGGTTAGCATTTAAGGAATATATGCATGTATTGGTATACACAAAAGTATATAATATATATATATATTATTGTGCATAATTTCTATGTGTGTGTATGTTTTTATTGTGTATGTAGGTTAGGTAGACTAAGGTTTATTTTAAGGTAGATATTAAGTTTTTATAAAAAATGAAAAAAAATGTCCATATGCTAAGTTTTTGTTAACAAATTGTTTTTTCTTAGCTTTAGGTATATAAAATAAATATTTCTAATTAAAATGTAAATAAAGTCTAAAGACATAGACATAACAATTTAGAGTAACTTAGAGTGTGTGTGTGGGGCCAGTAAGTTAAAATAAGATTGTTAAGTAATTTTAAGCTGGCATTTAAACATTTTTTGTTAGTATGTATGTAAGAGTTATTGATTAAGGTAATAAAATGCATTTAAAACTGAAAAAAAGCTGAACCATTATTTTATTGCACACTATTACTTACATATGTCAATATAGTCCATCAAAGTTCCGTGCATGTGCAATCAACACATATATTGTATATATCATTGATAATGAATGTATCAACTCAGTCTGGGTTCTACTGACTAATGGTATACTGACAAGTGTGTTTGCCAATGATACAAATATCAAAGGGAGAAAGATTCATCAGTACATTTAGGGCAAGGAAAACTCGCATGCAGTCATGCAGTTCCTCCTATCCGTGTCGTTTATTCGTTAAAGACTTTGCACTAGATATAGGACATACTTAATTAGTTTTATGATTGGCATGTAGATCAAAAGGACCTACGGAACACCAGTGCATTCGTAAAAACCAAACATTTTTTACAAAAACAAAAAAAAAGAAAATAAATCAAGCACATTTCAAGGGGCGCGAGTTCGAGTGCATAGCAAAAAAAATAAGTAAAAATAAAAACAACTAGCTGTGTGGCGCATTGATTAAAAAAATAAATAAACAGAAATCATAGTACAGGCTTTCCTCATCTCCTGCCCCTGGTCAAGGTGCTGTTCTTTGCACCAAGGTCACTACAATTGCTGTAAAACTATATCATACGGCAAAAGCAATGATCGAGGGCATGTAACAACCGATGCTAAGCGGGTTTCAAGTGTGAATTTTGTTGGTGCACTGTTTCATTTTGTTGTGAGGGCATAACATTTATAACAATTTGATTCGGTAAACCAACTTCTGAATTTTCAGTTCATAGCCTTGCTTACCGTAGTCGGCGTTTGTGTTTTTTTTATATAATTTTAGAATTTAGAGTGGACGTAGCAAATGTACGCAGTATAAAAAGTATTCACTTTTCTACGTACGTCCACGTTTGTGAATATAGACCAGCTATCTTGACACTTAGTGAAACACAGTTAAATCTCCACCCACACCTCTCAGATCACTTTGATCTTAAGCTAGCTGGCTACGAATAAGTGTCATTATTCTTCTCTAACCGCGATCTCGCTATTCATGTGCGTAGTGACGTAGTGACCAAACTCCACTACAATATAGTCCCTGTTCCAATCCCGAATTCAAATGTGGTTAAAATTCCATCTCCGTAAAAAAATTAACCACTGCTGCTTTATTTACAGAAACCCCAAACTGGACAACAATTCGACTTTTAACAAGTTTAATGCGCTGCCTGACTCCATTCAAAGAATTGTATCCCTGTATCCTTATAGTGAAATTTTTATTACGGGCGATTTCAATATACACAATTCTGGGTGGCTTCGACATTCTAGACAGAAAACACCCGAAGGACTGTGTGTTGAGAACTTCGCTACGGAAAACAACTTAACGCAGCTTGTAAATGAGCCCACGCGAATACCAGACGTTGATAGTCATACCGTCAACACCCTGGACTTGTTTTTAACTTCTCACTCTGATAAGTACAACGTTGATGTGCTCTCCCCTCTAGGCTCGTCGGACCATTGTGTCATATCAGCTAATATCTCGTACACCTAACACACAGTTAGAGAAAAAAATCCTAAAAGAACCGTATGGCAATAAGAGAAAGCCAACTGGAACAATTTTAACAGCTTCTTTAGGAATTTTAACTGGTCGTTATGTTTGCTCGATAACGACGAGAATGCCGCTGCTGATATAATGTCTGAAACTATTCTCTTTGGAATGAGATGCTTTATCCCTCATTGGATGAAGAGCATCAAACCAAAAGAGAAGGCATGGTACTACTCGAGCTGTAAAGAGACTGTGAGGGATAGAGAAATGTTTTTCGGTCCTACTATACAAGACCGACCCTACAGAGTAGAACCGAAAAAAAACTCCAACGAGCCAGGAATGACTGAAATGCCTTTCTGCATGTGAAATTCTAATACGACTAAAAACTGAGACAAAAAATAGTACAATGTCCCAAAGGTAGTACAAATTTTTGATCGTTCGTCAAAAACATTAGAAATTCTGCCTCATCCTCCATCCCAACGCTCATTTACAATTACTTTTCAGCTGTCAGCTATTTGGACAATATGCTTGCTAAAGACTTTGCGGCCAGCTCAACACTTCCAGATTGTGCTTTGTCTCCGCCTTCGGAGAAGGCGTAGTAGCAAGAGTACATAAAATCTTAATATCCACAAACCCGATAGACCAGATGGTATATCTTTCCTTCTTCTGAAAAGGTGTTCTTTTACGCTGGCTAAACCACTGCGTAAGCTTTTTCATCATTCTTACTCGTTAGGGCTCATTCCGAGCAAATGGAAAACAGCATCTGTCGAGCCCGTCACAAAAAAGACGAGTCTTCTTCTCTTTCCAAGGTCACTGGGTGGATTTGGGATCGATAAATCTCTTATACAGGGGATTTGAAATTACCTTTCGGAACGTTCAATTCAAGTTGTCTTTGATGGTTTCAAGTCTAATAATCACAAAATAAATGCTGGTGTGCCCCAGGGCTACGTTCTGTCTGTCATTTTTAATTTTCATCAATAATCTCTTGTCTACTACTTCTAACCGAATATATTCCTTTGCTGACGACAGTACTCTCTGCTTTTCATATTCGTGGATTCACGGCTGTAGAACGGGAACGGCAGCGTATGTTCAGCTCTTTGAATTCCGATATTAACAGTATAACCAATTGGAGAACTACGAATGAACAGAAAGGGATTTAGTGCTTCTAAAAGTGCTGTCGTTAAAGCAAAATTTAAATACCACATTATTTTCCATGAATGGCACTTGCATCGACAGTAGTTCCACCCCTTCAAACATTCAACCGTAACACCCTTTGCGCTATGAATGTTCCTAAGCCGTACAACTCGCTTATGGAATGCCCTGCTGAGCTCTCTATTTCCTAGTCGTTATAACTTGCAAATATTTAAGACCAACAATGTCCATGGGTACCTCTCTTTTCTTCCTCCCTAAGTTTCCTTCCACCGCGCTGTGTGCTAAGATTGTACCTTAGCCCTTTAAGAGCGCAGTAATTATAAAAAAAATGCATGAGAAGTCGAAGAAAAAAAGGAACCTTAATTGTAAAATCACGGGTGCAGCCACAGCGACAGCAACGGAAACGGGATCAGCAAGAGTGGCGGCATTAAGAGAATGAAAATGCACAGAAGTGCCCGTCCCCTTCCATTTTTTTTTTCTATCAGCGATCATTTTCGTATATTAGTTTTTTTTTTTAAATTTGAATTATTATGAGAGCAAATTTAATAGATCTGCACAGTAGACTGGACAACTATTTTGAAAAGCACTGTCTGTAAGTATAGTACTCTTCATACAGGCGAAATATAGTTGCGAAGATAGCGGAGAGTGTTGATATCAATTGTGCAGACATTCTAAAACTCTCGATTGTATTTAATCGACTAGAATTTATGTTTTTATGTGTCTACAGACTGCATAAGTTTAATGTTATGGTCTTCTAATCTGTTAGACAACATCGTACTCATAGCTAAAAATGGAATCATTTTGGGAAATATTAATCTTAATTTTTTAGATAATAGTGATATTGTTTGAAAGCACTTGACTCTTCTGGCATCACATCTTCTGGCCTATCTTGTTTCATTAATGTATCGGCTTCATAATGGTATCGCTTATTCATCTGGATCACATTTGTAGACATTTTGGCAATTTTTCCTTAAGCTCCTGTGATAGGTGTATTTTCGATCTAAAAACATCCGATCATGCAATGGCAAGATTATATCTCAACGTTGTGTCAAAAATTCATTTAAACAAGTTAAACAATAATCTTTAACATGTATATTTGGAAAGAGATGTTTCTGCATCCCAAAATATTTAAAACAAATTAAAAATTGTACTTTCATCGAGCCCTTGAAAATTTCTACCAGAAGACTTAAGCCGTGGATAAAGACTCCACGTTTTAACAAAGTTCGGAGTAAATATATACTTAGAATTAAGTGCATGAAGCATTTTAAAAAAAAACTCAAAAAAGAAATTATTATCTGTTGTGATAACCATTATCGAAATATTTGAATCAAGGAGGCAGTAAAAATAAGAAAACAAGAGATCCATACGCATTTTCGAGATGAGATTGGCCTCGATGTGGATAGACCAAAACAAGGAGTAACACTTAATGTTTTGAATTGCAGGGAAAAGGTCAACACTGTCAAGTTTGGGGAATGTACCACGAAAATAAGTATTTAGTATTTAGTATTTATTTATTTATTTAGATCTACGATATAGATACGAGTACATCAACAGATCAAAAAATAAATAAAAATATATGGTATATATAAGGTACAATAATTAAAAATTATCTTAAAGTTAACAATGTGAGTTCCTTAAATCTAGTTCTAGGTATTACAATATCGAGATGATCATATACAACATTAAATAATCTACAGCAAAACGTAACAGGCTCATTGGCTCCGTAAGAAGTGGAGTGATGAACTTCAAATAACAATGGTCTTGACCTAAGAACCCTTAGTGGCGCATATATACCAATTAATGAAAGTAAGTTCTCACAGTCAATGGAAAAACATAGTAAATCTCTAACGAACATAACACAAAGCATTTTACGACGAACTTCGAGGGAATCAAGACCCAACAGCAAACATTTAGAGCGGTAAGAATAGTGGACATTGTCATTCAGAAAGAAACGGCGTAATGCAAAGCGCAAGAAGTTTTTTTGAACTTTTTCTATTCTATTAATGTTTTTCAATGAAAACGGGTTCCAAACAACACTACAATATTCCAGACATGGACGAACAATGCTTACATAAATAGCCTTGAGAGTATAGGGATCCTTGAAGTCCGATGAATTTCTTTTCAGAAAACCTAAAGCAGAGTTAGCTTTTGACGTTAATTTGTTAAAATGGAGATCAAAAGTATGTTTACTATCAAAAACAACACCAAGGTCTTTAAACTCAACTACAACATTAATTGATTGGTTTCCAAGACGATAATCAGGGGTTAGATTACATTGTGTTCGATAATATGACATGGTGACACATTGGTTGATGTTGAGATGCAGATCGTTCATTTTACACTAATCAAAAAAATAATCTAAATCTCTCTGCAGTAGAAGATAGTCACTGCCATTAGAAATAGTCACGTAAAATTTTATATCATCCGCATACAAAAGACAATGACAAAATTTTAGAATACTCGGCAAATCATTTATAAAAATGAGGAAAAGGATTGGCCCAAGATGGCTTCCTTCCAGGACACCAGACATAACATTAATTTCAACCGAATATAAATGTCCGATTGAAACGAATTGTTTTCTCCCAAACAGATAAGACTTAAACAATGAAAGTAATGGGCCAAAAAATCCGTAACACTCAAGCTTTTTTAGAAGGATACCCAAGTTAATTCTACTAGAGGCTTTCACGAAATCAGTATAGACTACGTGCACTTGCTTGTACTTCTCGATGGAAGTTAAGCAATGATTGGTTAACTGAACTAGGTTAGAGCAAGTCGAACGTCCTTTCCAAAATCCATGCTGAGAATCACTAATAAAGCTGCTTAAGAATACCATCCGTTCCTTCACTAGGCGATCCAAAAGTTTAGGTATAATAGACAGTTTAGAAACTGGTCTATAATTCGAAATTTGATCTTTTTACCACTCTTAAAAATTGGTTTTATAAGCGAATATTTCCAATCAACAATAAATATTCCACTAGCCAATGACTGATTGAAAATATAGAGCAGAGGGTAGCTAAGAGAATCAGCACAAGATTTTAAAACAACCGGGTAAAAACCCAGGAAATCCGGATTTTTACTGTCCTTCAAATCTTGTAATGCCAACAATAAATCGGATCTAATGAGTACCAGAGAGCTTGAGGCAATAAAAGCTTGGAAGGAATCGAAATAATCCTCATTAAAAGAAGAAAGGCTGGAGGAATCATAAATACCTTGAAAAAACGACGCGAACATGTTTAGAATATCTTTGGGATTACTGGATGATTTGCCTATAAAATTCATAGTTGACGGAAAACCAATACTAGCCCATTTGGGTTTTATGTATGCCCAAAAGCACCTTGGGTTGGACTTCAGATACCTTTCCAAGCGTTGGATGTAATTGTTCGAGAGGAACCTAGAAAGAAAAATAAATTCCTTTCTCAACCGATCAAATAATTCATAATCTAATAAAGATTTACTCCTTGTAAAATTCTTATGAACTCTGTTTTTGGCATATTTAAGATTGAGTAACCGTTGGTTATACCATGGAGGATGAGAGTTTACTCGTTTTCGTACTTTATGTGCCTAAAGTTATTATTTAAAACATTGAAAAAAATCTTCGAAAAAGCGTTAAAGTTTTCAGCCACTGAGATATACCGAGTTCATCACCCCAGTTCACTGACGCAAACTGATCATTCATTAATTTTAGATTGGAACTATTAAATTTAAAAATGAATTCAATCGAATCACTAAACAACATTTAATTATTATAGACGTAAGTTTTGATTAAAATGATAATAGCATTATGAGGCACAGAATTTCTTATCAAAGGTAAGCTAGAATTAACAGAAATATTCATATCATCAGATGCAAAAACAGGATCTAACAAATTATTAAAAGAATTACGAACATTACTAAATTGGCAGAGATCTAATGACTGGAGAAAATCCAGTGTAGTCTTTTCAACTTCCGAAGAGAAACGATACGATAGCACTTTATTGCCGTCAGAAAACCAATCGAGTTTACTAAAATTAAAATCACCAAGAACACAAATGCTTATGGAACGTTGGTCTACAAAAGTTGAATTGACTATATCTATATTTTGTAAATGCTTATCATAAGCAGATGCGGCACTATTTGTAGGAAAATAACTAAGGAATACTAGAAGATCGGGATCTCCAGCATTGGCAGCAGTCACTTGAACGCAAACTTGCTCGATATTTAATACTCCATCCACCAAAACAATATCAATGGGAATCTCATAAGCAGTCAACTTGCGACGAACAGCAATCAAAACGCCACCTCCACAGCTTTTGTTCAAATCAAACCGATCACAACGGAAAACAGCAAAAACATTCTCATCAAATATTTCATTTGTATGAATATCATTACATAGCCACGTCTTAGTTAAAGCAATGACGTCATAATCGCAAGCATCAATCGCTATAGACAGTTCTCTTAATTAAAACCGCTCATATTTTGGTAGTATACACTAATTTCACATGGCGATGACGATAAAGAAAAAGTTGTAGACGGGGTATTTGTTTTAAGCACACAATCTACATCAGTGATAACGCCAGCATTCTCTACAGCAATATCAACAGCACAATTATTGATTAATTGATTCGGCAGCAGCAGCAACAGACGACACTTCACCAGCGACACCCACACCATCCAAGACTGAATTATGCGCTGAGAAAAATGAGCGCGAATCAATTGAGCTAGAGAGCGGCAGCGAGACTTCATCAACAGCAACGGGAACAGAAATAGCAATTGTTAAGCTTGAGGGAGCTCGATTGGAGTGTCCACCTCGTTTTTTGGATTAGGATTAAAAATCCGAATGCGAATCCCATTTTTCCAAATATCGGAGTTAAGAAACGTAGAAAGCATATCTTCCGGCACACCAAGTTTCAAGTTTACGAAATTAAGTGTGTTTTCATCTGTGTCGAGTTTAATCAGCTTATGATAGGACAAAATCGATGAATCCACTTTGAATGCCAACGACACATAGTCAATAATTGACTCGCATGTTGTAGTTGGTTTAAAAGATGATAAATGGAGCCACTTAAAGTGTTTAATGACATCAACTTCCATTCCCAAATTAGAATTGGTATTCTTTCCAACTATAGTTTTGGCGCGATTATTAGAACGTCTAGGTATATTTAAAACGTTTTTAGGTGGCCCAGCACAAGAAACCCTGGTCACACTAGAAATAGAAGCGGGAGCAATTGATGGATTTTCCTCACTAGCAGCAATAACTTTCTCTTCATCAACAACAACAGCAGCAGCTTGCTCAGGTGAAATTGTTTGCACAGAGGATTACTTTTCTTTGGTAGGTTTAGCATTAGGAGCAATAGCCTTTGGGGTGAGGGGAGTGTTTGAAATTATTATTTTTTTATTAGCATTGGACTTCTTAAGCGATACTGAGGGCTTAAGAGAAGGAGATGCACGAGTAGAATCGGAAGCAGTTAATAATTGAGAGCGAGTAACAATTTGCGATTTTACACCAGTTTCGCTTCCAGATGACGAAATAAATTTTTTTATTTCTATTATTTCGCGATGCAATTGATCGATTTTAGAAAATAACAAAACACTATCGGCGAGCTCCTGATTACAATTAGGGCAATGTTTTGTAGACATTTTGACAGACGGTTATTATTATTTCTTTTAATACAAGAGAAAACAAAACTGACACGCTTTAGGCTGAGGATACACACTCGATTTATAACAGAGTTATTAAAGCAAAAATATGCCGAAAAACAATTCACATCTACTCTACGAAAATTTTAAAGAAATGCTGTTCCATTTGACTTGAAATGAATCACTGAAATATTTTATTATGTACTCTGATGTGGTACAAAATAAAAAAAATTATCTTTTGATACACCTAAAGAAGACATTTCAAAAATAGTTAATTTACTTTAATTTACCCCTGTTTTGCTCGGATTAGCTTTTAGACACCCTGTTAGTACTTCAATCATTTGAATATTTTTAAAGTAAAAATGTTTATCCGCTGTGATGAGAAAGTACCATTTCAGCTGAAGATTCTGAAATGCTTTTATAGCCCTAGGACAGCCACGATACCTTTTCTTTGTAAGCAAAAAAGGCAAAATGAACCACTGTGTGGCATTTCTAACGTGGTCTTGAAATATATTGTATCCTTTGTAGTTGATGTGTTTGCTGATATTTTTAACCGAAACATTTTTTTTTGAGTTTTTTCTGATGACCTTAAATGCGCAGACGTAGTTCCTTTTTGTAAAAAGGGGCCTAAAGAAGATACCTACATATGGATAATTACAGGCCAATCTCACGTCTTCCTGTTTTTAGTTAATAAAATCTTTGAAAAAGCTGTTCAGATAAGAATAACATCTTTGTTAAATAGGTTTGCATTTTTCGACTTGGCCCTATTCGATTTTCAACAGGGTAAATCTACTGAAGACGCCCTCTTACAGTTTTGCTGTTGAATCTTTTCAGATTTGGATGCGGTCACTGCAGTAAATATTACAATAGTTTTTGATACATATAACCATGGTTAACCATCCCATCTTATTGAGAAGACTTGAACTAGATAGTTTTCGTGGCTGTATTCTTCTTTGGTTTAAATCTTATCTTTCAAATTGATCACAAAGAATTAATATTGGTGAAACCTGGAGCGAGATCCAGTTTTTACACTTAGCAGAACTTCAAGGGTATGTGTTAGCCCCTATTCTCTTATTTATTCATGTCGATTCGCTGTTTCTACTTAATTTTAAAGGTTTACTTACTGCATTCGCAAATCACATATCCTACTCTTATGGTTTCGAAAGTCTTCTGAACTTAGTATCTGATCTGGACTATGATCTTAACTTATTAAGAATTTGGTCCGCTCAACACAAACTGAACATCACCTCTAAAACAAAAATGTTGTATTTTAATCTATCTGCACGAATCGGCACTAAGGCAGAAATTTACTTTCACGCTCTTGAATGTCGAATATACAAACTGAAAATTTTTGCTTTTGCTTCTGCTTCATAATTTTCAACATTTTGTCAAACTTTTAGTTGCAGCGACAAATGTTTTCCAGCTGTGAATGTTGACGAATTTAAGTATAATACATGGGAATGAGCTTCGAAAATCATATGGAATCTTTAAGGTATTTTCATAACATTCTCCAGAGTAACTTATTGAGCGTTTTTACGTTTTTCTATCGATGTCTCGCAAAATTCTTACTTGGTCCTATCATGTCGGCTTTTTAATAAGCTTCCACACTCGATATGACAATTAAAATTTCTGGAAAATTTGAAAAAATGTATAAAACGGTGGATTTTAGATCTAAATTATACAACCTTTCCGAAGTATAGGATGATTCAAATAAAAATGAAAAATGGGTTCATATGACGAACCAAAGTCAGCCACATCATGGAAAGTAAGAACAATGTAACACTAACTTTTCTTAATAACCAGCTGTAGTACGAAAAAACTGGCAGATATTACTACGAGAAGCTCGCGGTCGATAAAATTGAGTTAGGCTACTCCAGGAAGGATATTTAGAAGTTTCACCGATATGTAAAAAAAACATGCCACGGACACAAACACGGACAAAAGGGAACATAGCAGTAGAGTCGCAGTTAATGCTGAGGATTTGGGAAGAGAATTTCTCTAGACTGTATAACGGCAATGACGAAACAAATACCGCTGTCAGGCAGAATGATTCTTTAAACCTGGACGATGTAGACCAAAAATTCCGTCCACCCGACCTTGACGAAGTGAAGATAGCCATATCTATGCAGCGGATGACTTGGTCAGGAGCATACACTAACTTGTCTGTAAAAAATGGTCGGACGAAAGTATGCCCGAAGAATGGAACCCCAGAAATGTTAGTCCGATCCTCAAGAATGGAAACCCTCTGAACTGCGCCAGCTACAGAGGCATCAATCTTTCTATCTACCGTATTATGTGAACGCCGTCATAAAGAACTCACGTCGTTAAAGAACTCACCGTCTCGGTATTTAAAAAGGATTTAGACAAGGCGATGCGATGTTATGCGATTTCTTTAACATCATTTTTGGAAGAATAGTGCAAAACTCACCCTCCAACATAATAGGCATAATCTCTCAAAAGACCGTCCAACTGCTCGCATACACCGATGATATTGACATAATAGGAAGAAAGCAGAGTGATGTCTGTGGCACTTTCGCGAGTATTTAGATTCCACTCTGCCTGATATTAGGGTGTAACTTAAGGTTTTTGTTTTCTTGAAGCAATACATTATTCATTTTCATCGTTAGTATTTTTATTTAGTTTTTATTATTTGCATCGTAGTATAGATTTATGCGTCACCCTACTTACATAATAGTTTTGACTAAAGTGTTATTGAAGTGGCATTTGATCTCATATTGCTTCTGAACTGTGTACTTTTGCAAAATTTTATTGAAATATTGAATTCAACTCTTAAGAAATACAACACTGAATGTAATGAAAAAAAAAATGTAATTAAAAAACTACTTCGTTACCGAGTGCCTTCGTTGTTTGTTTTTCTACTGCTCTGGCAATGTAAAGCATATTTTTACTGAATTGATATCCTTTATTGAAGACTGTATATCATTTCAAAACACTAAATTGATTTAGAAATTAGGGTTGAAACTGAGTACCTTTCAGGTTTCTCTTGTTTCTATCCACCTAGAAGTCAGAAAGTTTCAGAGATGTCCACTTCAGGCGAAAATGCAGATGCCCTGACACGGCACTCCACTTTAGAACCATCGTTCAGAAATAGTATTTAGTAGTTGGACACTACTTAATACATATTGACATTTGGGTGTGATTTAATCACTTATGGTAAAAGCCGAAGTCCTAGACAGTAGGTTAAGAGCCTTATTGTGACTGTGAACATTTCGTCGACAGGTGTCGAGTTTGTTTAATGATATGTATTGTAAGTTCGGCCGTGGAAGGTGTAAGAGTATGTTTAGTTTGCGTATGCTTACCAACTTTTATTGAACAGTACTCTATCGATCTTATGATAAATGTCCGACTTTCGGTCAGTTTTGAGTTTTTGGTATAGATTAAGGCTTACGCATTCGGCATTGTAGGAAAGCGATATGTTTTGCTTGCAGATGCGCGAGGGCTTTGCTAGAGATAACATAAAATATCTTGGGCTTTGGATCACTTATCTTCAATCACAATGGGAACATTCGTGATACCAGTTTGAAGGCGTCATCCGTAGAGTCTAACTTCATAAGACTCCAAAACGATCGTGCTATAAAAAATTGTACACTTGACAGGAAGGCAGAATTCTGTTCCTTTTCTTATGGTCTTGATTTCAAGGTATTGCTCACTACTTTTCCGATCTGGAGAGTTTGGGCACAAGGGGCAAATAACTTCATTCGCGAATACGAAGCTGCTTCAGCACTTTGATTAGTTCTGAGAAATTCTTATTGAACTCTAATCCAAGTACGTTGAAATAGCTCGTATAAATACCGAATGCTGATTGTGGACACTACTTTTGATTCAGTCCAGACCATTTATACACCTCGTGTAGTCCTGCGCATTATAGGTATTTCCTCCTAGGTGGTTCAAGTTAGAAGGAACTTGTACCTGGTGGGTAACCACAATTAATGTATTGTTACAGCACTGTACGTCCCCACCTTAATGCTGCTCAACGCATACCTAAATCGTACAATAACCAGGCATTATCAATTCGAAATTAGGGCATATATGTACGTATTTGGACAACAACTCAGTATTCCGGAACTTGTCTGGATACCTTTTTATTTATCATATTTTAAATAAATTTAAATTTGGTCCTGATAGTCGGCCAACTAGGCTAGCAACTCGTCGTATTCTGAACAATTTTCGTACCACATACACTTCACATGATGCAAAGTCATCAACGAGTATATTCAGAAGAAATTGTAGCCGTTGTGAGTGAAAGGTTGATGGTTTATCCGGATTTGTCAGCTCGGGATCTATTTCAAAAGATTGGCTTTTCTCCGTTCACTCTGTGAATAATTTTGAACAAAAAAAAATCTCAGCCTCTACCTGTATAACATCTAATGATGGAGGGACTAAAGTTTCGAAATCATACCTTGTAATAGTGGTTCGCAGATTGGGCTCTTGAGCAGATTGAAGTAGACGCTAATTTTTATCGAGAAATTGTGTTTAGTGACGAGGCTTACGCCTAGCTCAATGAGTTTCCGGATAAGATAAATTCCAATTTTTGGAGTAATGCAAATCCAGAAAAGACTCATTTACACCAGCAAAAGTGCATTTTTGGTGTGGTCTTTTCGCCGCGCTTAAAAATGTGTAAGTAACTCGAGTTACAGTTGCAGATTACTTTATCGCAGATATAGACGAAATTTATACGAACTATGTTTGGTTCCAGTATGCCGGTGCTACGTGCCATACTGCCTATTAAACCACTAACTTACTGAGTATTCGATTCAACAACAAGTTTATAATAAATTGCAAAATTAACCTCTGAACTGTCCACCGAGTTCGTGCGGAAAGAGGAATGATCAATTGAGAAACTATAGTTATAGGCTGGTAGATCCTGAAAATCATTGATAATATCTATGTGATTTCCGTGAGTCAAAATAAATCGTCAATTTGACTATCCTGACGAATGATTTTCTTAATTATTACTCTCCTGAACTATTACGTTGTATCAAGAAAGTTTTTCACTAAAAAGTTGCAAATAATGCTTTTCATGGTATCCAAAAGTAGTTTGTTTCCCATCCATCAGCTACCTAATTCAGAACGCAATGTAAAAGATTAAGAAAAGTTCATGGACAACCGTTGACTGCGCTGGCAGTGTGGATATCACTAAAATTTCTTGAATTTTATTTTAAGCTCCATATGGATAACTCTTACAGAAGACTTACTGCAAACAAACCGAATGATATCTGAGTTTTACTAAAGACGACTGCTGGTATAAGCCCTTCGTTAAAATTATCACTATACCACATTTCATGTTGATCATAAAAACATTTAAAAAATCAATGCTCACCTGATTATTGTTCGCAGTAACATCTATCGGTCGTGGCCGCCGTCTGTGTATCCGTCTTCTTGCCGTTTGATAAATTTTCCAATATAACACTAATATCACTAACAGTGGAACATAAAACGTACAAAACGTCGCAAAAACCTACGCGAACCCAATAGTTGTCATCAATTCAGAATACATAAAACTAATTGAATACCTGATATGATACATCCTGTGACACCATACATTTTTGCTGTTCGATTCGCTGCAGATATTCAGGATCTTTCCAGCCGAATTGTGGTGCCAAGGACACAATAACCGCACAAAACCAAACGAGGAATATCATCATGAAAACCCGCCTACTAGTCCGCGAATGTATGTAGTCAACGTTCGTTACGGCCCAGTATCTGAAATAGAGAAACGAAAAAAAAATTTTTTTGCTATCAATAATGAGATATAGAAATAAAAAAATAAAAACAAATTTAACAAGCGCACGAGAACCGAGAATATTGTAACATGCAAACCCTTTCTGCGTTAATTGCCGAAAGTGGCGGTTTGTTTTGGCTGATGCTGGCGCTCTTAGTCGGAGTTTACTTCACTGAATACTGATTGTGGTTGTTTATGGACGAAAACGATTTTTTTGTTGGTAAATTTAATTTAATATGCGTAAACAAGGGTATCCACTAATAGTTGATGGACCGACCCCAATCCAGGTGTTAAGGGATAAAATAAATGCCACTCGCACATAATATTAAAGGCTTACCAGTGGTAGGGGCTAGATTTTAATTAAATTGAACAATATTTGATGATGGTTATCGAGCGGACGACCGTTGCTACCTATTCAAATTTTTTCCAGCCATTCTATAAAATTAAAAGAAAAAACAAGTTGATTTAATTATTGAAGGGAGAGCAAGGCTTGTAATTTATTAGCACCTGACAGCTACGTTTGTCACTGTCATTATAAGTGAAACCTATTTAACCCTAAATGAGATTGAAAGGTCTAAAAGGGGATGTTACATAAATAGACAGGCTTCCCGAAAAAGAGAAGAAAAAATCATTTGATGACCTACAGCTCTTTTAAAATTAATTCGATTTTGTTTCTCTTTTTGCTTTTAATGAAAATTGCACTTATTTATATGTTGGACATTCTCTTCTTCCGTGCTTTGTAACTAATTGGAAAACATCGACAAGTTATTTAAATGGAAATATATGATATAAGCGATACAAGTTTCTTGTTTTTCTCCCAAGCTTGTACGTATGTATGCCTCTTCCGAACCCGTCCGGTGGCAATAGACAAAAAGAAATTGAGAGGATATCGAGGGACTTTCTTTTACTTCTCAATAGAATTTAAATATTTCGTGTATTGTATCGTATTCCTAATGATGCGTTCGAACGGTCCTAATTACAAAGCGAACAGGCGAAAGAACTGTGATGGGCCTTAGGAATCTAACCTCTTTCACACTTAAAATCCCGTTTAGAAATGACATTTTCGTCTGCCCCAAGAGAAATTATCACTCTTTACTACAAAAAGACACCTTTCCGAAGCATAGGATGATTCAAATAAAAATGAAAATTGGGTTCATATGACGAACCAAAGTCAGCCACATCATGGAAAGTAAGAACAATGTAACACTAACTTTTCTTGATAATCAGCTGTAGTACTAAAATACTGGCAGATATTGCTACGAGAAGCTCGCGGTCGATGAAATTGAGATAGGCTACTCCAGGAAGGATATTTGGAAGTTTTACCGACAGATAAAAAAAACATGCCACAGTCACAAACACGGACAAAAGGGAACATAGCAGTAGAGTCGCAGTTAATGCTGAGGATTTGGGAAGTGCATTTCTCTTGACTGTATAACGGCGATGACGAAACAAATACCCCTGTCAGGCAGAATGATTCTTTAAACCTGGACGA
Source organism: Volucella bombylans (assembly GCA_949129095.1). Lineage (NCBI taxonomy): Eukaryota > Metazoa > Arthropoda > Insecta > Diptera > Syrphidae > Volucella > Volucella bombylans. Next base: position 99,063,240 of record OX422141.1, on the reverse strand, counting down.
TGTAGTCCAACAATTCCGTTCACCCGACCTTGACGAAGTGAAGATAGCCATATCTATGCAGCGGATGACTTGGTAAGGAGCATACACTAACTTGTCTGTAAAATATGGTCTGACGAAAGTATGCCTGAAGAATGGAACCCCAGAAATGTTAGTCCGATCCTCAAGAACGGAAACCCTCTGAACTGCGCCAGCTACAGAGGCATCAGTCTTCCTATCTACCGTATTATGTGAACGCCTGAAGTCTCTGATTGGTCCATATCAGTGGAGCTGTATTCATACTTCGGAACATCTTGGAAAAACATCTATGAACTCCAAATCGATACACACCAACTATTCATCAACAGAGCAACGCTTGGTTTTTGCAGACATGCCAAACTCGACCGTTTGTGTAGGATGACGATGGAGAATGCACGCTGCTCCATCAAGGTCGGTAAAGAACTCACCGTCTCGGTATTAAAAAAGGATTTAGACAAGGCGACGCGATGTATAGTGCAAAACTATATAGGCACAATCTTTCAAAAGTCCGTCCAATTACTCGCATACACCGATGATATTGACATAATAGGAAGAAATCAGCGTGATATCAGTGGCGCTTTCGCGAGTATTTAGATTGAAGCGGCGAAGACGGTTTGAACATCAATGAGGGCAGGAGCAAGTATAATCCGATTCAAAACAGTTAGCCAGGTCTCTTAAATTTTCTCTCACAAAAATTAGACCTTTTTTGAAAATAGGTAACTTTACAATAAAAAATAGATGAAAATGATAGCTGAAAGAGAAGAATAAAAAAGGAAAAGTATGTTCCCACCCATGCATTTTCGTTCTCTTAAATCGGCTACATACGGAGCAAATTTTAACACAATTTCCGACTGCAATTTGCAGAAAAATTTCCTCGTGCGGAGGGAAATCGGGCTTCCATCAAATTAAATTGCCTCAGCAATCTAATATTTTCTTTTCTCCCCTCCATAAGGTCCTAAAAATTATGACGTGTGTAGGCAAATTGCAACAATTTGATCCTCAATATTCATCTGGAATTCATTGAGTGAATATTGGTTGTACGCGGGTAATAACATGTTCGGAGATGAAAAGAAAATTTGATAGTGGCACTGTCATATCTAGGGTTCTGATGTATGTATGTATGACATTGAACGAAATCCTAGATTGTAGTGGCAAATTGGATTGCGTGCCCTAGAAATTGTGTGTACAAAAGGTCCAGAATGTAGGCGCTTACTGTCTCTGTGCATATGGCCGATGGCCAGCTATTTCGAATTGCATTATATACTCGTATGCTATCAATAAGAAAGGTCACTCAACACCAACGTCTCGCACAGAACGTGGTCCTCGAGACATATAACTTTGAGCTAGTTAAGATCATACAAACATATGGCTATAAAATTTGATGGGCAGCTTCGAATTTAACTAAACTAAACTTTAAATTATTAGCCCAGATGGAATGAGTAGCATGCCTTCTTATTACAGGTGCTTTCTCTTCATTCTGCAGTATTCTAAGGAATGTTGACAGGCCATTTGCAGCCGAAAATAAATAGGAGATTCTCAAGCCTGCTATACCGCCAAATCTGTAACACCTACTATAGCTATTGATGTTGGGAGCAAAATCAACGCTTGTAAGCTTGTAAGCTAAGGATTTAGTTTAACCCGCATTAGAACATCTGCAGGAAAATAGGTTAAGATGCCTCAACATAAGGTGTGTTGAAAGTAGCCCGGCAGTAGCCGTCAAAGAAATTGATCACATTATGATCTGCAAGCTTATAACTTCATCTTCATTATTCTGATTTGTTGAAACTTCTGAAAATAAACGACAAGACACCAAAGATAATTTTAAAAAGTTTAGCTTCGACCAAATACAAACGCAAGACGTTGTTTAGATGTTTTCTGACCACGTATCCTTAAACGAAAAGTCCCGTGATACAAACATCCAGCGTAGAAGGCTTGCAGCAAGATTATAAGTACTCGTAAGTCATCGGCGATTCCACATATTATGTGTAGAGTTTTACCCTACCACCATAACTAAACAGCAGTATGTACATTACATATATATGTACAAAGGACGGGGTTGCATAAAAGGTTTTAAAAAAATTATTAGAAGCGCTCGTGAATTTATAACTTATTTGAAAGAAAAGGAAGCTGCAGAAGAGGTACCTACTCGATTGATGTCTCTCTAAAATCGCAATCCTAACAAAATCCTATCTATGGTGATGTGTGAATGACTTAAATGTCCACACAAAAAAATTTAAAAGTTCCCTTGCACCGTAGTTTTAGGCCTAATTAGTTTTGGAGACAGTTGACACCGACATGCACTACCCGTGTATCATAAACACATGATGTCATGTCAATATTCTTGTCAAATTTGAAGAAGAGATATAAACAAAATTTGCGTAGGCTATTAGGTGATATAGACTCTTAGAAGGCTCAGAATTAATCTGGTTAAAAGCTTTATGACATATACGGCGAATGAACACCAATACTACGGCTTAGGAAGACGACAGTGGAGCCGATAGGCGGGAGATCATGGTAATTTAGTAAAGCTGTTGGTTGAGGCCCATTCCTACTCCAGATTTTACTTCACCCAAAGCAAGTCAATTAAATGATTGATTTATCCCTTGATATTAGTGAGATAATAATAATAAGTTCATTGAAAAGAGCTCAGATCTGCTCTGTAGTACTCATATGTTCGAGCTCTGTCATTTAACATTTCGCTAAACTCATACCTGGTTGCGAGAGTTTATTTTAAATACTTTATTCTGGATGTAAACACTCCTTAGATACTTTCCCAGATGCTTGTAAACATTTTCATTAGAATTTTGCCCGTTTTCGCTCGAATTTCTAAGTCAAGGAATGTTGAGGGAGAATTTCTCTTCTAAACGGTTGAAGAGATGTGAGCACAATACATCTCCGGACACTTTCTAAAAATGTTTTCGAATCGAACACATTATATCGGAGCGGAGAGTTCTTCATCCCTTTTTTTGGGAAATTGGATCGATATTGAAATTTATGCAAAACAAAAACAACAAATACAGCATTTGCTTATGACTGTTTTTTCTCATTTGGTTTTGGTTCAACTTCCTTTTTTTTATTGTTTCGTACAATTTTAATTAACTTTTTTCCGTAATTAATCCAATCTGACGAGTTTGCAGAATAAGTTTGACACCCCCCCTTTGGAGCATGTTGGCGCTTTGGGCATTTGGCAGGTGCACATCTGGTAATATTGCTTCAAGCCGGGCAAATACATATTACCCGAGTGCCTCAGTGTTCCGCATGAATTTGTGTGTATTTATATGGAAATGGCAAACTTTGAGATTAATTATTCTTTTAATTCTCACGACCCGTCCTACCTTCTTTCACTGACGATTAATTATGTTGAAACGAAAGAAAAAATAAATGCTCACGGTTGAAGGTGTAAACTGGCATTCGAGGGCGAGAATTAAGGAAGAAGAAAAGGGTTCTTTAGTCATACTCGTATATAGGTAGTGGCGTCAGCAGGAGAATTTTGTTCAAAATCGTTTGAGGTATATTTTTAAGAGCAAAAGCTAATCAATCAGTCGAATATTTGTTTTAAAGTTCTGTGCTGAGTAAAAGTGTCTATTATTTAAGTGCCCGCTTCAAAGCTGGAATTTAGTTAATTTGGAAAAAGACAGTTTAATAGCCTTTTGGTTAACTAATAGTGAGTTTGTCTCTGTATGTGGATATCTACAATATAGTACTGTGGTGATTGCTATGGGGAGCAGACATAGCGCTTGTTCGGGTGGTGATTTATTATATGCGTAGACTAAAGAAAGAATTCTTGAGCTTCCAACACGTGAGCAAGCATCTTACGATGATTCCCACCAAAGTTAAATTCGCTAACATAAGGCTAATATTCGCCCATACCCCTACCGAAGACAAAGGCAACACCAACAAAGAATGTTTCAACGAGCTCCTCGATAGGATAAATGAGCAATGTTGTAAGTGTGGAAAGGAGGACATATTTACAATACTATGACAGTTGATAAATATAGCCTACACGACATCACATTCAGCAACGAAATTAGGCGTATTGCCTATGCGACGGGACATAATATCACTGGAGCAAGCACACGGTTACCTCATCCCAATATTCGAGTTAGCCAATCTTGACTAGATTCATTATCTAGTTGTGCAGCCAAGGTACGAATGCGGATTTCCCAAGCGCCACAACAAAGAAGAACTGCTGTGAGAAGATATAACGTAGAAGATATAACGTGCTGGGTTTTTCCCGACCACGGCCAAGATATCGCTTGTTTACTAAGGAATGCGGGAAAGCAAATGTAGCTGAATAAGAAGCATACAAAGGGCGGCTACAACCAAAGACGAGAGCCGCTCGTGAGCATTAAAAAGAAGAAAAACAGAGCACGAGAAAGGTGCAATCGAAGATAGCCTGCACTATAGAAATAACGTACGGAAATTTTATCAACAGGTAAAAAGAAGGTTTCAATGCTGCAAGACCCGGTACCTATGGAGACGAAGAAGGAAGCTTAGTAGTAACACAGCTGAGAATATGGAAAAACTTCTTTTGCAGACTGTACAATGGTGACGAAGCCCAACATTCCACGTCAGCTAGGATAGTCCATTCAATTTAGACGATGATAGCCAAAACTTCTGCCAACCTGACCAAAACGAGGTAAAGATACCAATATCTAAGTTTAAATTCAACCAAGCTACAGGACGTGATGGCTTTTGGCTGAGATAATCAAAACTGTTGGAAATGACTTTGTGGAGAGCATATATTCGTACCAATGAATCTCTCAGATCTGGTAACAAGAGTGTATGTCTGATGAATGAAATCTCAGCATCATTTGCCTGATCCATGAAAAAGGAGACCCTTGCGACAACAATAGAAGCATAAATCTCCTTAACATATCGTAAAAGATCAGACGTTCACACAAAAGTCTGAAATCCTTCGTCACCAACCTGATTGGCCCCTAGTAGTGTAGTTTCAGACAAGGAAAGTCCATTATTGTCCCAATTTCCACAGTCCGACAGATCCTGGAAGTTCAAATCGATCCGCATCAATCCGTGTGTAGTTTCAGTATCCATCCCAAGCCTGTCAGAATGACGGTGCAGAACGCTCGCTGCTTCGTCAAGGTCGGCATCAACTTAGCCGTGAACTTTGACATCAAAAAAGGTTTTAGGCAAGGCAACACTATCTTCATGAATTGTACGGAGATCGCAAGCGAACACCGGAGGCACAATCTTTTCAGAGTATGTGAAACAACTAGGGTATCCCGATAATATTGACATGATTGGTAGAACTTAGCGTGCTGCCACTGGTGGGTTTGCCTATATTGAAACGGAAGCTGACAAAATGGGTTTAGCGATAAATGAGGGCAGAACTAAGTATATGTTCTCAAAAAGAAGCATCGTCTTATTGGACAGAACGCCTCCGACGACAGCTATTACTTGATCTTCCCAGTCCTACTCAACACGCTGAAGCGTATACTCAAACGTCTGATCTAAGAGCTCATAGAAGCAATGTTAGTTAAAATTGCCATTTTCTTTTGGGTCCGCTTGGGCGCATATCAGGCCAATTTTAACAAATTTCACTTGATGTGGATTGTAATCAGTCATTCGGTCGGATGCGTGGGGGTCACGGTTTCTTGTCTAGTCTCCCTCTGTCGATAAATCTACGACGAAGTTGGCGCTATCAATCAATCAACATAGTAGATGTCACAGATGTTTCTCTTTCCTCTGTCATGGATGAGCTCCCATTCCATTTCTTAGATTAGATATACGCTAATTGTTTCTTTACATGTGGGCTATTAAGGGTCTGAATATACTATGTGCATAGTTGAACGTCGTTGTATTTCGTCTACCCACCAACCTTTGGAGGATGTTGCAAGAAGCACCCGACAGAGACATCGGCTGGAAACTCCTCAACAGTCGAAAATTTCTCTCATGACGTATCTCTATGCATTGCTCATTGTCGACGACCTACAACTTATAATCAATAGCTGCTAATCAATGAAAATAATTAGTGTATCTACTGTGAATGGAACAAAGCTTCACATATTTAAGAACATTTTAACAATGGTTAGAATACCCTAGAACGACAAATTTGTAGAAAATTGTGATAATTAACGAGGTCTCATCTCTATATATTGTTAGTTAGCAACAGAATTAAAATCGAAATATATTTAGCATCAAAACCCGATTGGAAGCTTAGATCCCCCGATGACAGAAAAAAAAAACAAAAAAAAATTAAGCCAACAGTTGTAGCGAAGGAAAGTTAATTTTTCTCGTTCTTATGCCATATATTTTTCAAAAGTCTATACAATGAACACCAGATAAAGTGAGCAATTCCAACTGTGATGTCTACTTTCTGTAGGTGTAGGGATTTTAATTACATGGTCATAATAATCCTGTAGCTAAGTTCTCTCAAGAATGTTTGTCTTTGTAGAAACTGAACTGAAACTGACTGTGGTATCGCTCGCATAAAGGACTTCGACAGGCATTAACATGCATGAGCACACAACTATGAAAATAGAAATTACTTCCGCACATTCGAGCCACAAGCTCGTGGCCTGGTTCAACCAATGCAGCTATTTACTGTCAAAGAAATGTCCTGAAGGAATTTCAATTTGCCAAACTAGTTCTGCAAGGCATTGTAAGGTTTGTTACATATAGCGATGGTTGGTGCAAGGGTTTTACTTGGAACTCCGAGACCTATATTGGGATAGAATAAGTATTATAATGGCATTGTACACACGTATATAGATGTTTGTTTAGAAGAAATAGGATGCATCTATTATGATGAAACATACTATTAGATACTTGCACATTGTTTGTTAGGCTTTATAGATAAATTATAATTTATTCATTTTAATGATATTGTAAAGTCAGGACCCTTCTTTCATTATCACCATTTGGGATACATTCCCATTTCATAAAATCCTATTCGACTTATACTGTTAGCTATAAGCTATAGAACATAGTTCATCGTATCCTTTCAATCTAGAAAGTAAAACTTAACTCCACGAAGGTCGCAAATTGACTTTCCAATCCAGAACTGCCTCTAGAGCATCCCCTAATTACCTTCAAATTGTATGTGAGTACTTCGAAACGCAGTCAATCGCTTTCCTCACTCATCACTGGGTAACTTGATTCCAGAACATTACTCTAAAGTTACTGCTCATCAATTTAGCTTGAAATCATCGAACAGTAATCAACTTGAGCCAGGAGACATGCACATGCTTCTTAATCGTAACTTACCTTAACCTATTTGGCAATTTTGACGATCCCCCACTCAGAGTTAATTCGTTTTACGCAGGATGAGATGGTGGAACCGTGAAATCCTGTTTGGCCCAGCACATTAAAAATTAATTACAACTTGGCAAAAGTTGAGCTGAAAACTTTCAATCCAGCTGGCGAGAAGGATGTTCTCGATTTTAATGACTTTTTAAGAAGTTCCTTCATACATCAACTACGTGTACTTCTGGTAGTGTGTTGAAGGATTTAAGTGCATGTCTCCCAATTTAACAGCTGTGAAGAATGCCACCAAAAACCTCTTTTGTCCGGAAGGATATATTATATACGAGTATATGACGTATTTATGGTATTTAATTAGACCGTTATTCTAACAAGCGAACCGGATACCATTTGTCACAAAGTTTTGCAACTTATAATCAATGAGAAGTGTAAGAACCACTTACTGGTGTTGGGTTTGAACGTTTCCATCGACCTTAGTTGGTAGCAAGAAAGAAATGTCAACTTTTTTTACAACTATTAACGCCAAATAAACCAATTCCGCTGGTGGTGGCTGTCGTCTTGGAAGAAAAAAAAAAATTGGAAGAGACATTTAGTACACAGCTATAGGCTTAATGCGGGAAAAATAATAATTTGATAAGTGGGCCAGATTGTCAAAAGGAAAGGCCATAAAATGTTTGGTAAAATGACGAGCGAAAGAGGAAACGGAATTCAGCCACATATTCGGCACGGAACACTGACGACTTCTCGTTCTACCCTCGGCAATATGCTATCGTTAAGTTCGCAATTTAAAAGGGATAATCATATTATGGGATCACAAATGGTGTGGACCGGGGAAAGCAGCATATGTGGCGGTCTAAATGGATTGTTTTAAGGGTAGGTTTTAAGTTTTTCCGTACATTTTATATTAATTTGTATTGCTACTGTTGACAAACAGCGGGGTTTTGAGTTGTTTAGAAAGGGAATATTATGATTATGGTTAAAATTAATGCAGGCCATTACCTATGTGATTAGGTTGTTTATTGCCAAGTAAAATTAGCGTAAATAGAATTAATGTAGGCGAATTTAGAGGACCACCTGAAGAGTCATCGTATTTAGCAAGTCTCTGCTTAGAATCTTCATCCCAAATAAGGGTAAGACATCAGAGTTCTTTTTGCTTTTCGTCACCAACTGTAGGAAATAAGTCGAATGCATGGGCCCCGTTTCGGATTTAAAGAGCTTCACTAGACGGCAGTAGACCTCATTTGCCTTAAGATACTCTTTTAGGGTTTTTGTCTACATGTTCTCATCAACTGTCACTTCTTATTCTTTTTCAATTGTAGCTAGAGACTATTTTTACTTCTATTGCTATTTACTAATTCGATATAACTCGTTCTGTTTATGTTTTTATGTTCTCTTAGCAATATCAATAATGATGATTAGTTGTTTTTTTGTTTATATGTAGCGCGCGCTTAAAGGGTTATTAGTACCCTTAAAATGTGTGCACATAGCGCGGGCGAAGAAAACTTAATGAGGAAGAATAGAAATGACGATCATGATGAGAATCCATCTGCTGACTCCTGTCGAATAGTGGCTTTATGGAATTCTTGAGCAAAATTTCATATAAGATCTGAGTCTTGTGCACTATAACAAGTTCCATTTCCACATAGGTACTGGCCAGTGGGTGGTGATGTGAAACAGTGATTAAATGTACCGACTTCCTCCTAAGAAAGTCTGGGTTCAAATCTCAACCAACACCGAAAAGCAAAAAAAAAATAATCTGAATGCTCATTGACGGACAATGATAAACCTCCAAAAGCAAAATCGTCTGCTTAAGAAAAAGTCTCTCACACTAAGGCCATTCGAGTCTAAAAATCATAAGTCCCTTCACACTGAGCACCAAATGACTAGACAAACGACACGTTGAATTGCAGAGACTAATCCTTGTATCAGCTTGGTCTCTGTAACTAAGCGGCACAATAACATCGTTATCAGTCTGAAACGCCAATCAATTCCTCTAATGCGGACAGATATTTTGTTGCTTTGGCTATTCAATACAGACCGCGATCGAATCCAGAACATGAGGATCGACTCATCGGCTTGTAGGACACAAACGCCTGATTTCTTTAATTAGAACGAGAGTAAAATTTGATGTAGAAAACTTGGTCCAGAGGGTAAGTAGCAACGAGAACCTGGTGAGTAGTCGTACCCTTCGTCTACCGGGAACCTTCTTTTATTTCACTTCCGGAATATATGTGTTACGTCAGTGACTTCACTTACGTTTTCCTTTTTCTAACATTCGCTTTTATCTTCTTATTGCATTGCATGCCAAGCTACCAATCACGCGTAGAATGCATGGCCAAAAATGCGCGGATCATTTTTACAAACGTTTCACTTTTGCGCTACACACGCTGGCAAATATGACACCTTCGCCAAAGCGCATTCCTTTCCCACAGGTAAACCTGTGTCAACAAATTTGCAATATAAAACATGCAGATAAGTTTAGTTCGGTTGGCTCTCTCTCGATACCTTCCAATTGTTGGAAGAATTAAATAATAAATAGTTGAAAAGAAATTAAAAACTTTTTTTTTTATTAAATCATTAGTGAAAGAACATAACTTATGTAGTTGCAAGAATAGAGAACATCTGCGTACCCAAATGTTCGTATCATAAGGCACGAAGGAGTTTTTCATCTTGAAAATTGTGCAGTGAAATGCATCTCCAGCTATGTATGCCGTTTAATACTTACCCTTAATGGCATCGTAATTGTGGAGACAGATTTCAACGCCAAAGTGACTTGCGGTAGTACAGAACCAAAACGTGTATTAGGTTAACTTGGCCGGTGCCGTGAAATAACGCCGAGCGCAATAACTCCTTCTTTTTTTGAACCGATGACCTGTATTAAGTCGGAAAATACAAGAATTAGCTATCAGTAGACACTTAGAGACGGATGGATCAGTGCATTTAACTCGAAGTTCAAGCAGCAATAGAAAGATCCAAACTTGAACCCCAATACAATGTGAAAAGATAGGAATGGAAACAGTGAAACCGGGAAGTGTAAAATAGAGTAAACAATGATGGAACAAATTGATATGACGTAGGAATTGTTACACTATAACCAAGGAGCTTAACGGATGACGCAGGTTCAAACTAACTAAATTACATAAAAAAGAATAGACGATTCTATGCTGATGTTTGATTGGGACATTCAGACATCTCAGGACAGTCACGATGTGATAAATTCTTTATTTTTTTTAAAGAACTTAACAATCAAGAGGGTATGGCTACTTTTAAAATGACAGAGCAAGTGTAAAGTTTTTTCGAAAAATGGCATAGAGAGAGTAACAGAAAGATGCTTGGGCTTAGTAATTATTACGCTGTATGGGTGGCATCTACCATTTAATAGGGATAAGGGTCTTCCAGTAATGGTCTCCGGTAACAGCATTAATAAGTCCTTACTCGTGCATTCTAAAGTGGCAAGTATGTGCTCTACTCGTAGAATAAAACTGGCCCACTCCGTCATAAGGCTCACAATACTATATGCAAGATTTACCAAAAATGTGTCGAAACCGCCATTCAAGAAGGGCGATTAATTGGACTCAGCAACAAAATAATAAAAAAACTGTGATATCTACGTAGTCGCAGCGTTTATTCACATGTGGATTAGCGTTAAGAGGAAGACTTACGGAACAAGTTTTGCGTTTAATACATGAAATCGAACATCTCACAACGATTTGCTAAATAAGCCTCATAAATGTCTGCACTACGCTTAATATTGCTACCTACTTGTACTAGCAATGTTTTAAATATGGCGTGAGAAAAGTCATATGCGATTTAATGTCAAGCTAGGCAAGCACGGTATCTTTAGTAATATAGAGCCTACAAACCACCAGAATCAGAAAAAGTCTAATTGACTTTCCGTACTGCTGCACGTAATGTTGCTATAGCCATCCCACTCCAGATCAACTCAAACCGATCAACCAAATTGATCATCACGCGATCGATGCGAGACACTCGTCCTGTGCTTTGGATGTTCGAACATTCCGAGCAGCTAACATCTGTTCAGATTTTACCTTGTTGTAACCAAGATACGGAGGCCTTTGAGATATGCTATCAGAAGAATGAAGTTCGGAAGTTCTACCAAAGAAAAAAACGCACATCCCAAATCTGTAAATAGAAATCTGCAAGGATTAAGAAGGAAATATCATAGTAGAGCCACAGTCCGTACTGAGAATCTGGAAAGCCTATTTCTACAGAATGTTAAATAGTGATGACGAACAACATCCCACCGTCAAGCAGAATAAACCTTTCAACCTGGAAGAAGAAATACAACATTTGCGTCCGCCAAGATGAAGTCAGGACAGCAGTTTCCAAGTTTAAATCTAGCAAATATGCTGGAGTCGTTGGCTTAACTGCCGAGGTGTTTAAAACAGAAGTTGATGATTGGATATGAAGCATTCATCAACGCACCTCTAAAACCAGGGTTGACGAATGTATGCCCGACTAATGAAACTGAGGCAACTATAAGGAAATAAGTGTTGGGAAGACTCGCAAATAAAAAGTTGAAAATCGATATATAATACTACACACTACCTATTCATAGATTTCAAAGGGAATGAACCAAACAGAGTCACGTCTAGTTTTGGTATCCCTGCCAAGATCATTCGACTATGAAGTATGACTATGGAGAATGCATCGATGCATCGTGCTAGATCGATAGGTATATTAGCTGAAGACCTGGTCCACCTCAGATTCTAGGGCCTCACAGAGAAGTAGGCTTGGCTTCGCTACAATCAATATTTTAAGGCCATTGAAGGTTTGGGTGGGGCTAAGCACCGATTTATTCGGCTTTGTACAAGACTTAGTCTTAAAGGTATGACTTACAAACTTTTAATTTAAGATTAAGGAAGACTGTGAAGGCGATCTAGTTTGAGGGGAGAATTGACCTCCCACACCATATGGGAGGTAGGGCCATACGTCCTGCGGTGGGTCGGTTCGGGTAGGTAGAGTAGACAAAATGGTCAGTTTAAGGTCAAAGATCAAGTAGAATGAACGACATTGAATATTGTCAGTTCCGAACACTTGAACTCAATGAAGAGATCACGTATGAGTAAGAATTTGAAGTCAAATTGGTGAAATGAATCACCGTTTGATAAAGTCAGTAGATGAGTTAGCCTTAGGGCATATGCAATCAAAATGCGAACGGAAATACCATGATATCACGTACCGGTTGACTTACGTGATAAGGTAATTGATTGGAATTTGGCGCCGGTAAGTGTTTAATAATTCAATTAATACCGTTTGTGGTTAGGAAGCAAAGAAGATGATCTATTTGACCACCCGCAACACCAGGGAGGAAAAAAAGGTTTAGAGGGGCATCTAAGATGAACACGATAGTTTTACCGGCAAGAAGATATCCACTTTAGTAATATTTGCTCAAAGCCGGAGGTAGACAATTTGAAAAGGATGTACTGATGCGTTATCTTATCGAAAGCCTTAGTGAAATCAGTTTCAATAACATCAATTTCGTTGCCATTTTCTAGAGCTGAGGTTTGATTTGCATTTAAGGATGCAGGCTGGGGGGAAATTATAGATTTGCACTCGGAGATTGGAAAATATGGTAATGAAAAATTTAGTAATGGGACTGTTATTGTTTACTTCATTCTCAAGTCCATAAGTGCGTATAAGGCCTATGGAACCAGTCTTTAAACCTAAAAAATTCTCCTTGTATGGGAGATAGACGTTATAGGTTAGGTTTTTAAGAAACACAGCGACCACAGACCATTATGACTAGGGAAAAATTCATAATTAGGTTTAAGTAACTTTTCTTCGATCCCACAGGTTTACCTGTGGGAAAGGAATGCGCTTTGGCGAAGGTGTCATATTTGCCAGCGTGTGTAGCGCAAAAGTGAAACGTTTGTAAAAATGATCCGCGCATTTTTGGTCATGCATTCTACGCGTGATTGGTAGCTTAGCATGCAATGCAATAAGAAGATAAAAGCGAATGTTAGAAAAAGGAAAACGGAAGTGAAGTCACTGACGTAACACATATATTCCGGAAGTGAAATAAAAGAAGGTTCACGGTAGACGAAGGGTAGGACTACTCACCAGGTTCTCGTTGCTACTTACCCTTTGGACCAAGTTTTCTGCATCAACTTTTACTCTCCTTCTAATTAAAGAAATCAGGCGTTTGTGTCCTACAAGTCGATGAGTCGATGTCGATGAGTCGATCCTCATGTTCTGGATTCGATCGCAATCTGTATTGAATAGCCAAAGCAACAAATTATCTGTCCGCATTAGAGGAATTGATTGGCGGTCATAGGTCTGATACAGAAAGTGGCAAAAGGAGAAGTTAAGACGGTAACTGAAGTATCAGGTCACCGGTATGAAGGGAGCTGCCGGCGTGTGAATGTTTCAAGAAGGTAGAAACAAATATGGCTTTTGTATGTGAATCGATTGATGATTTGTTTTCGAAAAAGAGAGAAATAGGATTTTCTGTTATATTGTAGATGTCGAATTGAAAGACCAAGGGTCAAGCATGAGTTTGTTTTGCACTCTATTTAAGTTGTGCTGGAAGGAAAAGAGGTACACATTTTTGTAAAGTGAAGGTATGTACCGAGATAATAGTCGAACAAAAAATTTGTGTAAACGAAAATTGCCTATAATTATCCGAAGATTCAGAATGTAAAATAGTAGGCCAGTACAGAAGGGTTTGTGTTAAATACACATAAAACCAAAGTGATAAGCCCTTTGGCACTTTTTCGTTCCAATACTGAGTTGGTGCTCCTTTATGTGTATAACAATCGCTAAAGTAGGTTCTTCGTTAAAAGATCTCCACACACCATCTTGAGATTTTTCTGGAAAAAACGTAACACAAGCCATCAGGTAAGGAGTCTTACACATAAGTACTCGTATATGGCGAAGGAAGTCATAGTGAATCGGTTGAAAAACTACATCATGCAGCGGAATACCCTTACAAAATAGCAATAACGGTTGAGTGTCCTAAGCAGACATGGCGAAGAACAGTTCAGAGGGAATCAAGGACACTTCGATTGAGTTGGACGGAGATGATATTTGTCGTGAAAAAACTGACGAGATAGTTCCAACTGTTATCAATGTGACATGTCCTATGAGTTGTCACATAACTTAAAGAATATAAAATAGAAAACTGTATTCATATACGTAAGAGTTAAGAATATTGATCAACATCTTTGATCATCACTTACGAAACGCCGTCATTAATTTATCCTCAATGGCAGGATATCGATTCGGCCGTGGCTATAAAAATGATAACAAACCAAAAGCATGCTATTCGATTTTGGTAAATAAAGTCTTGATGAGCAAACCAGATAATACAACCGCACATTTCCAGTTCAGCGACTTGGGACAAGTCAACTATGTACGAGTATGTATGAGTCAAAAACGATTTCGCATGTACGTTGTTGACGAAGGCCCAAACTTTCTAAGCCATTGCAAATACTCAAATACACTTACATCTTTTATGGGAATCCATCATCCATTGTAGTAGACAACATATTTATAAATGTATCAGGAACTGTGGTGGTTTCAGAATGTTGCATCCTTTTATTATTTTTATTGCCATTGCGGTTATTGTTTGCCCCACGAGAAAACCTCAAGCTGACAAATGTGCTTTAAATTTAAAAAAATTTTAAATTTTTTGCCGCTGACGCCGAATGGCCATGGAAAAAACGCGGAAAATATGTCACGGAAAATTTATTGCACTGATAAGGGTACAGAAGAAGCCTCCATCATCTTCCAACCCCCGAACATAACATTAATTATTATTTTACTTTGTCTTGCACAAGGTACGTACGGGTATGGGAATATACGAATAAAAACAAAGGGTAACAGTTTTCCCCATTTACCGTATTTGTTTGCAGATGGATTACCCTGTGCGTAGGTCGGACTTTTTCCCCATCCGTATCCACGGTTTGTCCCACGAATCCTTGTTATGTCGTTGTTAAGGTAGCTAAGCAACCCTTGCTGGAATATTTATGCTCATATTTAAGAAAATTAAATTACACTAAAATACCAGCGCACATAATTCACGGACTAACTTGCGTTTAAACTGCCAAAAACCACCAAAACACCTACGTACGAGTATAGATGTAGCACCTACAATATACATATAAAACCGCCCTTCATCACAACAAGGTGTAGCAGATAGATACACAGGAGTGGTTTTGAAGGTAGGAAGTAGATTCGACTAGAGCGTACGGATAGGGTGAAGGACGGTAAGAAAATTCTAAACCGCGCGGATGTGTATCTTTTTGAGACTTTGGTCTGATGTGTCATCTAAACAACATTCAAACGTGTTTAACTGATATTTTCAAGGGCTGAGGGAGGATGTTGGTATGACTAGATGGTCTTCGGTTAACGGTTGTTGGCTGATGGTTCTTGGTTTTCGTTCGACATTATTTTATGCGTTTTTATGAGGTTTTCCCGACGACATCCCATCCCTTCTATGTAACATAGATGTTATTTTCTGATGCG
The DNA here is from genome assembly GCA_949129095.1 of Volucella bombylans. NCBI lineage: Eukaryota > Metazoa > Arthropoda > Insecta > Diptera > Syrphidae > Volucella > Volucella bombylans. Next base: position 99,047,511 of record OX422141.1, on the reverse strand, counting down.
GAAAACATTTTAGATAAACAGTTATAGCGTAATTAAGATATGCTAATTGTAAGGGTTACATTGAACTTAGATATGAGAGCTAAAGTTTAATTGTCGGTCCCTATACAAGTCTGGTAATTTAATAGCGGAACTCAGAATTTCATGTTCGGATGCCATTACGATTATATATCTGGGATGGGTAAAAGTGATTTCATGTAATTTGTCTCCTCCTTAGGTCGGCTGTAAGGTGGGCTTCGAAGGGTAGTGTAGCAACATCGTTAAAGGTCTCGTCTAAGGTGTAGGTAATAAATTTTTGAAGAGTAAATCTTCTCCGTCCAAACAGGGTGCTGACAGTTTGCAGTCTCTTTTAGGGAACATAGTTAAATTGATGTTTATTGCTGAAGATGAATTTTTGTTGGGTCTACTCCTAAGTCTTGTCATTTTTGGGTAGATATATGACAGAAAAAAAAAACAATTTTTATTTAAGCCAAGACTGGGAACAGAAACTGTATTGTAAAATAAATGACAACGAGCATCTTCTTAAATCATGATAGAGAACATTTTGGGACATGAGAATTATATGAAATAAATTACTTAATTTGAGTGGAGATGTCCATAATATATCTGCACAATCGTGAAAGACAGATGACATGACATTTAAAAGGGTTGGCTCCTTTGGTTTGGTTGATTAAATTTTTACATCATCCTTGATGCCATCTAGAGGATTTGGCCTCTAAGATTTACCTACTTTCATTTAACTCAGAAAGTATGTGGAAATGTAAACATTTCTTTCAAAACAAGGAGCAGTTAATGATGAAGTTTAGGTACAAGTATTTGTATTGCATGGAAATAATTAAGAAACAAGTTCAAGTGTTGTATTCGAAGGAGGGTTCACAAAATTATACGACAGTGTTGTAAAATAAAGGGTGTTTTGTTTTATTGATAGATCATCTATTGTACAAGAGATAACTTTCAAACCGTGCTGTCTTTTTCGATAGATCTGTAATCAATTCGCGAAACGTATAAAAGAATACGTGATATCTTTGGTCATAATAATCGACCAACTGTGCTCGCTATTCATTGTATTATAGATAAATTTCGCATCACATATACTCTTCATAACGGAAAGTCAACAACGTGTCAGCTTAATGTAACTTCAGGAGAAACTATAGTCGTTGTGGCAGAAGGTCCGGAAATGTCATTTTGGTGTCGATGGAATCAGTTTCCATTATGTCAACAATTTTGCAAAAATATCTCGGCCTGAGCAGCTTGAAATCGACGCTTATATTTATAGGAAAATCGTGTTTAGTGATGAGGTTCACTTTTGACTCAATGGGCTTAAGAACAAGCAAGAGTTCTGAAGTGATGGTAATCAAGAAAAAGTTCATGAAAGTCAATGAAACCCAGAAAAGTTCACTGGCCACGGATACTGGAGGCTCCAAAAAACATACTACAAACTCTCCCCGCCGATTTAGGCGCTGAACCAGGAGCTGATGGATCACTTGATTTCGATGACTTCTGCAGCTCTTTCTTTGAAATGTTCGGTAGATTGTGCTGGAATGAGGGAGAGAGTACCAGTTATTGGTCAGTGTGCTATTTTTGACGGCTTGACTCGGGAAGCCGAAAAGATGGAACGGGGTCCAGAAGAGGTACACTTTGAAGGAAAAGGAAACAGAGGAGTGATACAATCGCATCGCGCAAAGAGACGCTAAGAGCTTTGAAATGTGCGATTGCTAAAAGTCTCACTCCTCCAGATGTGACGGAAAAGAGAAATAGAGCTGTGAAAGTGACACCCACTGAAATGGACAAACCTCTCGGATCTGAAACCTCTTCTTCTGTCCCAAACAAGGAAAAGAGTTAGGAAATTTTCGGTACTTCCTCTGTCAATGGATAATAGTCCGCTTGTGGCTTTCCCAGCACAAAAGATCTGGATGAAGTTGCCGTTCTGGTGGTCGTCGCTGGAAAAGCAATATTCAAGATAACCCCGAAATGAAAACGGCGACAGCCCCGACGCACCTATAAGGATGCAGCCATCTCCTCTCTTACACTTGGAATTGGAAAGGCTGGCAATGACTACAGACTGAACGACGCTTAGTGCAAACACTGTGTCGATCAAATGTAAGAGCTCGCCAAAGTAGAGAATGTTTGCATTGAAGCAGAGGGCTATAATGTGTAAAATGAAACTTTTAGAGTGAAGTGCTCCCCACAGTAAACTTCTGAATGGTTAAACATATCGGTGCGGAAAATCCCACCCCTGGAAACTTATACTTTGGTGGTTTTCAGACAACCCAGACTGACATGCGCCTCTTGAACACAAAACCTCATATAATTTCTGTTCAATAAGCATGGGTGTGGAATAATCGCATTGGATGTTTAATGGATTTCACACCACTATATGACGAACGATCGGAAAGACCGAGAACTTGTCTTTATGTGGCCAACTCACTCTCACCGTCTAAACTTGTGCAACTCTGCAACCAATATTTAGTTACTGCAGACATAAGCTACAAAACGAACGAAGAATGTCAAAAATTCGTCATTGTGTCTGCTTATTTTCAATATGATTCGTTAGTGCCACCACCATCGAAGCTGGTAGCCAAACCCATTGAATACTGTGATTCCAGTATGCTACTTATAGTATGCTACGATACTACTGCTCAGAATACTTTTTGGGCCAATGATGGCCGCGGCTCAATTGGTAGTGGATTGGCTTCCAAATTGGAAGGTTCGGTGTACGAATCCCAACCTTGCCCGTAAGACATTCATTTGTTCAGTTAACAAAAATCACGTAAGATGAGTAGTTGACTACAAATCAACAACAAGTCAACTTTCACTAACAATTTAGTTGGATGCTACCCATGGAGCGAAATAATCACTGGGCCCAAATGTCTTTCTTTCTCTCTCCATCACAATTTTCAACAAAACTTAGCACATGCTGAGGCCTTATAAGAGAATCCATACCCATTTGAGGGTTAACTGCAGCAAAATTGCAGCGCGAGAGGCAATCAACTCCTGGATTTCATATTACCGTTTGACCTGGTTGTCAACAAAGTTGGCTAAGACCCCGTTATCCAACGGGTATGTTAAGGAGATTAAGGGCTATCAAGTACTATCGGAGATTTCCACGTCAGACCACAGGTGCATCGATTTCAGAATCGGATGTCAGGTGTCGAAGTTGGGGAAGAAGACGAATCCACAGAAAACAACTGGACGAATCCACAGAAAGTAAAGCTAGGGGAAGATGTTCATGACCTTTAACCCTGACTTTCTTCATGTTGAAGAGCATGGAGAAAATGATCGAGATCCATGTGCTCAAAACTGCCTTGCGAATACATCTTCTGTCCGCGATGCAATGCAATTGCGAGAGTGCTCTAGGCAGAATTGAAAGCACACTCGACAAGAAGGAAGACGCCCTGGGCATTTTCATCGACATTGAGGGCGCTTTCGACAACGCAACTTTTGACCGCATGTGTAACTCGGACAGACTCGGACATTGATTCTGGATTCTGACTGTGGCCAATATGTGATGGAGGGGCTAAATGGGGGTTACCCCAAAGTGGCGTTCTGTCTCCCTTTCTATGGTAAATATTGGTCGATAGTTGTAACGTTTATGCACAAGTATGCGAAGGTGATGTAGCTGTGCTGTCGGTTGGATCGTGTCTAGAAACTGGAGGACGAAAACCTTAGATTTCACTTCTCGTTAGGAAAACTTTCGTCTGTTTTCCAAGCGGAAATACATGCAATCCTGATGGCAGCGTAATATATTGCGGTATAGGAAGCGAATCATTCGCATCTGTACCGGCAGCCAAACTTCGCTTATAGCTTATAGCCTATAACCTATGTTGGATTTGTCTGCGTCCTCTGTTAAGACTTCCATTGACAGCTGGGTTTCATATGAACACAGTTGTTGATGACATGATCCACCAAGATAAGAGTTTATGACAATTAGCATGCCGAAAATATTAATGGATAGCCGCAGAAGAAGAGTTCGGAAGATCGACATCGCCTTTTGAAACGCGTCAGGATTGAAAAACGACCTCTCTCTGCTGGATGGAGGCTTTCCCTAGCTGGATGGCCGTGGCTTAATTTAATTGGTAGTCCTATTCGGATGGTTCGGGGTTCAATACCAACCGTGACCGAAAGACATTTTTTCAGGCAACTGAAATCTCGTGAAGTGAATGGTTGCCTAAATATATAACATCAAGTCAATTTACACTAATAATTTAGTCTCCTCATTAAATGTTGGATGCCACCCATGAAGCGAAATAACCACTGAGCCCAAAAATCTTTCTCTCTCTCTCTATCCAATTTTCCGAAAAACTTAGTACGTGCTCTTGCATTTTAAGAGCAGTCATACCCTCTTTTTTTTTTTTTTATATAATTTACGCGCGCCTAAGGGGTTAGATACCCTTTTACTGTTTCCCGGGCTCGGGCGGAAAGGTAGGAAAAGGAGGAGGAAGGAAAATTGTTTTGTAGTGGTTTGAAACTCAGGTATGTTTGGTTTCGATATTTGCTCTCCAGGGGGTTTGAGTCCGAATAGGACGGAGAGTTTTTTCTTCACTCAGAGTGATTCGAGGTATAATTCACAGTATTTTTTCCTGTGCTTGAAACTCTACAACAGCCAAATCTACGTGTCAGTGTTATGCCTTCACACGCAGAATTTTTCTGTCTGAGTTCCAATTACACAAATGAAAAACTGACTTACCATGGGCAGGATTCGAACCTGGACCCTCCGAGTGAGAAGCGATTGCTAGTACCACTACACCACGGCCACTTGAGTGTTAAGTTCTTAAAAAAAAAAAAAAAAGTTTGTCTCTGGTCTGGACGCAATAAGGAGTTTCCATCTACTTGATAGATATATAAAGGGTTGCACTCTCAAGGCTGTCTTGCGTTTAAAAAGAAATGGTCGTTGCAACAAGATGCACTGGACTTTTGATGACTTTCCACACCGACAGTCTTTTAACATCGATCTTATGAAAAAGCAATCTGATGTAATGATATTAGAACTCCGGAAGCTGTGGGAATACGAAGGCTGGAGACTAAGAAACTACAGCAAAAGGAATGAATGGTTCAATGTAATATGTTCCGAATATGTGACAGACACTATTAAGGCGTTTGTTGGCAACATCAGCAAAAAAAAGACGTCAAACTTCAAATTATGGATTGTCGGTACCTTTTTAAAGACACTCGCATATATACTCGTAGGTACATGTTAATAATTAGCAAAATAGTTTGCGTTCATCGATTTAAGGGACCCAATGCGGCCAATGTTTCAATAAATATTAATTGTCTGTTTTGGAGACCTTGTTAATTTATTTTCGAGAATGTTTAGCCAACTCAAAACGACAAAGGCACTTCAATATATAAAGTGAGCTCAACTTCAGGCAGTTAACTGTATATTGTACTAAATGGATATATTTTGTTGGTCACTTTCATCTCCACCTCCAAATGTAATAAAGAATGTGTCCGAGAAGAGCCAAATCTTTAACTTGTAGAGTTTAATCCAAACAGACAATATTTAGCAACCAATTTCGTTCAGCTGCCTTAAGCAAGTACAATAATTCATAATCTGAAATAGTCTTTGTAAAAAGTCCTGTGCGGAGAATGATAAGGAAGAAAATACCAGCGATAATTTTCTGAATAACTGAAAGCAGCGTGTTCAAAAACTAATAGTATGAAAACGTGTTTTTTTATGCAAATGCGGCTTTCCACAAACCGGGTAGTTGGTTGAGTTAATTTCTCCAATTTTTTTTAGAGCCTTACAACCTAAATGGAGTGAGTATATTAAGAGGACAGAAACAAAACTCAAGTCGAAAGGCGCATAAAAATCAAACATCAACATACAAAACCAGTTCATGTAGAACGTAGGAGCAGAAAATAATATAGACTATCCAACAGAGAACAAGAACAATGAAAATCAATTCATGTTCATCAAATCAATTCTCCCAACTAAAAGTCCAACAATAATAGAACAAAACTATGTACATTAAGCATAAGCTCCAGCACTAATCCCTATTCGTAGATCGTTCACTCTGTTAGTGCCAGGCCGTTAATGCCATCGTTTTATGTACCCCTAAAACAATTGTCTGCTCTTTTCGATTTCTTGAAATTCAATAACTGTCCAACCATCCGACCATCCGGTAGATAAAACAATTCCACCCTTTTACCCTTTAAACCAACTAGATGATGCCGCTGGTACTCCTTTACCTTAATGATACTCATCGTACAGCGCTCTAGATGGTGCAGTGAGTTACGTGACAAAATTCTTGTAGATTGACGTTGTCTGGTATTAAGGATAAAGTGGACAACAACGTTGTGAATTAATTAAATTAAGCTCCATGTTGTACTACTAGTAGACTGACGCTTCTCATGAAACGTCCTACCAATCCACCCAACTGACTGACAGAGGATAGAATAAGTAAGCGTCACGCGCAAAGGATGAACGAAATGAATGGATAAATGGGATGAATGTTATGCCAGTGAACCGGAAATCTGTGGTAACTGCGTTTATCACTTGTACAATTTGCGATGAGAAAAACTGATGTGCACACCTGCAAAAAAGAAAATCCACAAAGTCCACCAGGACACCATTTTCATTCGAAAACCAACAACAAAATAGGAGTATACGCTTAAGGTACTTCCTCACGGATACAGATAGCTATGTACTTATGTGGGTACATAAGTACGTGCAATGGCAGTTTGTCGAGAGGAAATTCTTTAATGGGATAATATTATGCTGTTCGCAGTACCTCTGTGACTATAGATAACCTTCCCACCCCAGCTGAGTGGACTGGGGTGGATTAATGTTCCATCTAAAGCTTCAGTTGCGGTTTGTGTTGCCATTTCTATATGTTTATTATGGATTTTTATGTAGGTACCTACTACGAGAGGATCTGCCACTTTCCGGTGATAGTCTATTTTAAAGAAACACCTAGAACAATTCCAAATGGCATACAATTTCAATTCTTGGAAATATTTATTTGATTATCTCCGTTATGACGCTGCCAATAAAACCTCAACAGTAAAGCAAAGAATCAATCTTGATAAATCGCTGTTTCTTTGGGTTAAGAAGGCAATTGAGTAGTAAGGCCCTTTCCCAAAAAACTAATCAGACTTTATAAAAGTCCTTGATCATACCAGCCCTACCTACACTCTATCGAAAGTGGATAAAGATATCCTGAGTCATATTGAAAAAATAATCTTTGGTGAAGTAGATTGGACGAAAACTATTCGAGCTGTACATCTTCATCGACCTAGTCAGAAAACTGCGTCGGCTAAGATGGCTGGGATATATAGAGCGAATGTACTAAACCAATGCTCCGGCACACAGAGTCTTCGAGCCTAACCTGGAGGGACAATTCACCTTAGTGGTGCGCACAAGGAAAAGGTGACCTCAACTAACTTATAGTGCACAACTGGAAGCAGTTAGCTAAAGACCGGGTTAACTGGAGAGGCTTGTTATTTGAGGCCCAGGTTCACTGAACTGTATGTAGCACCACCTATATATTTTTTTTTATAATTAGAGCGAGCTCAATAGGATATTATACCGTTAAAATCTTTGAACACAACGCGGGAAATTTATGGAGAAAGAAAAGACAAGTACCGATGTGCATTGGTTTTAAATGTTTGCAAGTTATAAGGACTGAGAAATAGAAAGCTCGGCAGGGCATTCCATAAGCGATTTTTATGGCTTAGGAACAAATCACGATATTTTAGAGAACGTCCGAAAGTTGTACTCTATTATATAGTAAGTTTATAAAGTGAGTCTTTTTAGAGGTCTCGTTTTTAAACTGGCAACACTGTTTCTACAGATTGTCAATTTGACAGTTGAAAGTTGATTTGTGGTTAGTAAGTTTTGCCATTTTACCATGAATAGATTAACGCCAGAGCAACGCATGCAAATTGTGCAAACTTATTTTGAAAACCATTGTTGGGTTCGCCAAACTTATCGTGCGCTACCTCCATTTTACGGTCGACATAATTGTCCATCTGAGCAAGTTATTCGGAACACGATGAATGGTTTTAGCACCACGTACACTCTAGCTGACAATACGCATCCCCAAAGACGATAAGCAGTGCGAACAGAAGAAGTTATTGCCGTTATGGAGCACAAGGTTAAGGAGAATTCGAATGAGTCGATTCGTCACCGTGCACAGCGATTGGAGCTATGCCCGCCCACTTTGTGAAAGATTTTACGGAAAGAGCTTGGCTTGAAAGCTTATAAGATTCAACTAGTGAAAGAGTTGAAACCGCGTGACCATTATACGCGTCGAAGTTCCGTGAATGGGCCGAAAACGTGATTCAGCTTGATCCTCAATTTCAACGCAAAATTTTGTTCTCCGATGAGACCCATTTTTGGTTAAATTGCCGAGTTTAGAGTGGAAAAAACCCAGAAGCCTTTGTCGAGACGCCCTTACAACCATTAAAACTCATTGTTAGGTGTGCTTTATCGGCTGCTAGAATCGTCGGAACATATTTACATGATTTCTGACTTCTCTGTTCCTCAGTTGAATAGCATTGACGTGACAGAGTTTTGGTTTAAACAAGATGGCACACTATGGAACACGGCGCGCGGTACCATTAATTTATTACGGGAAACATTTGCCGACACATAATTTCGTGTAATGGACCTGTGAACTGGCCTCCACGATAATGTGATCTCACACCTTTAGATTAGTTTCTTTTGGGGGTATGTGAAATCACTAGTCTATGACGATAAAGCACAGATGTTGGAAGTCAACATTCGCCGTGATATTGCTGATATACGGCCCCAGTTGCTCGATAAAGCTGACGAAAATTGAACTTCACGATTGCTCGTCATTTGAGCTAGCCGTGGCGCGTATATGCCCGATATCATATTTAAACACTCATGACATAAAATTATATATTAAATAAAGCTGTGTGACATGGCATCATCATCTGATTTAGTCTTCAATAAAAACTCAGATCTGCACCAGTACGGCTGGATAAACTTCAGTCTATAAGTGTAGTCTATACAAAGCACGATACGAACGTTTCAGTGGAAGAATTCTTAAGCGACATTTACGAAGATTCAGAGACAACATCCCATGACTTACATCAACATATCCGGAGCCCGAATTATTGGAAAATTCTTCGGCATCAAGCCAGAATATGATAATATCGTATCTAATGAGTCCCTAACGGAAGAGCCCATTATAAAAGTTGTTTAATGAGGTTAAGCGTATCCAATGGCAATATCCAATTATATAGTTGAGATTTTAGCCCACACACCTCAACTTAGAGAGTAATACAGATACTAGTCCTAGAGAATAGTCAATTTTGTAACATCAAGTAAGAACTTATATCGCAGTCTATTATATAGATAATAGTCATACTGTCGTTAGTAAATATCCTCTCTTTGACTACCGATTCTTGCAGTTGAACAAACACGTTTTTTTCATCATTAACTACCGCAAAAGTCGAATGATAATATGGGAGAAATACAAAATTATCGTTCACGCCAAGATGGTTGAATGCGGAAATCACATTCCTATATCCCAGTTAGAGTACCGAGTCGACCGCCGTCGAGTGCACAACTCCATCAGTGCACTCGCAATATTGTTGTGTGTGTGCTGTGCTCAAAAAAAAAAAAACGCGAGCGTGTGCAAAAAAAAAATACAAAAACAAAAAAAAGTGCAGTGCAGTGCCTGAAAAGCAAAATCACACAGTGCGGGTATCCCACCTCACCCGCTCCTAGACGAAGTACTGTTGCTTGTACTCAGTCACTGCCGTTACTGTATTTACCATACAGTACGGGCAGTGGCTGAGTGTATGTAACAACTGGTGGATAGCGGGTTGTGAGTGAAAATTTAGTTGGTGCACTGTTTTATATTGTTGTAAGGGCATAACACCTACAACAATTTGATCCGGTAAATCAATGTTAGAATTTTCACTTCGCGGCCTTGCTTAGTATCGTCGGTGTTTGTGTTTTCTCTGTTTGTCTTTGATTATAACTAGGGAATTCAGGGTAGACGTAGCCAATATACGCGGGCTAAAAAGTAATCACTTTTCTGCGTACGTCCACGTCTGTAAGTACAGACCAGCTGTTTTGGCACTTAGTGAAACACAGGTAGATCCCCGCCCACGCCTCTCAGATCATTCTGATCTGAACCTACCTGGCTACGAACTAGTGCCATTATTATTCTCTCACCGCGGTCTCGCCATTTATGTGCGTAGTGATGTAGCTTACCAAACTCCACCACAATGTGATTCATGTTCCAATCCGGAATTCAACTTCATGTGGTTCAAATTGCATCTCCGTAAGCAAATTATACACTACTGCTTTATTTATAGAAGCCCCAAACTGGACAGCAATTCAACCTTTAACGTAATGCGCTGTCTGACTCCATTCAAAGAATTGTATCCCTGTATCCTCATTCTGAAATCGTTATTACGGGCGACTTCAATATACACAATTCTGGGTGGCTTCGATATTCTGGACAGACAACACCCGAAGGACGGTGTGTTGAGATCTTCGCTGCGGAAAACAACCTAACGCAGCTTGTAAATGAGCCCACGCGAATACCAGACGTTGATAGTCATACCGCCAACACCCTGGACTTGTTTTTAACTTCTCTCCCTGATAAGTACACCATTGATGTGCTCTCCCCTCTAGGCTCGTCGGACCATTGTGTCATATCAGCTAATTTCTCGTACACCGACCACACAGTTAGAGAAAAAGTTCCTAAAAGAACCGTATGGCAATACGAGAAAGCCAACTGGAGCGGTCTTAACAGCTTCTTTAGGAATTTTAACTGGTCGTTATGCTTCCGCGATAACGACGTGGATGCCGCTGCTGATATGATTACAGACACCATTCTCTTTGGAATGAGATCCTTTATTCATCATTGGATGAAGAGTATCAAACCAAAAGAAAAGGCATGGTACGACTCGAGGTGTAAAGAGGCCGTCAGGGTTTAGAGAAATGTTTTTTCGGTCCTACAAGACCAACCCGACAGAGGAAAACCGAAAAAAGTTCAAACGAGCCAGAAATGACTGCAACGACTTTCTTAAGCGTGTGAAATTCCTATACGACCAAAAACTGAGGCAAAAAATACTGCAATGTCCCAAAGGCAGTAAAAATTTTTGGTCGTTCGTCAAAAACATTAGAAATTCCACCTCATCCTCCATCCCAACGCTCATTTACAATGACATTCCAGCTGTCAGCTCTTTGGATAAGGCCAATCTGCTTGCTGCACACTTTGCGGCCAGCTCAACACTCCCAGATTGTGCTTTGTCTCCGCCTACACTTGAGTGCGTTGAATCTTCAATGGGACGAATCTACTTTCGCACTCGTGTAGTAGCAAGAGTACTTAAAGATCTCAACATACTTAAATCCGCTGGTCCAGATGATAGAACTCCCCTTCTTCTGAACAGGTGTTCTTCCTCGCTGGCAAAACCACTGCGTAAGCTTTTTCATCAATCCTACACTTTAGGACTCTTCCCGAGCAGAGGGAAAACAGCATTTGCCCAGCCCGTCCCTAAAAAAGGCGAATAATCTTCTCTCAACTCCTACAGACCCATTGCACTTACGTCCCGTCTTTCCAAGGTCATGGAAACACTGATAAATCGTCAGCTCATGAAATATCTCGAAACACGAAAACTTCTCAATGACCGGCAGTATGGTTTTCGTAGCAACAGGTCCACTGGTGATTTGATGGCATGTCTCACCGAAAAGTGGAACCAAAGCGTACATCAATCTGGCGAAAGCAAGATAGTTGCACTTAATATTTCTAAGGCATTTGACAGAGTTTGGCATCAGGCTCTTTTGTCGAAAATGCGTGCATTTGGGATCGACGACTCTCTTCTTCAATGGATTAGAAATTACCTTTCGGAACGTTCAATTCAAAATGTTTTGGACGGTTTCAAGTGTGATATTCACAAAATAAATGCTGGTGTGCCCCAGGGCTCTGTTCTGTCTCCGACACTCTTTTTAATTTTCATTAATGATCTCTTGACTGCTACTTCTAATCCAATATATTCCTTTGCTGATGACAGTACTCTCTGCTTTTCATATTCGTTCCCGGACTCACGGCCCTGCTCTTCGGCTGTAGTACGAGAACGGCAGCGTATGCTGAGCTCATTAAATTCCGATATCAACAGCATAACCAATTGGGGAACTATCAACAGAGTGGAATTTAATGCTTCCAAAACACAAAGCTGTCTGCTGTCTTTAAAGCGAAATTTAAACACCCAGCCATTATCTATGAATGGCACTTGCATCGTCTAAACCGAAAAACTTTCCATTCTCGGTATGTGTATTAATGACAACTTACGTTGGAATGACCACATATTTGATGTCGCCAAAAATGCTGCGAAATGTCTAGGTTTCCTCAGGCGATGTTAGACATATTTTACCCCCTCTGATCTGGCCTCAATATATAAGGCATTCAGCCGCCCAAAATTGGAGTACAACTCCCACATCTGGTCAGGTGCTCCTAAAACATCTCTGCACCTGCTAGATAGGATTCAAAACCGTGCGATAAAACTTATTGACGATAATAATATCAGTCAATCAATGGACACCCTCGAACACCGACGAAATGTCTCGTGTCTCACTTTGTTTTATCGCTATTTCCACCACCAGTGCTCCACTGAAATCGCCAGTAGCATTCCGCCCATTCAAACTTTCAACCGTAACACCCGTCTCGCTATGAATGCTCATCAGTATACCCTCAAGCCCATTTTCAGACGTACTCTAAAATATCGTGATTCGTTCCTAAACCGTACAACTCGCTTATGGAATGCTCTGCCGATCTCTGTATTTCCTGGTCGTTATAACTTGCAAACATTTAAAAACAATGTACATCGGTACCTCTCTTTTCTTCCTCCCTAAATTTCCTTTGCCCGCGCTGTGTACAATCACCTTAAAGGTATTCAAACCCCTTGAGCGCGCGCTCATTATAAAAAAAAAAAAATTAAAAAAAACATTTTAACGAATTTGGGACCAAAACCACTTCCCCTATGCATCATTCTTGTCATGTTGCTATACACTGAGCAGGTGAGGGGTAAGGCACTTGCAGTGATGGGCCAGATCATCTAGAAGCTAAGGGAGGGAATTGATGGGCTTCAGCTTTGCTAATGGGGGTGACAAATTTAAAATTTAAAAGCTTATTGAAGATATCATCTCAAAAGGTTCAGGTACAACCGTTTCATGCGCCGGAAAAGAGAATATGTAATGGGGTGCCGTTATAAGCATCACTGGCACGAGTATATTATGAATCTTTTCAATAGCGGCCTTCCAAACTCTGCTTTATTTACTATAGATTGACATTTTTAGCACTCAGCTTTCGCCTAACTCTATCCATAGATTTCAAGACACACGGCAAGTGTGGGTCATTCACATATAGCCATAAAGCACAGCAGCCTCCTCAACCGATTACCCTTGAACTTATTTAAAATGAGTTTAGTGTTGTTGAGTTGAGTTCCCGGAAGGCCCATCTAAATGTTCATAGACTAATCCAGCCAAAGTCGTTGTGATGACGTTTTTTTCGAGGACCTCTGCATACCCCAAATCCTTCAGTCCACCCACATAATGCAGTGTCTTCCAATCAGAAATTTCAATTTATTCATCAGATCAGTGCATACCTCAGTGTTAGACTTTTAGAGCAAATAGTGTGATCAGTGTTCCGGGTTGCACGCAAAGGTTATTTTCAAAATGACTGTGCTTTTTGCCCCTCAATGCAAAGTCGGTCAGATGTAAAAACTGTATTAAGCAAAGTGTTTGAGTGCATATCGCACTTCAGAAATCCTCCGCTCTTACTTACTTATTTAAGGTGGCGATATTATGGGGGATGGACCTGGGCCTCAACCAACAAGCGTGTCCAACCAGCTCAATCTTTAACTAGCTGCCTCCAGTTCCGGATTTTAGATGATTGAGGTCCCCTTCCACTTGTGTGCGGCACACGGGTTGCGGTCTTCTTTGGAGGCGATTTCGAAGACTTTTCGGACCATAGCATTAGTGTACATCCGATCTACATGACCCGGCCACCTCAGTCGTTGGATCTTCTGGCTAATCGATGTCGATTAGCCCGTGCAAATAGATCCTCATAAAGCCCGTACCTCTGCACATAGAGCAGGACTGGGATTATTAAGGTCTTATATAGGGGCACTTTTGTTGTTCGAGAGAGGGCCTTCTTAGCCTAAAGAATCAGCAATTGGCTGGTATCGTTGTATGAATTGGTAGTCTAGGTAGACACATCCTTACCTACATCAAAGCTGTCGAGGGTGTTGTACTGTCCGAGACGTTGGTGTTATCTTCGTTATCGAGGAAACATAACGACCAGTTAAAACTCCTAAAAAAGGTATTAAGATGGCGCAGCAAACTCGTTAAAGGTCGAATTGCTGTCCAGTTTGGGGCTTCTGTCAATAAAGCAGTAGTTAATAGTTTGCTTGCGGAGGCGAAATTTTAACCACAAGAAATTGAATTCCAGATTGGAAGTGGGGTTATTGTGGTAGAGTTTCGTAAGCTACATCACTACGTACGTATATGATGTGTCCGTGGTAAGAGAAGAATAATGGTACTAGTTCGTAGCTAGTTAGCTACGAGGTGGAGGTGTGGCGGGTATCTACCTGTGTTTCACAAAGTGTCAAAACAACTGTATTTATAGATGTGGACGTACGCAGAGTATATTTGCTACATCCACTCTGAATTCGCGAGTTATTACTACAATCAAACACAAAAACCACAAAGAAAGACGATGCTAAGCAATGCTGTGAAGACAAAATTGCTGTAGGTGCTACGCGTTAGTAACAAGTGCAAGCAACAGCAGTAATTTTTGTTATTTAATTATTATTTTTTCATTGCTACTAGCTTTCCTTTTGTCGCACCGAGCCTACCCGTGTTGAATAACCGGTGTGTGTAGCTTGGAATCAGTTGTTTGTTGCAATCGTACGCACGTGGTTGCGGTTTTTTAGTCTGTCGAATTTTATTTTTATTTTTTCAAAGTTTATTTTTTTGCTGGTAACCCGGCACCATTAGTTACAATTGTTTAGGTTTCTAAATCGCGGATTTGTGTAACAGTCCACTTAAAAAATGGTTTACCATCTAAATTATCGGCTTCATGAGCGTTTGGTGCATCATTACGTACCCGTTTTTAAGGATAGGCGGTGGTACTAAAGAAAGTTGTAACTACCGTCGAGTACTACTATCTTTGAAACGACGCCATACCAAATTTCAGATTGAGCCATCATTGGTTAGTTAGATGGCAAAAGAGAAAATCGAAACTTAATTCGATTGTTCTTTTTGGATGCTAAAACTTGCGAAGAAATAAAAGCGAAGTTGGATGCCTAAGAGCCCCGACCCATATAATCAATCAATCCGTTGCTCTGTCATTCCGCTGACTGTGGTGACGTATTGGCGGAAGGTACCGTCTCATACCTACATACATTGACAGAAGACAGCCGATGACATTTTCTTCTTACTGAGAGTAGTTTCTCTACAATCTGTCAATGCTTACTCTCAAGTTGTGAATTCGTAAACTTCAATTCGCGTGAATATGTGAACTGCCAATAGATCAACGGAAGAAAGTTATCATACTTTATACGTCGAAGTTCATACATTCGTTGGTTATGGGGCACCTTCCGTAAGAATGCATGTATTCTATCTAAATACTCGTAGCTGTTCAGTTAAAAACGACGGAGCGGCGATCCGTTGCATTCTAAGCATAAGAAAGCTGTCGGCCCGATGGGTGGGGTGATTGCTCACAGGCGGTTATTTTTCCATCAATTTCGAAGCAGTGTTTGGAGCGAAATACGGGATATAGGAGATTCTTCGCCGAGTGGTCACGAATCTTTTCCGAGCAAGGCAGAGACGGTCGGATCGGCTGTAAAAGGCATGCATATGATTTTTTTTGGTATTTGAAGAGAATAATAATACCTTGGCCTTTTGACGAAAGGAAGAATGATCACAGAGCAGTATTATAGTGAATTATTGAACCAATCCGATAAGAAATTGACATAAACATATTAAAACACAACATATTAAAAAACAGCAAGGATTGATAAAATTACCAAAGTAACAGTGCACAACCTATTTGTATTTTAAAGAATTTATGAACCCATCCACTATGAAAACACTTCTTCGGTCGAGCTGCAACACAATATTCCGTCAACTATTTTCCAGGTCGACCTCAAAATTGCATATTGAATTTGGACCCATACGAGAAAGTGACCTTTTGCCAGTCATCTCGTGTACAATTCTATTTTCTCTTGCCCATTCTTTTCTTTTAGTTATTTTAGTTATAATCACATTCCTTAAAATTAAAATTGTCTAACACAGCTTTGAGCCGAAGACGTCAAAGCAACAGTATTCTGAGTGATTTTTAGTTTATATATATATATATATTACCCGGAGTTTCCAAGCAAACTCACAATCATCTGACTGACATACAATCGCTACGGCTACAACTACATGTAGATTACAATGATTCCAAAGGATTACTTAGAAACAGTTCACTAAATTATACTCTATTCAGTAGGTAGATACTTGAAAGTGAGTTATGCTGGGCGGTGGCAGTTATAGAGAATGATGATGGTTTCACCTTGAGTATAAATCGGACTTACAAAGTTGGAGAAACATATCGATGACTTAAACCCGGAAAGTAATAAATTTAAATTTATTAAGAACAATATGGAAACACAAAGCGACACACAAAGGTACGCAAAGATAAGAAGATACGAAACAGATACAAAATCAGGACCTAGATACGTTTTAACACAAAAGCACGGGAGAGCAATATTCTTTTTTTGTTTAACGAGTACCGAACTGAATGCTATTGGACAAACATTTCCTGCCGTAACAACGAACCGCATTTTAATCATAGAGATGCTGTGAGAGTTCACCAACATGCATATTCTAATGGTAAAGTGTAAAGTTTTCGAATAATGGAATAACTCATAGAGAAAATGAAAAACCCGCAGAATCTAGAATTCAGGGGACTGGAAACAGTTTTATTATTCTCAACTAACACAAAAAGGAATGTTGGGTTTTTGTTTCGATTTTTTTAAAACTTTGTATAAACCTATAACTGACAGGCTGTCGAAAAATGTTGACAAGGGTCTACGAAAAACGTTAAGTAAATGTACATATTACTTTATCTGTTAGAGGAACTTTTCTATCTCAACAAAAACCAACTGAAACTGATGGTTTGTCTGGTATACAATTGGTACATATAAAAAAAACATAACATGACAGCCCAATGGGGCAGATCCATAGAATATTAATTTTATTTTTGAAATGAGATTTGTTTAGTGAGCAATTGACTTACAAATGCCGCTACTAAGCCATATTACTTAGTTTCATGGCACAGCAACAGAATGAATAGGCTCAACGATTGTATGAGATGGGACTTATCTGCTACTTAGAAAATCTACGAGGGATTTAAAAGTTTCTTCCCCAGAAAAATAAATATTTAACAAAAAATTTAATTGTGCTTCAGGGTATTGTGACGTCCTTCTCTACCAACGTGGTATAAAAAGAAAAAAAAATATTGAAGTTCTTTAGAAAAATATCGTGTCTGATAAGTATTTTTTAGAAGTTTTTTAAGAGGATTCTCACAAGGACTATGCCCACACATGATGATAGCAAGTTTGAGTTGAAAAATATGAAAGCCAACATTATCTTTTGAAGGCTTTAAATGTATCCATTCTGCTGCACAGAAAAAGTTAATATTACGTGAGATATTATACTTCGTTTGAGCTTGAGACAGGTGGCATGAACAATTTACACATGGATCTTTATTTCCTTAAAGGAATTTTTACCATTCGTAAAGGAAATATTGGATTTGCAAATGGCTAAACGTAATACGAAGACAAAAGCGTTGACACGTAAGTCTCTGCCTTAATCATCCTAGTTTCACCTCCATTTGGTTAAGCCTGGACGAACATAAAGTTGAAGATCCCAGAAACCTTTAATGACGCCGAATTTCGGCTTTGCACATAGAATTTTAAAAAGACTACGTTCTGCTAAGCAACTATCGGAGGCCCTAAACTACCCTATATTATCGTAATCCCAGAAGGGCGCTGGTATGGGTTGAGCTAAAAGCCGATGAAAAGCTACAGTGTCAACTACGTGACTCAGGCAAAAAATTGTAAGCTTTCAGCATGTAACATAAGTGAACGACGTCTCATCAAAATCAACATCAAGGCCAAATTCGAAAATATCAGCCTGATTTGCTTGGAAATAAGCTTCAGTTTCAGTTTCAGTTTTAAATGCATTTTATTTACTTAATCATTAACTCTTACATACTAACAAAAAATGCTTAAATGCTAGCTTAAAATTACTTAACATACTCATACTTATACTAACTTACTCGCCCCACACAGGCACTTTAAGCTACTCTAAATCTCTACCTACTGTACAAGCGAAGGCAAGCAATCTCAAACACCCGAATCTTTTCCATTAAGCTTGCTCGTACATTGAATCTCACGGGACAACCAAATACCAGCATGGGCCTGATAATGGCCATGTAGCAGATTACCTTTACCCTCGCATCGAGTTGGCTGCTATAAAACAGTCTCTTTGTAAGGGCAAAAGCGCCTTTAGCTCTGGCCAGAGCAACATATACATTTTTGTTAAAATACAGAAACTGATCTAGCCAGATCCCAAGGCATCTGACTACATGTCGACAGGCAAGAGGCTGTCCGCGTTGTCCAATGATCGAGAACTTTCGCCAATTTTTTCTGGTATCCCTAGAGGCTCAAGACCACGGCGTCCTAAAGGGAATGGTTTCCGATTTCTGAAAGTTGATTTTCAACTTCCAGTCATCGCAAAATCGTCTTATCTTATAGAAGTCACACTGCAAGAGAGTATTCATAACCTCGATTTTTGGACCTGTTCTCTACGCTACCAAATCGTCTGCGTACGCAATAGCATGGGGAAGTGAATCTACCAAGTCGCTTGTATATATGTTAAATAGGATCGGCGAATTGACCGAGCCTTTCTGAAGACTATTTTTAATTTGAAATATTCCAAAAGAAGTCACTTCACCATTTTTCACGATGAACTGTCTGTTGGTTAGCATATTATAAAGATTGCACAAGAGTGGTTTACTAATCCCCAGCCTAGTCAGCTTATAGAAAAGACCCTCTAACTATACGGTGTCGAAGGCCTTCTCCAAGTCAACAAGGCAGGCACCAGTAAATTGTTTTTTGCCTTTATTCCATTGGATATGGGACATCAGTTTTGACGCGGCATATGAGATATCATGTGCCGCCTTAAAACCGAATTGATTATCCGGAACTATATGTTTGTCCACAACCCACCTAAACAGAGCTCTATTGGTTACCTTTTCAAACTCCTTACTGATATTCGGAAGGAGACTTATCGACCGAAGATTCGCCGGATTGGATATATTCTTTCCCTTTTTGGTTATAGGTTGAACCACCGCTGTTTTCCAATGCGCTAGATAAGGTGCATTATTCCTTGCATTATTAAACAGGGTGGTGTAAATGTCCACCGCTTCTAGAGGAAGATGTCGAAGCACGATGTTCGGAATACCATCGGTCCCGACTGATTTCTTAGCCCTTATTGTGTCGAAGATCTCTCCCTCGAAATGAACGGGGGTAGGTCACCCTCTCTTTAAATGACGTTATTTGCCATATTTTCGTCGCTAAACCGGGTGAAACCAGAGCCCTCGGATAGCCAGTTCCCTATTTCATTTCGAATGCAGAAGTCGTGCACCAAGACGCGATTGTCCAGGTCGTAATTAGGGCCAATGATATCAGCGGCCTTGTATACTTCCTGAAAAGTCGCCCCTATGGCCTCAACCTTCTCCTGTGGATCCTCGATCACAAAGAAGTCGTCATCATCAGCAGCCTCATTTGGATCAATACCTGCTATTGTCAGTAACCGTTCGTTGTCTGTTGTCCGGGCTATTTTAACACTGAAGTTCGTTTTAATTTTTTCTCCGAATTAGTTTATTTATTTGCGGAAACATATTCGGGTTGCTGGTGTTTACAGCCCGAACCTTGTTGTTCCAATACAAACTTACAGAAATTCTGTAATTCTCTTTTATTAACTTTTGCACATTTTTAATCGACGACTTCAGCGTCCTAATCTCCGGATCTTGTCTGTCAGTTAACTGTCTGTACAAGTTTTTGAGTCTTGACAGAAGTCTACTTTTCTGTCGGTGCAGTGCGTCAATAGTAGGATTGCGGAACAGGTCTTCGTTAGTTGTACGTCGATACCGCGGTATTGTAGTGTCCATAGTTTGTTTAATTGTCTCGTCCATCTGTTTTAGGTAATTGTCGATCTCCTCGTTTGACAAATTCCTATTGGACGGTGGATGGAGCGTGTTCGAGGAGAGCGCTCTGATCAAGGTTGCGGAGAAGCGAGTCCATCGAGTCTTACTGTAGTTGTAAGAATATCTTTGGACAAACTCCTCCAATTCCGCAATTTCGTTGGGAACTGTAATTTCGGTGCTAAAACCGCAATGGTCGCTGTCAAACACGAATGTGTGCAGACAGTTTAATGTTTGTAAATTCGTACCTGTCAGTCGTACACGTTCATTGTACAGCAGTAGATCAAAATAAGACCCGCCTCTGGGAAACGACGGGTTATCCGTCGCTTTGAGACCGAGTCTGTACATGACATCGTGCTGACCCCACCAATCGAGTAGTAGGTTCCCTCTAGTATTTGGCAAATTATTTCCAAAATCTCTGTGTTTAGCGTTGAAATCCCCGCCGATTATAAAATAATTCTACCTCGATTCCAGCCTCAGAATTAGAAAATGTGTGTCGAGCTCTGTAATGAATAGAGTGAATTGAGAAGCCTCAGGTGCATATTCAGAGGCTAAGGACAGCCGCTTTCCACTGCGGAGCGGTATGTAAATGACGACTGCCTCCAACACCCGGAACCTGCGCAACACGCCCTTGTACACTCTGTGAAATTTTATACCTTCTTTAATAAAGATCGCGACACCGCCTCCACGTTTAGAGCTGGACCGGTTTCTTCTTCGTTCAATCCTAATCAGTGAATTAACATTCACCGCAAGGACCTTCAAAGTTTGCTCCACCATGTGCGTGCTCATTACGACGTGTGTTGCGTTAGGCCCGGCAGCAGCACGTAGATCTGGTCCACCCGCTTGGCCTGTTCTTGCACTTGCTTTTGCAGCTGAGCCATCTGCCCTTGGATTGCGAGCAAGATGGCAAGCATGTTAGGTGCAGCTTCCGTTGTTCTCGGCGTTGGCGCCAGAGAAGCAACAGTCGCTTGCTGTACCGTAGCCCCTCTACCTGACGCCATTTGGGAGTAGGAAATTTGAGACGTGACGGCTGGTGTTTGAAACCTAACAGGTGAACGTTTGAACTCCACCTTCTGCTGCTGTGCCAGTTTTGCTTTTTTAATGTCAGTGAACTTAGGACAACCCCGATAGTTTGCTGTGCGTCCCACGTTCCCACATAACACACACGAGAGCTGTGTCCTAACGGATGCTCCGTTCCTACCCAGAGCACACTCCTCGAAACTTTGGTTCTTTGTGCACTTCACGCATCGAAGCTGCATTTGGCAGTTAGACGCGTTGTCCCCGAACCTCTGGCAGTGAACGCATTGTATAACGACTTCGCTCCTTTTCAATTTGTCCCAGTGAACCACCTGGTAGTCTAGGACATTGATACTCCTTAGACTATCCAGACGGCTTTCGGGACTGAGCTGTACCAGGAAGAACGGCAGACTCCGTTTCTCTCGCCTGGCTCCAGCTGTTTTATATGGCTTTACCCCCACAAACTTGAGTCCTTCGGACTCCTTCTCTTTGAGCAGTGCCAGGATCTCCTCAGGATCAGAGGACGGTTCCAATCCCTTCAGCTGCATCGATTGCCGCTTTTCACACTTCGGTGTGAATGAGTAGTGCTCTGTCGTCGTTCCTTTTAGGAGCTCTTTCACTTTCGCGTAGTCCTCCACTGTATTACAGTGGATGGCATGGCGAACGTTCCCCAATGTCTTAATATTAAAATTATTACCAATGACCAGCTTACACAGGTCCTTGGTTGCATTTACCTCTAGTTTATAGGTGTTGATCGGAGGCACCTTCTCCTTCTTCTTCTTTTGCTGCTGTTGTTGTTGTTTTTGTTGTTGTTGTTTTTGTTGTTGTTGGTGATGATGTTGCTGCTACTGTTGCTTTTGCTGATTTGGCTTCTGCTGCAGTTGTTGTTTCGGCTGCTGCTGGTTTTGTTGTTGCTGCAGTTGTTTCTGCTCTTGTTGCTTTTGATGTTGGGAGCTCTCTACTTCTAGTTGCTCCCTCTGCCTGCGAGCAGTTTGTCTTTATTTAATAGCAAGCACTTTTTCGTTCGGCATTTGTATGTTGCTATTAATTTCTTTTATCTGTTCATCCTCATCTTCCGACTCAGATGCCGCTAGAGAAGCAAAGTTGTTGTTGCCCCCTTGTAATGGACCTCATCAGAGATGCACATCAGAGCATCATCTAATTGTTTTTTTTCTTTGTTCTGTTGTTTTTGCTGTTTCAGTTGCCAAAGCAGCACCCATTTTCATGTTGGTTAAACTAGGAGTGGTTTTCACCTAGGTTCCTCCCCTTGATGGCTTTCGCCACGGCACCGGCAACAGCATTGTTGCCTTTTGCAACTCCCGTTATGGGAAGAGCGGAATCCTCTCCACCATCCATCACGTAATTTCCTTCTTTTACTTTCTATTGTTGTTTTGAATTAACACAATTTGAGGAGAAACAAAAAAAAAAAAGTTCTGAGTTTGGCCCGGGATTCGAACACGTGTCCCACGATTCGATGCCAAACGCCGCTAACTGCCGGGCTACCGCGTCAATTAACGAAGTTGTAACTAATTTACTTTAGGAGGAGTCACTATTTTTATTTTTCTTTAACTTAAGTAAAAGCCGACACGTCTATTATCACCGGAGATTTGAGAACGACTGGAAATAAGCTTCAATGATCGTTCTTATGACATTAGTCTTACCACGATGAAATGACAAACTGTTCTGAAAATTAATGAAGCTTGGCAGCTTACTGTGACAGGTTAGTTGACACTTAATCCGTATTGAAAAGTTTGGCACTGCAAAAAATAACACATTACTTAGCTACCGTTACGAGAGAAACCTACTTCCAATTATAGACTTTGTTAGATAAATGGGGACTTTAGGGCCTACTCGAAATTTAATATAAATATGGTGACCCAACTCAGCCATCGGCCGTCTTTTTATATGCGTGTGTATATGCGTATGACAACTTACGTTGGAATGATCACATATTTGATGTCGCCAAAAATGCTGCGAAATGTCTAGGTTTCCTCAAGCGACGTAAGAAATATTTTACCCCCTCTGATCTGGCCTCAATATATAAGGCATTCATTCGCCCAAAATTGGAGTACAACTCCCACATCTGGTCAGGTGCTCCTAAAACATCTCTGCACCTGCTAGATAGGATTCAAAACCGTGCGATAAAACTTATTGACGATACTAATATCAGTCAATCAATGGACACCCTCGAACACCGACGAAATGTCTCGTGTCTCACTTTGTTTTATCGCTATTTTCACCACCAGTGCTCCACTGAAATCGCCAGTAGCATTCCGCCCATTCAAACTTTCAACCGTAACAACCGTCTCGCTATGAATGCTCATCAGTATACCCTCACGGACGTACTCTAAAATATCGTGATTCGTTCCTAAACCGTACAACTCGCTTATGGAATGCCCTGCCGATCTCTGTATTTCCTGGTCGTTATAACTTGCACACATTTAAAACCAATGTACATCGGTACCTCTCTTTTCTTCCTCCCAAAATTTCCTTTGCCCGTGCTGTGTACAATCACCTTAAGGGTACTCAAACCCCTCGAGCGCGCGCTCATTATAAAAAAAAAAAAAAAAAAAAATATTATATCTTTGACCCCAAACATGAACTTTGAATTTTTAGATGTTGATACAAAGAAACAAGACGGTGGATATCCTTCGTTCACAACGAACACTGGCTCCGACATATGCCTAGTGCAGGTATTTGAGATTATGGCGTAACACCATCATTACGAAGGACCCTCAAATTATGTAAATTCTGCGTATTGAAATATTGAAGGACATATTCTGACGTATAGTGTTACATACCTACTGAAGTCCTGATTAGCAACAATACGGACCACTTAGGAGCACAATGAAGTACCGTTTGCGACTTCGCACTTAGTGATGATACTCTAATAGAGATGGATGATTCCAATGCTAAAAAATATGTGACAAAACCGTTTAAATACATGGCTGACGTACGACTCCGGAGATCGAAAAGGCAACGACGACTAGTTTGTCAATTTCTGCAAGGCTAATATCAGCTGTAACTTATGTGATTGGTGGTGACATCGATTTAAATTAAGCATATGGCTATTAGCTGATGATCCAGGATTAGAGTTTCCAATGTTGGAAATAGGCGGAAACCCGAAATCGGTATGGAATGCTAATAAACAATTGTAATGTAATTGCGCTTATTATATCCATGTACAATAACCAGAAACTTGGAGTTCTCGCAATCTGGATACACATTTGTAAACGAGCCCTGGTGATCGATTGAAAATACCTTCACAACGGGAACCTAAACATCTCGGTAATATAACTGCACAGACGCCTATAAATGAACTGAGGAGAATATTTAATTTTAAGTTTAAATTCCTGCACCTTCAGAAATAGTGAAATCTAAACTTAAAGCCTAGTAACACTTCAAAAGTCAAAATGGAGAGCGACGTGTAAGATGTAAGATATGGCAAGCGCCTCGGCAGACCGACACCGAACACTAGAATCCTGTATGAGTACCAAAGTTCGTCTTAAACGATTAATTACGAAGGACCTTAAACTCAGTAGATGGTAAGAACACTTGACAATAGTATTAAATCATTTAAACGGCAGCGCGACGTTTTTGAATATCAATGTTGCGAGGTAGAGTGTTTCCGAATATTCATCGTTCTCTAAATCAATAAATCGATTCGAATTGCTATTAAGGTCCTCCAGAAAAAACGATGCAATGAAGCTACTGAACAATTTTGGAATTTAGTATTTTGTGTCCAAGATCAAAGGGATAAAAAACAATTCCGCTCCACTCGCGATAGTAAGAAAACACGTTTTCACTTTCATCACAATTTTCGGATGAAGGTATAAGACTTTCGTAAGAAAAATGTAGAGTGTAAAACTGTATCTTAAAATTATAGATTCACATTAGAACATGTTATCGCAGACAACGCATTTGAAAGGAGTTCAGTTAGCCACGGAGGCATCCATGATGCGGGAGTAAACAGGTGTGGCACGATAGTATTTGCTCAGCTCTAGCTCATGGGAATAGACTGGTTCTGGCAACTTCAAAGTTACTCTTCCTCTAGCCGCAAACATTTATAACTATAACTTACCGCTATTAAACGGTTTAGTTAATCACGGAGGCGGCTGTGGCAGGCTAGTAGTTGCTCGAATCTTACCGAAAGAGAACCGAATGTTCTTGATCTACGGACCTTACATTATATTATTAATTATTATATTACATTATTGAGCGCCCAGACCGTCAAAATTGAAGACCACAGGCTGAAGCCTCAGAAACCACGACCTCGTTCCGTGGTAACAGGTGATTCCAGAAGTCTCCTGGGAATAATCTGATTCCCATTACTCAGAAGATGATAAACAAACAAAAGGAATAGAGCATCCGCGTGGTTGTCATATGAGAATCTGGTCTTATGCCCCCGGAATCAAATATGTACATGGTTTGTTATTCGATACGTCCCAATTTGTTTTTTAAATAAAAATGTGGCTAAGGTATCAATCAAATTTTGGATTGAAACATAATTAAAACCATTTGTTATGAAATATGACATCATTCAAATATCCTTCTCTGAACAGCCTGCATTAGTCCATGGGCTGGACCTAATTTTCCACGACTTTTTGCCTAATTTGGCGGAGATTGCAACAATTTCACGGCGAATGTTCGCCTCAAATTCATCTAAGGTTTCAGGCTTATTGACATAGACCAGAGACCTTATGACCCAAAGAAAAGAGTCTAAAGGTTTTACATAAATCGTATGAGCGGAGTGGCCAATTGGCAGGACCATTTTTGACAATAATAATCAAATTGTGGCAAGCGCTATGTAGCAAGTGCTAGCCTTCTAGTTCCAAAATATGTATCGCGAAGTAAATTATTTAATATGTAGCGATGGAGCGAACTCGATCTCTATTGACTGTAACCGAATCGCGGTCATCATCTCGGAAGAAGTTCGGCCCAGTGGCACCTCCGGCATAAAAATCACGCCAAGCTGTGCTTATTTAAAAATTCATTTAACCAAAAATGGGCTTCGTCACTAAGGCATTGAAAATTCGAATATTCCTACGTCTTAAATAGAGCTCAATCAGGGAAAGTTCGACCTGGACGATACTCATTTAGATTTAGCTCTTGGGTCAATGCGTTCTTATACGTTCATATGATCAGGTTTCTTTACAAAATACGCCACATTGACGTTCGAGGGATGTCCAGTCCTTGAGAACGATTGATCAATTGATTGATCTTGACTTACAGTATCGACTCGAGTACAGTTGCAATATACTCTGCACTTCTTGCGTTTTGCTCTCTCAGTGGCAGGGCAACATAACGGAAAAAATAAGTTTACCCGAATTATTTCACTAAACGTTAAATTCTTTGCTTAGCGAGACAATTACGATGGTAGAAAATTTGAATTAATGTAACGTATTCGTAATTGTAACTATTCCATGATCATATGCAAGACAATCTGTAACACAAATATGACATGAAGAACCAAAGGCACAACTGCCAGCAGGCGGTCAGAAATGCGAAGATGCGTACATAATGTTCTTTCGAACAGCTTACGAATTATACTGGCTTCTCTGAAAAAAAAACAGAAAGATTCAGAGAAGCGCACGTTGGGGGATATTAGAGGGTGAAATACCGGAATGGTTGTTTGGAAGTTTAACAGAAAGGTAAAAAGAGCTTGCCAGGGATACAAATACCCAAATATATGTATGTGTGCCAAATTGGGCCAAAAAAACACAGTAACCTCCATGACAACCACAATTACCGTCCACCCGAATTACACAATACAGAGCGTTAGTAGACAAATTTAAAGTTTCAACCTACAAGGTTGCTGGAACGGACTACTTTCTAGCCGTAATAGCAAGTGAAAACCTGGTATGGATCCAGTACCAATTAATTTACTAAATTTAATCCGATGACATCATATAAGAACATTGAAATCTATAGCGTAGTTTTCCCGATCTACAAAAGTGGAAACTCCCTTAGTGCTGTCAAATGCATATATGTATAGACAGCATTTGCTAAAAATTTGCTAACGGCTGTCTATTATCATCGGTATTATCATCGGTACCCAGTGCAAAACCCTCACTAAATATTACTTGAGCAATCTCAACCAATTGTGTTGCAAAACTGGAGGCTCCTGGATATGGATTGAATCAGCTTGTTTTGTTCAATCCCTGATCCACACCGGACTGTAAAGCCAGCGTCCAGTATCATACTTTGAATAAGTATCTTTTCTCTTTTGACTTATTATATCCATAATTTTTGTGATAAGATATGGTAAACATGTAGATAAAGTCTTGCCATTACGGCTTTCATGTAAGTAATTTCTCTGTATCTTAACAGCGGTAAGACTCCTGTAACACCAACTTAATAAGTTAACCCGCTTCTATGAGGGACTTGTAAATTAACACCCTTAGATGCTCCCTCTTAAAATAAAATACCATCGTAAGCCTTCACACCATGTGACATGTCAACTTTGTTTGAAACGAATTCTATTTTTATATCCCCCATGATTACCTTCAACATCATACCCCTTCAAATTTAGGCTTCTTCAAACATATTCTTACTGTACGTGCATATTTTACCCCATACCATCACATCCCAAACGTTGAAGATTATCCCAGTAGGAGTGCCAGTGTGTAAAATTAATTTCATTCCATGTCATTCAGATCAACAGAGTAACAACATTCGATAATCCACAATAAGCCTCGACTTAATTGCATAATCATTATCGTATATGAATTTAATTCCAGAATGTTAGGCAGCGCACTCCAAGAATTCGAAGAAGGGAGAATGGTCGTAAGGTGAAAATATCTGACGCTACTATCGCAGAAAATTGATTCATCACTTTATGGTAGACACTCACACATTACATATTTATACAAATAGATATATTAAACATTTAAAAGTAAGGGGAGTTTTCTTTCCTTCTTAACAACTGCAAATCTGTCATCGTAACCAACAACAAACGCCTATGTCATGTTCACAGTGTTTCCTTACACATGCGATATCATACGCATATAAAAGGTTATCACTATCCGACCACTATTACCTCAGAGGATTAGGATATGCGTATGTGTGTAAATATAGTCGGCTTTTGACACAATGGCAACATATCACAAAACACTTCATTAATTTTATGGAGTAACCCCATTACGTTCAAGAAAAAAGCACAGAAAATACAAAACACTCACATCTATGACACGGTCTGCAAAAATTCTGTGAAATAACCCTTCAATCGAGTTGTGCAACCTTTCACAATTTATCATTTCAGTTTAGAATTGACATTCCAATCAAAATAAAAAATAAAAACAAAATTGTAGCCCTGGACAGTAACCTTTGCGTAGATTAACTCACATTTTCCACCCCTCACAACAATGAAATGGTTACGTAATTCATCATTTTTGCGCTCATGATAAATTGATTGAGTCAAATTCAATATCCTGCCGTACCTGGAAGATGTTTTTTTTCCCCAACAAACTCCATGCCAGCCTCAGCGACTTGTAGAATTCATCGTACTCCATGTATGAATACTTGGAGTATACACTGCAGGTAGAAAAAAAGCATGTATTCCCCAGGTACCCAGCTCCAGTTTCAATCTATTCCCATTTCCATGCTCATAGCAAAAACCGTCGCTGTAGGTATAACTCCTTTGCTGCGTGGTACTCGTACTAGTATGCTGCCTGTGACTGATTGATTCACATTTCGCACAGGAAAAGGGAAATTGTTTCTGCATCCTTGCGAAAGCAAGCGACTGTTCGGTGTGGATACGTTCGTGTTGTGTCCTTTCTTCGCATCGCATATGAGTACAACGACATGATGTGCCGTTAGTTCGGTCGGTGTGATGGGAAATTTCGAAGGCACTTACGAACAGTGCTGTTCTCAAACGACCTAAATAATAATGTCGGGTGACGGTAATAACAATAACGGAATAATATGTGAGTAATTTGTTTCCGCTCAATTTTCGCTATTCCCCAAAATACTACCTAAAAGTATGGAGAAACAGTAAAATTGAAATATGTTAAGAAGAAGAAGCAGAACAAGAAAATCGTTTATCCGCTCGGGAAGTCATAAAAATAAATTCAATTTTATAGACTCAATATTTGGTTTGGCAACATGACGGAAACCGAAAGTAATTTTGACAGCCCTGTTGCCAGTTGATACGAAAACTGCTGGGACCTGTTTCTTTTTGTCTTTCCTTTCCTTCATTTCGTTATTTTTCAATTGACTAAATCAAAAGCAACTGTGAGTGGATTTATGCTACAGTGGGGCTTAAGTACAAAAAGAAGCTTGGATTAATGCGACCAGCTGTGCAACCGAAATCCCAATATACTCTAACATGCACATAAATGTGGTTCTAAAAATATCACACAAATCCAATATTCCAGGAAAATGTGGAAAATCAAAAGTTAAAAAATATCACAGATGAACTCTAAGCAGTCTCCGAAGTACGAATAAAGGCTGCTCCAAGGTGAGTCAGAAAACCATGTGAAAATAGCAAATTGAGAGCTTTTTCTGAATGAACGTGTAATTCTTTAGCTCTCGAACAATCATTGTCTACCAAAAATTGAAAATATTCGTATACGAGTAGTATCTACTCGTATTTCAAAACAAACATATCGTGGAATTCAATCTAATTAGAATACGATTTTGGCAATATTAGAGCAACACTGCTACTAATGGTTGAGACCTTTCTCACCAAATTAAAAAAAGCATTTTAATAGATAAATTGAATGTTGACATTTTTCTTATGATTCAATACAGAGAATGTGGTGGAACAAGATAACTTCATTTCTTTGGCTGTCTTGACGTGGCATGAAAACTCAACGGTCAATCATCATATGGCTCTGAGAAGAGCCCAGGTGAACGTAACGCTAATGACCAAAGGATACGTTAAATTGTTTAAAAATATAAAGGTGACCTTAATGGATTAATGTTTTTTAGGTAGTGGTCGCAATAATGACAGTCTAACTGTGACCTTTTCGACCGTTACTCCGCCACGAGCTTTGAAGGGTACAAACAAAATACTTAAAAAACGCATGCCTACTTAGATGTCCCCCAGGAGTTGCTAGATGTTTAAACTCAGAAGACACCTGCCGGTTTTTCTACGACACTTTGGGTAGATTGAAGTTGATCGATAGATAGTGTAAGTTGCTCATCTTGTTACGTTTAAACTCCATCGGGAAAAATAGGTGCTCTTCGGAGTGCTGTTTCTACCGGCTTGTACCAGGAACCCGAATAGGTCGAAAACAGTGCTTAGACGATAGCGCTCTAAAGAACGGTTGACGAACATTAAAAGAATTGGAAATTGTGAAGCAAGCGCACGGCGCACGTCGCAGACATGGTGTTGAAGTTGGTTGTCAAAGACTTGACTGTCAAAAGCCTCACTCATCTAGTGGAAACAAAAACAGGGAAGTAATACCCACTAAAATCGATAAGGCTTTCGGAACTGACCACCATCAGTGCTTCAATCAATAAAGGCGTAGTTCCAGTGTACAGAAATCAGACGAAGCGCTCAAAGCCATTTACAAAAACAAAACCAGCGTCGATACAAACAGCAAATGTTTTGATGGAAGGAAGCCGATTGATGTATTGTAGTAAAGTTCAGAAACTCAAAAACAATTCTGGTGATGGCTTTCCCTACGCAAAGCACAAGGTGCGGATGAAACTCGCTGCTGCACCCATCAAAGATTAAAGCTCGGTTAGATGGAATATGAATTTCAATCGAATTGAATTATCATTTTTTTCTCAATCATACATATAAAACATTTTATGACACTTCATAAAAACTAAAATTATTTTTTTACTTTTAAGATGAATATACTACAGCAATTTGCTCTGTTCCAGTTACCTCTTTTCAGGAAATTACTTTTATTTTCCAAGAAGAATTGAAATCTTTTTAATTTTAATAACAACTTCCAATTTGATAAGTATAGATTTTTGCTGAAATTCTCAAAATAAGAATGATAACTTTAGCTATTTCATATGGCAATATATAAAATATTATTAATTTACAATAAGTTTAAATATTCCCATTAGCTGTTAGTATATTAAATAAGAGGGGTGCCAATAATTGTATCAAAAAAATCAATAGATTCAATTATTGCCAGTGGATGCCAATAAGTGTAGTCCCATATGGACAAGTACTATTGACGGTGCCAACAACTGTACTATATTTGTTTCAGATTTTTGAAAATGCGAAAACAGAAGAAAAGTTTTGCTAAATCGAATTTTACAGTAATGTTGTCATTCTCCGCTTTTGGGGTTATGTCTACCCATGAAGCTAAGGCCAGCTTCTAACTTGTTACAACGTCCCATCCAACCAACTTCTACTGTAAAAACTGTTGGTGGAGTGAGGGAAGGGAACAACTTAGCTTCATTGACACAGATCGAATCGGAAGATGAAGAGGAAGAAATGAAGGCCATAAGTAGCAGCATCAAAATGCTACAGAAAAGAGTACTGGCCATAAAAGAAAAACAAATGTTAAGCAGGAAGAGGGAAGTGCAAGAGTAATCCCAGCAACAACAGTAGACCCAACAACAACACCACTGTAATACAGTGGAGGGGCTAGGCGAAAAAGAAAAGAGTTCCTAAAGGAAACGACGACGGTGCACTCCTCATCCACACAGAAGCGCGAAAAGCGTCTCTGACTCTGCTCAAAGAGAAGGAGTGCGAAGGACTCAAGTTTGTGGGGGTAAAGCCATTTACCACAGCTAGATCCGGGCGGGAGAAATGGAGTCTACCAGTCTTCCTGGTGCAGCTCAGTCCCGAAAGCCGTCTGGATAGTCTAAAGAGTATCAATGGGTATTTCAACGCTAAACATAGAGATTGGGGAAATAACTTGCCAAATACTAGAGGGAACCTACTACTTGATTGGTGGGGTCAGCACGATTTTATGTACAGACTCGGTCTTAAAGCGACGGATACCCCGTCGTTTCCCAGAGGAGGGTCTTATTTGGATCTACTACTGTATGACGAACGTATACGACTAACAGCTATTTTCTATAAGCTGACTAGGCTGGGGATCAGTAAACCACTCTTGTACATTCTTTATAATATGCTACATAACAGACGGTTCATCGTGAAGAATAGTGATGTGACTTCTGTTGGAATATTTCAAATTAAAAATGGTCTCCAGCAAGGCGCGGTCAATTCGCCGATCCTATTCAGCATTTGTAAAAGCGATTTGATAGGTTCACTTCGCCATACTTCCCCAGAACAGGTCCAAAAATCGAGGTCACTAATACTCGATAAGATAAGACGTGCAATGACAGGTAGTTGAAAATCAACTTTCAGAAGTCGGAAACCATTCTATTTAGGACGCCGTTGTCTGGAGCCTCTAGGGATACCAGAAAAAATTGGTGAAAGTTCTAGATCATTGGACAACACGGATGCCCTCTTGCCTGTCGACATGTATTCAGATACCTTGGGATCTAGCTAAATCAGTTTCTGTATTTTGACAAAAATTTAGATGCTGCTCTGGCCAGATCTAAAGGTGCTTATGCCCTTACAAAGAAACTGTTTCATAGCAGCCAACTCGATGCGAGGGTAAAGGTAATCTCCTACAAGTTGAAAAAGTTGAAAATAAACTTTCAGAAGTCGGAAACCATTCTCTTTAGGACGCTGTTGTCTGGAGCCTCTAGGAATACCAGAAAAAATTGGCGAAAGTTCTAGATCATTGGACAACACGGACGCCCTTATCAGGACCATGCTGGTATTTGGTTGCCCCGTGTGGGTCAATAACGAGCAAGCTTAATGGAAAAGATTCGGGTCTTTGAGAGGGCTTGCCTTCACTTGTACAGAACGCCAGAGTCGGAGTGCAAAATCTTTTATCCTAATGGGGTCCTTTACAAGGTCCTTTACGAAGGCACATTGCAAGAGCAATAACCTCGACGAATAACATGATATCTGGGGCTTGCTATTCCAATTACATTTACCTCGAGAGTGTGAGCTCTGACGGCTTCATTCCACCGGAAGCATTCCTCTACCTACATCAGATAGGGTTTATGCAGGATAGATCAGCGGTCCCGACAGGCGACTCAACTACAACAAAGACGTCGCACACTGGATCGTCGCAGGTTCAGTAGCGTGGTGGGGAATCGCGATAAGAGGGCAGTTCGGCAGCACCAGTATTTCTGGTGTATATATTATTATGTATAATGTATGTGTGTATTATGTATGTAGGTTAGGTAGACTAAGATTTATTTTAAGTTAGATATTAAGTTTTTATAAAAAATTATGTCCATATGCTAAGTTTTTTGTTAACAATGTTTTTTCTTATCCTTAAGTATTCAAAATAAGTAGTTCTAAGTAAAATGTAAATAAAGTTGAAAGACATAGTTATAAGAATTTAGAGTAGCTTAAAGATTGCTAAGTAATTTTAGGCTAGCATTGAAGCATTTTGTGTTAGTATGTAAGAGTTAATGATTAATGTAATAAAATGCTTTTAACATTAAACTAAAAACTATCATTACAAAAGAATTCGGGAGGAAGTTCGGAAAACTATCCCCGATGAATGGGGTTATGGAATAAGTGATAACGGGTGGATGACAAAACAAACTTTTTATGAATACGTCTCGAAAGTGTTTCACCCGTTTCTGGTCAGAGAAAAAATTAAACTTCCTAGCATTTATTTCGTGGACGGACACAGTACTTACCTAACATTACAAGTGAGTCAGCTCTGTTTGCAATTGGGTATATTTCTGATAGCTTTGTATCCCAAATCGACAAGAATCTTACAGCAAGCCGATGTTGCTGCATTTAACTCTCTTAAAGATGCATGGAATAATGCGGTTTTAAAAGAGAGACGTACTAATCCTGTCAAAAATTTAACAAACGATTTATTTGATCCACTGCTACATGATGTTGTCAAATCAAGTATTTTATCAAATACTTTGGTAAATGGTTTTCGGGCTTGTGGCCTTTTTCCGTGGGACGAAACAGCTATTAATTTCTCTAAATGCCTTGGTAGATCTACAAATTTAGAATATCAGAAAATCCGAAGTTTAAGTCATCATCAGGAACAGGATGCTTTTGACCGGTTTTGCAGGATAATTGAATGGAGAAAGTTGCACAATTAGAGGCATGTAAAAACGACGTTAACATTACTACTGATTGTAAGGATTTGCAAATCGTCTACACGTTTTCCAAATCCACAAGTTTCAAACAAATTTTAGAAGAATAACAAAAATTTGATGCAGCTGTACAGACTGGTATACTATATATCATTTATCAGAATTATCTTTTATAGATATAAGCGCCATATATACAAAATACCGAAAATGAGTTTGATAACTTGACTGACACACTTGATAAAGATTGTATTACAGAAAGTGAGATTCAACCAACTTGAGCCCCCTCCTTCAGCACTTAAATTTGCTCAAGAACAAAGTAAAAGTTATACGGTAATAGATGATATATTGGACTGGCGAGAAACCACACTGCGAAAGGGTACCAATCCCAAGGGAACAAAAAAAAAGTTTTGTTATAACTAATGCTTCATGGAGGAAAAAGAAAAGCGAAAAGATGAAAAAAGAAAGCTTGAGACTGACAGAGAAGAAAAGAAAGCAGGGGATTGAAAAAAAAAACGAAACAACGATAATGAAAAATTAAAAGGAAAAAAGTTAAAGCAAACAAACAAAAATCAACGAATGTTACCAAAAACTAATAAACCATACGTTTTCAGCACCGTAACAACTGGTGCGTTGGCCTTGAGAGAAAACAGTCCTGACAAATGTTCTTTTCTTGCACGAAGTTTATGACTGCAGTGCCAAGCTCGGACAATTGTGATATACGATGTTACAGCTACCGCAGAGAGTACATTAAGTGTTTGAAAAAAAAAATAACTACACGCAAATCCCAATGTTTACATGTTCTAGTAAGATTTAGCCTTAATTTTTTTTAAAAATAATTTTGCAATAAATTCGTTTTAGCCATGTTCCTTAAAAGTTTCCAAGTTACTTGTTAAATACAAAAAAAACAATTTTTAACTGAATTATATATTATTAAGTTAGTTACTTTTTTTTCAAAATACATGGATAATGAATAATAACTTATCAAAGCGTCGCATTCTTGTTATTTGTTAAATACAATTAATTTTATTTACCTTCCTTTCTGTATTTAAAATAAATGGATTTATACTTTTTTATATTCTTTAAATAATAACTTATAAAAGTATCGCATTTTAGTTTTATTAATCTTAAATAGCTATAACAGATTAAATGTATTTTAATAAATCGGTAGCTTGCTAGCTATCTATTATTTGATCACTATTTTTGAGTGCCAACAACTGTAGTTTCGTAGAGTGACAACTACTATACAGGGGTGCCAATCACTGTAGTTTTTGAGAGACATATGTTATAATCCATTTAATTGCAAATTGCAACCCATTAACCCGAATGAGTAAAAAGAAAATCCTTAAGCAATATATAAATGTATGACATATTAAAATCGCCTTTAAAATAACAAAGCTACGCTTGTTTAAAGTCAAAATTTCCTTATGGGTGGCAACTGCTGTATCCTTTACGCTGCTACTTAAATTTTAAAAATTCAACATTAAGTTTAGATAAGGTGGGCGAACTTGTTTAAAGTAAACTATTTACAAAATTGTTCATCTGTAATAAATAATATAAACAAAAGTAACATAAAAATATTAAATTATAAAGTCAGAAAATTTTAATTGATTATGTTGCAAAAAATAAATTAAAGAAAAACTATAATACAACTAAAATAGGATGTCAAAAGTAATCGATTCTATATCAATATAATTAAATTTGAAAATCCATCACTTAACTAGTTTTATAAACATTCTAGGTATTGTTATTGATCTGATTGCCTGTGGAACCAAGAAGAGAAAATATTGTAAAGGGTTTTCCAATAGGGACTTGACAATGAATTTCATCGCAAAATCATCTTCAGTGACGAAGCTCGTTTTTGGCTCAATGGGTTCGTCAATAAGCAAAATATGCGTTATTGGTCAGGTGAAAATCCACATGTGCTTCATGAATCACCACTTCATCCACAAAGAATAACTGTTTGGTGCGATTTGCATGCCGGTGGCGTTATTGGGCCATATTTTTTCGTCGACGATAACTATCGTCACGTTACTGTGAATGGTCAGCGTTATCGCGCCATGATCACCGATTATTTTTGGCCCGAAATGGAGGATGTGGACTTGGACGACATGTGGTTTCAACAGGATGGTGCCACAAGCCACAGAGCACACGCTACAATCGATTTATTGAAGAGCAAGTATGGTGAGCGTGTTATCTCAAGAAATGGGCCAGTCGATTGGTCGCCTCGTTCGTGCGATTTAACGCCGCTTGACTATTTTCTGTGGGGCTACGTTAAGTCATTGGTTTATGCCAATGACACCGACGACGTTAGAAGAGCTCAGAGCCAACATTGAACACGAAATAGCGGCCGCTTCGGCCGAAATGTGTGGCCGAGTCATTGAAAGGTCCAACGAATCGACAGCTGCAAACGTTCCCGCGGTGGCCATATGAACGAAGTCGAGTTCCATTCATAAATGTTTTGATTGTACTTCAAGCCAATAATAAAGTTTTTGAAATATCTCAAATGGTTTGCGTTTTATTTAAAAAAAAAGTTGTTAAGTCCTTATTGGAAAACCCTATATAATAAAAATTAAGGAAAACAATAGTGTGAAAAGTATGTGCAGCGACTATATTCGAAAATTACGGTGGCTTAGCTTTATAAAGTAGGTCTTTAGTATTTTAAAATAATAAAGATGGCATGGGCTTTTGAAAAATTAAAAGGGGTTTGATATTAGTAAGGTATACACTCTCCAACAAGAAATACCATACTGTAGTTTCGAATGGAAAATTTCATAACAAATTGTTATTAAAAAAGTTGTAGAGCTGGTATTTCGTGAGTAGAATTAATGTCTAAGAGTGTATTGGAAAGCTCATCCTTGAATCGATGATGAGTCCTAGATATTTAAATTCATTGACTTTCTCAATTAGAAACACTTATAGCTGCAACTTAATCGCCATAAAACTAAGGGGAATATAACAGTGATTACGAAAGCAATTAGTCAATCCGTATTTTCGAGGACAAGCCGAAGTACAATACATTATTTTAGTTTTGGAGTTTATAACCAATCTATCAGTGAAAACCAATTTCTAGACAAATTCAAATCTTAATAATATCAGCGACAAGGTTCGAGGGACTATTCAGATCATACGAAAAATCTATGCCATCTGCAAAACCATTAGACAAGCAGTTCCAAAGTAGTGCGAAAAGTGAAATGATGTTAACAAGAAACAAAGCTGGTCCCACAACCGAGCCTTGAGTAACACCTAATTTGAAGGTTTTGATAATACTCCTTACATCGTTTATCTTCACTCTTTGTGACCTGCTTTCAAGGTATCACTAAAACCAATCAAGCATAAATCCGCGAAAACTAGCTTTTTATAGTTTCTCCAAAAGAATGGAGTGATTTCCTGTATCAAAGGCCTTGGTGATGTCAATAAATAGACCAGCCTAATTTTTTTTATCATCTACGTTGAACATAATTTGACAAACAAAACCGCAGTAATACATCTTCAGTTGATTTGCCCTTCTGAAATCCAAAAGCTTTTTGATTACAAAAATTACTAATCTCGTTTTCATCAGTTTTTTACATCCTTTGTTCAACACCTGAAGAAGTGAGATGGGCCTATACTTGCACAGTTATTTAGCAGAAACTTTTTTAAATAATAGTACAACATTAACACATTCAAGCGCTTCTAGAAAGGCGCCTCTAAACACCAAACGATTAAAAAGATTTGCCAAGACTTCTACTACGAAAAAAGAGATGTTTTTTTTAAACTAGAGTAGATATACCATAATAACTACTAGAATTAGATTTTTTTAAAGAATGGATAGTCTTAAACACTTCATGTGGATTCATAGGCGTAAAAACAAAGTTATTTATTTGCGATAAATGAGCACAGCGCCCAATGGGATAGCAGAGACTATTACTTGGATTAACTACACCTGGTTGTAGACTAAAGGCTATATTAATGAAATATTCGTTATATGTATGAGGAATACATTTATTTTCCGAAACTGAACAGTATCTTTCACGAATGGCAGTAGGATTTTTTGAAGAGCAGGATTTGTTGGAAAAGCTGTTCACTATTTGCCAGTCATACTTAAGAATTAAAACGATAGTGGTAGTAGTTATTCCGATAAATTGGAATCTCACTTCTGAGCTACACGAACAATTTTGTATACTTTATTTTTAAATGTCGATTGCTTGGATGTTTGATGTACTTAACACCAGCTTTATTTTAAAAACTAATTTTTCTCAATAAAATGTTAAGGGGGAAGATCCCGAAACAAGGCAGATTTTTAAGGATTTTTTAGCCAGTGAAAAATTAGTATTTTATTAAAAAAAATCTTTTATTGTCAGATAGAAACATCTGTAAAATATTTTTTTTTGCAAGATGGAGGCGCTGCACGGCGTCAAAATCTAGTGTTTTTTGAAAATGGCATGCAAACTGGAGACTTTATTTTTCAACTGTAACAAAAAATCAAAATAGGTCTTGTTAAAAAGATTGTTTCTCCTACTCCAAGCCTTTAAATCCCAAAAAAAAATTAATTTTGCAAAAATTATAGAGATCAGAAAAAAGTCACCTTTTTTTCCAAATTGGTTTAAACAATTTATTTGATTTGCATTGAAAAACATGGTTTAAAGGTTTAGAATATAGCTAAAAGTGTAAAAATGCAGTTTCGAGAAAAAGCGATTTAAAGTTTTCGGAGCAAAGCAAACGACAACAACGACAGGGGGATAAAAAATTCCTTCTGATTCTTCGTAAAACTCATCTTGAGGTGCTCTTCCTTGTTTACGAAGTGTACTGGCTTCTTTTGAAGCCAAAGATGCCTCTTTGTTTTGTTAAGAAAAGGAGCAGGTGGAGCGTCCCCTGTTCATGCCATCGGAACCGCCTGCCGTGCGCTAAAAATCGAGGGTGCTCCTGCGGCCGAAAATACGCTGCCATTTCGAAAGAGATAAAGATTTTGCTTTAAAATTTCATGAAGACATTCTTGAGATATTGCAGAATAAGTAAAAAATTAAAAAAAAAAGTTGTGGGACCTTCCCCCCTTAAAGGGGGCTTAAATCTATTTTCTATCTTCTTGAAGGGCACGGAAGAACAATAGTGGTTCGATAGACAGATAATGTAAGAAGCATCGAAACATCATTACACACGTAGATATCATCCCAAAACTCGAAAAGCAGACTATTTTTCAGTTTCCTGAAATCAATTTTGATTAGCTATTTTAGAGATTTAAGACTTTTATCGTATTTGCACTCGGGGATACGTATAAGGAATCCCGTCATACAGCGGTCAGTAATCATATGATCAAGAACACATTTCTCACATTATTTCGACGAAGTATTAAGTGCAAGTGAACCGTGTAATTAAACCCCCGATGAAACTCGCATCGGCAAATAAAAAGGAACTGTGCGGCAAAAGCTGAAGGAAAGCTGGAGCATTGCAAGCAAGCATAGCAAGACAGAGAAGCAGATAGAGAAAATTCGTCAAAGAAAGAACGAGAGGAACAACAGAAACAACCTTGACACCTTACCTATGAGGTTAGGGTTATGTACGTACATATGTATGTACGTATGTAAATAAACACAATGGGCATGATATCGAATGAGTTATGTGTACCATCCGTTAGCACGTAAGTAGCCGTAAATTATGTGAAAATATCACAAAAATCTATCGGCTACATTAAACTAAGGCCTTCGGAGCGCAGAAGGTTCAAACAAGCCTAGAGACAAGGTAACGTACTCTAGAGATTGCCACTACCAAAATCGAAAACAATGGAACAGAGACTAAACGAACCTGATCCGACGACTTCACCTCCCCCGACAACGGAAGCAAAGAGAATCCGAACAGGAAATGCCGCAGTCGACGAGGATCCATATAGCAGTATATGCCTGGGTATGAAGTTGATGGGGACACACGCGGAGAGAATTGTTCTTCCATAATTTCATATTTTATTCTTTTACTTTTCTTATATTGCAATATAAAAGTGCAATAATATATATATAAGTTTTAAGTAACAATCATTAAGTTAAGAAAAAAGAAAATTGAGTGCGGTTTAAGAAAATTGAGTTCTATGAGAAGAATAACCAAGTTATATATGTGTTAGCTGTGTTACTCAGGGAAGAAAATCAACGCTGTTAGATGCTCCCATAAATTCATCCTTCAACCAAATATCTTCTAGGAACTCCAGTCTCAACGCTCTTAGTAGTGGTAATCTAAACAACAATAAATCCACAGTAAGTGGAACCTCTGCAACTATAGCGTTTTCCAATAAGGACTTGACAACTTTTTTTTAAATAAAACGCAAACCATTTGAGATATTTCAAAAACTTTATTATCGGCTTGAAGTACAATCAAAACATTTATGAATGGAACTGGACTTCGTTCATATGGCCACCGCGGGAACGTTTGCAGCTGTCGATTCGTTGGACCTTTCAATGACTCGGCCACACATTTCGGCCGAAGCGGCCGCTATTTCGTGTTCAATGTTGGCTCTGAGCTCTTCTAACGTCGTCGGTGTATTGGCATAAACCAATGACTTAACGTAGCCCCACAGAAAATAGTCAAGCGGCGTTAAATCGCACGAACGAGGCGACCAATCGACTGGCCCATTTCTTGAGATAACACGCTCACCATACTTGCTCTTCAATAAATCGATTGTAGCGTGTGCTCTGTGGCTTATGGCACCATCCTGTTGAAACCACATGTCGTCCAAGTCCACATCTTCCAATTCGGGCCAAAAATAATCGGTGATCATGGCGCGATAACGCCGACCATTCACAGTAACGTGACGGTAGTTATCGGTGACGAAAAAATATGGCCCAATAACGCCACCGGCATGCAAACCGCACCAAACAGTTATTCTTTGTGGATGAAGTGGTGATTCATGAAGCACATGTGGATTTTCACCGGACCAATAACGCATATTTTGCTTATTGACGAACCCATTGAGCCAAAAATGAGCTTCGTCACTGAAGATGATTTTG
The DNA here is from genome assembly GCA_949129095.1 of Volucella bombylans. NCBI lineage: Eukaryota > Metazoa > Arthropoda > Insecta > Diptera > Syrphidae > Volucella > Volucella bombylans. Next base: position 99,006,224 of record OX422141.1, on the reverse strand, counting down.
CGATGAAATTCATCATATTGGCGCATCTTCTCCAGAACCCAATCGGAGAAGGTACGTCGCTTCAATTGGTCCATCGGCTTCAATTCTTGAGTCAGCTTGATCTTGTATGGGTGTAAACCAATATCCTTACGCAAAATATGCCATAATGTGGTCTGAGCGATGCCAAATTCTTGAGAACGCTGTGGAATTGACTGGTTTGGATCGTTTGCTACGGATGCCTGAACGATGGACAGCAGCGATATTTTCAACACTTCGACCAACCCGTTGTCTCACTGATACGGCAACATCACACAACGAATATGTAGACTCAAATTTTTGCACTAAACTTGTTATTGCCTATCTACTAGGGAGAGAATTACGACCGAAAATTACAGTTACCGACTCCGAATTTCGGTAGAAAATTTTTATAATTTGCAAATAATCAAATCTCTTGAGGGGAGCAATGCTTCTCTCAATAAGAGAGTTAATGCACCTGAGTTCAGACTTAATTTCTTGGAGCAAAGAGAGTAACAGAGCTCAGTTGACATAATTGGAATTCCTGAAACGGAATGTAAATAAATTACTAACAGCTGTTATGGGAGAAGAATTCAGTAACAATGAAATCGACTCCTGTTACGTAAAGAGCATCAAACCTGCCAAAAACAACAACAACACAGTTGGATCTTCGATAATCTGTGTTAAATTTTCTTATGTTGGGAGTAAGAATGATGTAATGACAATGATGCGTAAAATCAAACGAAGAATTTCATCGCATATTTTCGGCGGTCAACTAAACAACAACAATGGCAGCAGCGATAACAGTAGCAGCAAGATTTTCATCAATGACAGTCTCACCAATTATACGAGGTTATTATTAAAATAGGCTAATGATCGCAAACGCAAAAACAAATGCAAATATGTTTGGGTAAGAGAATCATCTGTTCTTATCAGAAAAAAGGAGGGCGACAGAACAATAAAAATTAATTCTTTTGAGGACTTTTCCAAATTGAAAGTTGATTAGTTTTTTATTTATTTTTATACATTTTCTTTCGAAATCGTGTTCGAAAGTAGTTTAAATGATATTTTAATTGCCGATCCTCATAATGAATTTAATGATTTAAGTATTAATTCAAATGTTTCCTTACTTAATTCTGATAGTTGTAATTGTCTTTGCATTGACCACGATAATGAACAGTCTTCAGGTTTTTCAATTGTCCACCAAAATATTCGCAGCTTAAGAGCTAATTTTAATACTTTCCTCTCTCATTTCAGACCTTTGAATCACTTACCAGATCTAACTTTTCGTTTTGAGATCTGTTTTAATATAATTCCAAATTTCACATTCGATGCTGTCTGTAATGATGATTATGCGGCTAGCGGGGTTGCAGTATTTTATAGTAATAAGATAAAAGAATGTGTAATTGAAAAGTATATATTAGCAAGTGCAGATATTATTAGTGTTAGTTGCGTGGTTTCTGATGTCCATTTCTGTTCTATCTGTATCTACAGATTGCATAAGTGTACTATAAAAACATTTGTAGATGAGTTCTTAGTATTTTTAGAAAGTATGAAAAATAAAAATATAGTCTTATTGGGTAACTTTAATATTAATATCCTCGCTGATTCTTCTGATGTAGATAGCCATATGTCTTTGATGTCTTCATTTGGTTTTAAATCTTTAATTAACCAGCCTACCCGTTTCAATACTTGTTTGGACCATATGTTTATAAGACTACACAGGAACAGCCGCGTAGTCTATAAAACAATAATTTCTGACCTGAAAATAACTGACCATAGTTTAACCAGTATACAGTTTAATTGTGAGATTGCCAGGCAAAACTTATCTGCAGGCAGAGAATTTAATAAAATCGATTTTGTTGCCTTAAGAACACATCTGAATTTTGAATTCTGGGATGAAGTATATAATGCTCCTGATTCTAATATCGCTTTTGATTTGTTTCTTTCAAGACTAAAGTACTATATTTCTTTATCTTGCCAGAAGAATAATATAAGGGACAGTAAGTTAAAGCCTTTAAAAAATTGGATGTCCATCCCACTTCTTAAAAAAATTAATAAGAAAAAGAAAATCTGCTTTCTTATTCAGAAACATCCTTATAATTCTAGGCTTAAACGGTATAACGAGAGGATCTGTCGTGAAGTTAAATCTGACATTTTGACTTGCAAAAATAATTACTTTATTTAAAATAATATTGGTAACTCTAAAAGAAAATGTTAGGTTGTCAACGAAATACTTAATAAGAATAAATTGTCTTGCTAAAAGATACCTTGAGATTTCTGAGCCTTTGGAAGTTGCCAATTTATTTATTAGTTTCTTTTCAAATATTAATGACATTAATTCTAATGGCAATTCTCCTTATTTTAGTGAGAATACCATACTGGAATCGAGCCTTCAACCAGAAAATTTTTTCTTTGAGGAATTTACTTCACTTGAAATTCAAAAAATTATAAATTCCCTTAAAGCTTCTAATTCACATTCATATGATAATATCTCAAGCAACATATTGAAAAATATTTCATTTCAGATTTCTGACGTTCTATATTTTATCTTTAATAATTGTATTCGTAAAGGAGTCTTTCCGGATTGCCTTAAAACAGCAGTGGTAATTTCTCACCACAAAAAGGGTGGTACCAGAGGATCGAATAACTATCGCCCTATTTCACTTTTGTTAGTTTTTTCAAAAATCTTTGAAAAGGGTATAAAGCGTAGAATTCAATCTTTTGTAGACAAGACCCATTTTTTTTAGCGACTGCCAGTTTGGCTTCAGAGGCGGTAAGTCTACAGAAAGTGCATTATTAAAGCTGATTGGGGAAATATATGATAGTTTGAATAACTCACAAATCCCATCTTGTCTTTTTATTGATATTACAAAGGCATTCGACATGGTTAATCACACTATATTTTTAAATAAATTGTTTAATGCAGGTTTTAGGGGCTTCAGACTTTAGTGGTTTACCTCGTATCTATTGAATCGTAAAGAAGTGAATAGAGGTGTTCCTCAAGGATCTGTATTGGGCCCATTACTGTTCCTAATATATATGAATTCTTTATTTATTCAGCCTTTTAGGGGCAAAATGACAGCTTTCGCTGACGATACAGCCATTTCCTATTCAAATATGAATTATCATAGTTTATTATCAGATGTAAATTTGGATTTAGACATTTTAAGAAGATGATTCAAGAAACATAGCTTGGTAATCAGTAATAAAACTAAGTTTATGATGTTTAATATCAAGGGTCTAATCTGCAAAGATCTGCCCTTATATTATCACTCAACATATTGTCAACGGTTCGGTTTAGCTGATTCACTTTTAGGTATTGTAGTTTACCGGCATTTAATGGAAATATAAGTTGCAGTGAGGATTGCTTTAGAATTGAGTGTGTTGATAGTTTTAAATACCTAGGTATTGTTATATACCATAAGCTATCTTGGACAGATCACACAACTTATATAAAACAGTATTTAAATAAGGTCGTTAGACAAATTTATCACCTTAGTCTTTACAGCAATACGCAAATTTTAAAAATGTTGTACAATGGTTTACTTAAATCTAAATTACAGTATGGTATATCTTGCTGGGGTGGTGCTTACTATAATAAAATAGAACCATTATTGATTAAGCAAAAATATGCAATAAGGATTATGAACAAAGTAAATCATAGAACACCCAGTTTTGAATTGTTCAAATATCTTTATATTCTCCCTCTGAGACATCTGTATTGCTATAAGGTATTAAGAATATTTTCTAACAACTCCGGATACTACAACGTAAGGCTTGATAATAGGTATAAGCTACGCATCAATACCATGCACTGCGCCACTATTCCAACTACATACAAAACTCACTTATCCTGTTTCTTTTACGTTACTGCGCCTCGCTTATTTAATTTGTTACCTGTAAACCTTAGGTGTGAGAGAAAGAAATCAGTATTTTTGAAAAATGTTAAAAAATGGCTCTTCTCCTTTGATCATAATGAAATCGATTTGTTTTTTATTCCATTGGTATAAAATGAATTTTCTATCTTTTTTATTGTTATTTGTTATCACTTCTCTATTAATTGTACATTGTATTTCATTTCCCCATCAACAATCTAAAAAATGTACTAAACTATTATTTACAAATCTGTAATTTATAATTTATCTCAAAGAATTTGTAGAATTGTATTTATCATTTGTGAAGGAATAAAGAATTAAAGAATTAAAAAAAGCAACATATCGTGTGTAATCCCCGAATACATTAATCTCAACATTCTTAGTATTGAGCAAATGGCTCAACTTTTGCTATACGATGCAGACTGCTCTAAACATAGTAAACGACTGGTGTGTTAGAGAAAATCTCTATCTTTTAATTTTCACAGATGGCTCAAAAAAAGAGGAAGGAATACGTTGTGGTATCTTCTCAGAAGACCCGGAACTAAGAGTGCCTATAATACTACCGGACGCATGCAGTGTCTTCCAATCAGAGGTGTCAACTGTCCTCAGGCCGGCTGAGCTAATGCAGATGAGATTGATATCCGAAAGGGATATCGCTATCTACATCGATAGACAGGCCGCACTTAAGGCAATCGAATCAACCAACGTCAACTCTAATACAGTCAGGGGTTTTCGTCATGCAGTCAGAACCGGGTAAGACTATGCTGGGTGCCAGGACACTGTGGTATTAAAGCAAATGAACAAGCGGACAAGCTTGCAAGAAAAGAAGGGCTACTCGACAATGGTGAGGTTGCCAACATCAAACCACCCCTTTGCATAGTGACTGGCACTATCGAGCAAAAAATTACAAATACTGCCAACCTAAGGTGGTCAAGTCTTGAAGGACACAAGGTATCCAAGGCTCTTTGTGCCGCTCTTTGACGGCAAATGATCTAAGAAGTTAATAAAATTAAATATGTATAAGCTTAGGATAGTAATAGGAATCCTCACTGTCTCCTGCAGCAACACGCAAAGAAACTCAAATTGTTAGATACGAATATCTGCGGATTTTGCGACGATCTACAAGCTGTTGAGGGCATAAAACACATACTGTGTGAATGCGAGGCAATATCGCGTAGTCGAAGAAAATTTTTAGGGAAATACTTTTTCAAAAACCTAGAGGAAATAGACGGCACGAACTTCAAAGGCCTTCTTGGCTTTTGCAAGAAAATTGGGTATTTCTCCAGAGCGATTGTTTAGGCTTTTGACACTTGAAGACAAATTCAACTGGTTCCACAGGGATCGCGATGGACCCGTTTTCGTGACCGGTGTCTGTGTGATGGCATATCCATCACACCGCTGTTTAACCTAACCTAACCCAACCTAACCTAGAGAAAATCTCTCATTTAACGGTACAGTAATTGTGTACTCCAACTAGACTCCAAGTAAACTATCTTCGAATGGTTCTCGATAAAGAACTAAATTGGAATTCAGATATAAATAATAAAATTATCAAATCGCCTAAAGCCACGTTGACTTGCCGTCGTATGTTTGGTAAGACCTGAGGTTTATCCCCAATAATCGCTATCACCTACTCATCAGTATTATGGTGAAACAAAACAAAAGAGAAATCTGGCATAAAAAAGCTGCAGAGGCTAAGAAGATTTGGCAAGCCTCAGCATTGCCGGCATAATGCACCCATGCCCCACAGCAGCAATAGAAGCGTTCCTTTGTTTAACGCCACTCTATGTATTCATAAAAAAGATGGGAATTCGCAGTACGGTCAGCCTACTTTAAACAGGGGAGATCACATGGATCAAATGAATCTTCTCGTCTCAGATCCCCGAGCCAAGAAGCATGGAACTGTAAAATCCCAACCTCAAACCTTAATGGCATTAAGTTGTATACGGATAGATTAAAGATGAACACCGGGATGGGTATATTTGGTCCCAACACCATAATTTCCCAACCAGTGGAAAAAATTCCTTGTAAATTTCAAGCGGATATAATTGTCATTCTAAAGTGCGTGAATACCCGATAAGGGAATGAAGGGTATCCCCATCCATATATTAACGGACAGTCAAGTAGCTCTTAAAGAATTGTGCTCTAATCTCATTGACTCCAAATCAGTCTTGCATTGCTTCAGTACACTAGTAAGAACAAAGTAAGACTTTTTGGTGGGTGGCCTGGTCATAAATGGAAATTAAATGGCCGATTAACTTTGTATTTTTCCATCGGCCCTGCGACGTTCTGTAATATTCCGAATTCAACAATTAACAACACCTCAGCAATTCAACAATTTTCCACATTGGGAAAACATCCCAGGGCTTTCGGCAGGATTCAAGGTCCATCAAACCCTTTCACAAAAACTCAAATGAATCCCTACAACTCAAAAAGGGATGATATTAGAAGACTGGTTGGATTTCTAATCGGACACTGCCACCTTCGAGATCACTTACACAAAATAGGACATATTTAGGAAACTGAATTTCGTCTTTGCATGGAAGTCGACGCAACTTCGGAACACATTTTGTATGAATGCATGGCTCTAAGTACTGTAACGGACGACACTTCTTTAGAAAAGTTTTAATCCTAAGAGAAATTCTGAAAAGCCTCCGAGATATTCTCAAGTTTAGCTTCTCTTAGCTTTGTAATACTGATTTTGTAGAACAAAAGATCTTTTAGGTCGTAGTGCCCCCCGCAATTGGCGGATGAGATCCCTTAAAAAAAAAAAAATGTGAACATAAAAAACGTCTCAGCCTTTATGGGGTTAACCGTTAGAAGACAGGCGGCTCAACGATAATGTATAAAATGGCGTACTATGACTTAATGTTCTAGTCTCAAAATTTTTTGCATAATAGTCAACAAGCCTGCTAAAGTTCTCCCTTATTGTTTCCAAACACTTTAAGAATATAATATCCGACAATCATTTTTATTATGACCCATTAGGGTACGAGAATCCTTTAAATAGCTCACCTAACTTACACTTGATAAAATTTCTAAAAGTCTCGATATTCACACGCCCAGAAAATTATGATCTCATTTGGGTATCCTGTCACACCCCAATACTTCATGGCTGCAACTAATTTACACGACACAATCCTACAAATTACCAATTCCGTCATAAATTATAAATTGGCGACAATTACTCATTCACAAAAAGGTACTGGCTGACATTTCTATGTCCACCCCTTTACACTCAATGTCACTTAGCGACCTATGTAACCACCCATAGAGCCCACCCGGCCGCTCGCCACATAGACAGGTGACAAAAGGTCAAAATTGAATTTTACCCTGATTGATTGATAACCGCAAATTTGCCTGTAGATCCTGTGTTACTGGTTCCGCTACAATGCTACCACAAACAATACGACCAGCATCAATTAACCACTTCCAGCCTCTTATACGAGTAATATAATATCTTTGCCCCAAGAATGTGATTACTCTGAGTATTTTATTGCTCTGGAACACAGATACGCACTCGGTTAAGTATTCCTTCCACGCATATGAGTTCAAATGCCATATATACACTACATAACTCATAGGGCTGAACATGCCCCGAAACTTTTATCCATAAATAGAGATGAGAGAATATTCGCAGCCATAGATATCGACCTCCCTTTGGTCCAGATCAGAGACGTTATGTTCAAGTCATAGTCTCTGCAGGATACTTGGAAAAACATTTGTTACAAGCAAACAGTATTCGTAACAGTTATTCTGCATTCACATTCACATACAGAGCAAATAATAAATAACCCCAGGGTCCGCCGAGTGGTGTCCTTTCCTTTATTTCTTTTTTTATCTGCAACATGTTAGTGTGGGTCTAATGTAATAGAGCAAAGCCAATAGAGGCCGCTTTAATATTATTATTGGATTTGCCATTTGAAATGTAGAGCATATAATTAGGTTATTTCCTGAATTCTGATCCTTACTGATGATGTGGGTCTTGTCGAAAGGGAATATTTTCCGGGGACAACTAACCAGTTTCTGCGGTAATAAAAGAAAATGTCGCCTAGGGACAATGAATTTATTCTTATGGATGTTAGTTTTTGGATGGTTTTACATTGTCCAGGATCTACCTTAGAGTACAATAATTCTAAAAGGTTCACAATAGAAGTGCTGTGGGGGAGTTTAAATCGAATGTAGTTAGGATTTGCCATATACGAGAATGATGCACGGAATCAAGGTCATATTTTGTAGAAAATTGATAATTGATTCAAATATTTTTTACTCATGTGATGTTGATTTTAAATGCTGTAAGTCTAAAAGTCAAGTCCACTTTTAATTAAATGAGGATTCAAGTGACAGTCAGTATGGTAAAACATATATCTCTCCAACATGGCTAAACATGATAAAGAAACTCTCATCACATGATAAATTCAATAGCAACCATCGAAGATAATTGATTTATGTGGACGCTTTATATGACCTATGAGAACGTCTTCTCCTCGCAAGCTTAACTATGCAGGTCGTCCAGAATGTCGATACATTTGATCATAATGAAGTATCGTTAGAATATCTGCTTTTTGTTTATAATGTATGTAGGCGTGGTGAATGTGGCAACCATAAAGCAGTCTATCAGGTGACGTTCGAGGCGAAGCAAAGCAGATAAAACGTAATTGTTTTTTCTCTTTATTTATTCATTTTTTTAAACAATCAACCACTATTCATGAATTCAATAGTGAATAAAAAAGAATCAAAAAAAAACAAAAAACAAAAAACTCGAATCCTAAAATTTTTTGGGGGCTTAACCAGGATATATTGAGTAGAAACAATTGGCTCCTCTGGAGCAATCCGAAATGTAACATCAGGCGTTTCTGACACTTTTGATCGTAAATATCGTAAGCTCGACATCAAAGCAATGGAAGAGCTACTTTCTACTTTGTCGCGCGTTTGACAGCTATCGGCTATGCAGCTGTGGCTCAAGTGGTAGTGTGTTGGCTTCCAAATCGGAAAGTTCGGTGTTCGAATCCCAGCCTCGTCCGAAAGACATTCTTGTTTCAGGCAACTTAATTCTCGTAAGACGAATGGTTGCCTCTAATACAATAACAAGTCCAATTACACTAATAATTTAGTCTCCCCATTAAATGTTGGATGCCACCCATGGAGCGAAATAACCACTGAGCCCAAAAATCTTTCTTTCTCTCTCTGTCCCATTTTCCTAAAAACTTAACACGTGCTCAGGCATTTTAAATGTATTAATACCCACTTGAGTGTTAAGTTCTTTTAAAAAAAAAAGCTCTGATGTCATGTAAAAAAAAAATGGAATTGCATTTTAGCTTATACTCGTAGTGTAATGTATTTACTTCGAATGGGTAACCTCCAATATATTGCCTTTTGCGATTATTTTATTATGGTTTTCTTGCACAAAATAGTAAATTGAACTATGTAATTGCTGTTTTTTTTTTAATTTATTTAATTTTTTTATTAAAATTGTTTAAAGTAATATAAATGTAGAGTAGTTTTCTACTCTACCTTGTGCAACGAATTCATATATAAGAAATTTGAGGAAACAATACTTTATCTGTCAGCTCAACGCCGAAGCGACATTCCGGATTGCAATTTTCAAGTTCGTGCTTTTGACGCAAGTTCGTTATAAAGCGATAACGCAACATTGTGGTTTGGTCATAATGAACGAAGCATAACGTAAAATAATCGAAAAACTCAGCGATATGACAACTTTAGGAGACTAGCAAGCAGACAACGGACAAACGCTAACCGCTACTGTCACGCTACGAAGAAAAAAATTTAAAAAACACGATATGGCTTACGGTTCTCATTTGTGATGGAAGATACGCTCCATGCGAGTTATTATAATATTTGAAATTTGGTTACAAAATAAATTCAGCGTTCGAACACAACGTTATCTTCTAATGAACAAACAAAAATATCCCAAGCTTGAATTTTTATGTTGTGGTTGGTGGTTGTTGTTTTGGGATTCGTTGATGTACACTTCGGTATGAATGTGTACATATAACTCGCGCTTACGACTAATCAGTTACGTGTATTGTGTAAGAAATCTTTTTGTTAAGTCATTATAGACCTAAAAGTGAACTAGTGGATAGACTAATTAAACATAAAATTAATGAGCAGGACATAGTGGGATCAACTGACAAATTATCTGCAGACGAAGACAGTCAAGACAGCCAAAACGAAGTACTGCAGACACCGGCGTATAGCAACAATAAAACCGGCTTGGATTCCGTCACGTGTAAGGAACACCTCATCATGACTAGTAATTTTAGTTGCAAGGACATAGGGTACGCCTTGGAAGTTTTTGAAAGTACCGCTACACAGTGCATCACGCAATGGGCGGAAAATTTAGAGGATATTTCGACAACATGTCAATAGAAAGACGTTCAAAAGATCATCTACGCTCGTAAACAAATAGAAGAAGTTGCAAAACTATTCTTCGAGACCACGCTAAAAATCAGCAGTTATAAAACATCTCCCATCTCAAATATGAATTTAAAACACCACTCGCTAGTATCCAAGTTCATAACATGCTGAGGATGCGGAAAAAATCCGATCACGAAACTTACCTGGAACATGTGTATAAGATGCAGCAAATATCGATGAGCAGTCTTTAATCTCCTATATACAATAGTAGCTGGTATAAAAGACGATCCATATAGTAGCAAGGCAATTTGGTTCGAAACCAAAACGGTGAAAGAACTAAAGGAAAAATTAAGAGTGTTCGAGGAAAGTTCATGAATCCGCAAACCACCACTGCAGATATCACAAAATAAGAACAACCATCAATTACAAAAACAACAGCAACGGTGTCAAAATTTTGGCGCACGTTCACACAGACTTGTCCATATAAGGATAAAGGTACTCGTTGCTTTTTCTGTAATAATTTTGAACGCATCGGTAGAAATTGTCCATGTAACTTTACTCCAAGCAAACAGACTCAAACCAACTGTATAAAAGTCCCACGTGTTGAGGAGTTTAATAACCAACAGCTGATTCAGTGATATTAGCAAGTATAAGTTAGAAAGAATTGAAGTGGAAAAGACAGAAGTCGTCGTTTGGCTCAGTGGAGTGCCTATCGAATATTCGGGTGCCGAAAGACAATAAAGCAATGGATTCCGGTCAGCCGGAGATCGCGCAAAACCAAACGTTGCTCAAAAGAGTGACGAGTATAAATTAAAACCAGCAGCGTTCGGCAACAACCGCAGCAGAAACATCATCCGAGGCATTAAAGATGGAAAAAGGAAATATGGAAAAATGACACTTAGCTGTATTAGCAGCAAAAGCGGAAGAAGCAATGGTCTTGGCTACTCCTATGAATCAGAAGGGGTGAAGGCCGATATATCGGAGAAGGAAATTCCTTGAAAGAGCTATTGGCAGACGAACATGGTGCCGCATCAGAAGACGAGGGTGACGAGGAGGCTATAGAGCTCGATAAGCTGATTAAAGAGCTAATAGCAAAAAGGCAGCAAGATCAAAAAAGGAACAATAACAGAAATCTGACAAACGACGAGATTGACCGGCATTTAACAGAAATGGACATTGTAATTTAACAAACTATGGAGCAAACTAGTCCTCCGAACACTCCGAAAACTATCAGACTAATAAGTACCGAACTCCCACAATCGACGTACTATACGCACACAAAATTCGATTGCTCTCGTGGCTGAAAAAGCTATACAGACATTTTACTGATAGGAAAGATACTGAAATGAGAACACTAAAGTCAGTGATGAAAAACGTGAAACAATTAATTAAAACAAATTCCAGTAAATCCATAAGTCGGTACTGGGGCAATACACCACGGGTGGCACTGGTGTGGTGGTACTAGCAATCGCTTCTCACTCGGAGGGTCAAGGTTCGAATCCTACCCACTGACAAGTTTTTCAAGTTTCTCATTTGTGTAATTGGAACTCAGACAGAAAAATTCTGCGTGTGAAGGCATAACACTGACACGTAGATTTGGCTGTTGTAGAGTTGCAAGCACAAAAAAAAATACTGTGAATTAACCTTCGAATCACTCTGAGTGAAGAAAAAACTCTCCGTTCTATTCGGACTCCCACCCCTGGAGAGCGAATATCGAAACCAAACACACCTGAGTTTCAAACCACTACAAAAAACCAATTTCTAACTTTCCGCCCGCGCCCTGGCAACAGTAAAAGGGTATCAACCCCTTAGACGCGCGTAAATTATAAAAAAAAAAAAATCCGGGCTATAAAATCCAGGAGCCTGAGTACGTTGCTGCAGATAAATAATTTGTTCAGGCGGAAATATCACAATGGCATCCAATGTGTTCGTATCACACAGACGACAGAAAACAGACAGTTATTACTGACATCGGGTATAAGTCCAGGAAGTGTCGACTCAGAAGACGGTATCTTTGTGGTCGAAGACCCACAGGAAAAAGTCGAGTTGCTAGGCGCCTACTTCGAAACCGTGCATACTGTGAACAATCCAGTAACCGTAACCACGATACTGAAAACAGAACAAATCACTCTTACGAGTATCTGCGCAACGAAATCCATAATTTGCGATCGAGAAACACGGTTTCATCCAGTTCTATGAAAAAAACGCGGCAAATGTCATCGTCGCAGATGGACAAGCTTGCAGTCAATCGTTGGTGCGAAAAGATGAGCTGCTCCTGTTTATATTTGAGTCACTGTAGAACAAAAAGTTGGCGGGAGTAGACGGAGTCCAAACTTCGTATTGAGATATCTACCCCCTGGAAGGAGTGGATATTTTCCCTACACTATTTAACAATCCGCTGAATAATGCATATTAGGGGTACACCCTATCCTAAAGAGGGATACAATTAGAACCAACACTCTTAATCTTCGATTTACGATATGTTTATGGGAAAGAAGTTCGTTGTAAAATGTGGCAATGTGATTTCGAGTTAACATTAAAAATGGTTTCCAACAGGGGTCGGTTATTTCTCCGATACTGTTCAATATTTACACGAGTGATCTAGTAGGTACCTTTAATCATGCTATAGCGTATGCAGATGATTTAGTGGCGTACAGATCAGGACAAAAAACGAAATCATTAACACGCTTTGGCAACGTGACTTTAATTGATTAATTTCCGAAAATCAGAAACAATCATATTTAGAAGTCCATTGAGAAGTGCCTCTTGGAATACCAGAAATAACTGGCGAGATTTGGCCATCATTGAATAGCATGGACTACCACTAGCGGTGAGAAGCGCAGTGAGGTATCTTGGTACCTGGCTTGATATGTATTTATATTTTGATAGACATATAGATGCTTGTCTGGCTGGGGCCAAAAAGACTTCAGCTTTGTTTCAAAGCAGTCAACTTGATTCCAGGGTGAAAGCCATACGCTAAGTGGCCTGAATCAGGTCAATCATCGCTTACAGTTGTCCGGTGTGGTTTAATTTAAAGCCCGGTTACATGAAATGATTCTTGTATTTGAGACAGCGTCTTAGAGCCTCGCTGTACAGAACACCAGAGTCTGAGTACATAAAATATTACTCAAACAAAGTCCTTTACAAGCTGTGGATGAATTTTCAGGGATGGCACCGATTTCGTTCGCTGCACTGGTGTTTTCTCGGAAAACGTTAACTTTCGATTACACTCCTCGCTTGAAAAACTTCAGTATGTAGGTGCCTTGCTCTGATAACAAGGAACAATATTATGAATAATCGGTTAATTGGACGAAGTATTTGCGTCTACAGTAAAACTCTCCACTTCTCACCAATTTTAAGCGAGTTTGGAATTGATAGGATTTTTTGAGTCCCAGGTCGCAATAAGATTTCCGATAAACTTGCTAGGTAAGGCTCAGTGGAGAGTTTCATATGACCAGTACCTTGGAAAAAATGGCACGCTTCCTCTGGTGACGCTTCCACTGACAACTGTTCTTTTTTTTTGTGACAATACCTGCTTATGAAATCACCGTTTGAGATGCTGGCGGATCGAAAAAATTCATCCCGAAGCCTCAGTTTAGTGTTTCCTAATCATATGTTATGGATGCATAAATAAGACGACATTATGGGACGTTTCCTGTGAGAATAAGGATAATGACGATACCCTGGAGCGCTTTATTTCACTTTAAACTAAAAATCATTTTGAAAAGCAACTGGAGCATTGATATGCATGACTCTCTTCTTCAATGGATTAGAAATTACCTTTCGGAACGTTCAATTCAAGATGGCTTTCATGGTTTCAAGTCTGATCTTCACAAAATAAATGCTGGTGCCAGGGCTCTGTTCTGTCTCTGACACTCTTTTAAATTTTCATTAATGATCTCTGGACTGCTACTTCTAATCCACCATATTCCTTTGCTGATGACAGTACTCTCTGCTTTTCGTATTCGTTTCCGGACTCACGGCCCTGCTCTTCGGCTGTAGAACGAGAACTGCAACGTATGCTAAGCTCATTAAATTCCGATATCAACAGCATAACCAATTGGGGAACTATCAACCAAGTGGAAATTAATGCTTCCAAAACACAATGCTGTCTGCTGTCTTTGAAGCGAAATTTAAACACCCAGCCATTATCTATGAATGGCACTTGCATAATCGAAACCGAAAAACTTTCCATTCTCGGTATGTGTGTCAATGACAACTTCCGTTGGAATGACCACATATTTGATATCGCCAAAAATGCTGCGAAATGTCTAGGCTTCCTCCAGCGATGTAAGAAATATTTTACCCCTCTGATCTGGCCTCAATATATAAGGCATTCATCCGCCCAAAATTGGAGTACAATGCCCACATCTGGTCAGGTGCTCCTAAAACATCTCTGCACCTGATAGATAGGATTCAAAGCCGTGCGATAAAACTTATTGATGATACTAATATCAGTCAATCAATGGACACCCTCGAACACCGACGAAATGTTTCGTGTCTCACTTTGTTTTATCGCTATTTCTACCACCAGTGCTCCACTGAAATCGCCAGTAACATTTCGCCCATTCAAACTTTCAACCGTAACACCTGTCTCGCTATGAATGCTCAGGGGTGGCCGTGGTGTAGTGGTAGTAGCAAACGCTTCTCACTCGGAGGGTCCAGGTTCGAATCCTGCCCATGGCAAGTCAGTTTTTCATTGTGTAATTGGAACTAAGACAGAAAAATTCTGCGTATGAAGGCATAACACTGACACGTAGATTTGGCTGTTGTAGAGTTTCAAGCAAAGAAAAGAAAAAAAAATACTGTGATATACCTCGAATCACTCTGAGTGAAGAAAAACTCTCCGTCCTATTCGGACTCCCACC
This sequence comes from Volucella bombylans, assembly GCA_949129095.1. Taxonomy (NCBI): domain Eukaryota; kingdom Metazoa; phylum Arthropoda; class Insecta; order Diptera; family Syrphidae; genus Volucella; species Volucella bombylans. The sequence goes on along the minus strand of OX422141.1, from coordinate 98,991,106 downwards.
CCAGCAAACATAGAAACCAAACACACCTGAGTTTCAAACCACTGCAAAAACAATTTTCCTTTTTCCTCCTTCTATCTTTCGCCGCGTCCTGGCAACAGTAAAAGGGTATCTAACCCCTAGGCGCGCTTAAATTATAAAAAAAAAAATCAGTATACACTCAAGACCATTTTCGGACGTACTCTAAAATATCGTGATTCGTTTCTAAGCCGCACAACTCGCTTATGGAATGCCCCGCCGATCTCTGTATTTCCTGGTTGTTATAACTTGCAAACATTTAAAAACAATGTACATCGGTACCTCTCGTTTCTTCCTCCCTAAATGTCCTTTGCCGGCACTGTGAACAATCACCTTAAGAGTACACAGACTTCTAGAGCTCGAGCTCATTATAAAAAAAAAAACAAAAACAAAATGACTGACCTACGACAATAAAAAACAAAAGACCTGCAAAACCAATATATCGCTAGAATCACTGTGATAATCACGGGACATTGGAAAACTGGAGACCATGCTGAGAAACTGGGTATTCCATACAACCCCTACCGCAGCAGTTGCGGGAATGAAAATGAAAAGAAAATTTTCTCCCATTTAATTTGCAAATGTCGGGCACTAGCCAGAGCCAGACTACGTGCACTAAACCAAACATTCTGTCAGTTTTAAATGCATTTTATTTACTTAATCATTACTTCTAACATACTAACAAAAAATGCTTAAATGCTAGCTTAAAATTACTTAACAATCTTAAACTAACTTACTGGCCACACACAGGCGCTCTAAGCTACTCTAAATTCTTGTAACTATGTCTTTCGACTTTATTTACATTTTACTTACAACTATTTATTTAAATACTTAAGGCTAAGAAAAAATATTTGTTAACAAAAACTTAGCATATGGACATAATTTTTTATTTTTTATAAAAACTTAATATCTAACTTAAAATAAACCGTAGCCTACCTAACCTATATACACAATACACACATACACACACATAGACATTATACACAATTATATACATATATTAGTGTATACCTTTGTATACACTAATACATACTGCTCCGCAGTTGAAGACGGCTGTACTTGGACTCTGTTTATGCACCTGAGGCTTCACAATCCACCCTATTCATTTCAGAGCTCGCCACGCTTTTTCGACTTCTGAAGCTGGAATCGTGGGAGAATTATTTTATAATCGGCGGGGATTTCAACGCTAGATACAGAGATTGGGAAATAATTTGCCAAATACTAGAGGGAACCTACTACTCGATTGGTGGGGTCAGCACGATGTCATGTACAGACTCAGTCTTAAAACGACGGATAAACCGTCGTTTATCAGAGGTGGGTCTTATTTGGATCTACCGCTGTACGACAAACGTATACGATGGACAGGTACGAATTTACAAATGCTAAACTGTCTGCGCACATTCGTGTACGACAGCGACCATTGCGGTTTTAGCACCGAAATTACAGTTCCCAACGAAATTGCGGAATTGGAGGAGTTTGTCCAAAGATATACTTACAACTACAGTAAGACTCGATGGACACGCTTCTCCGCAACCTTGACAAGAGCACTCTCCTCGAACACGCTCCACCCACCGTCCAATAGGAATTTGTCAAACGAGGAGATCGACAATTACCTAAAATAAATGGACGAGACAATTAAACAAACTATGGACACTACAATACCGCGGTATCGACGTACAACTAACGAAGACCTATTTCGCAATCCTACTATTGACGCACTGCAACGACAGAAAAGACTTCTGACAAGACTTAAACACTTGTACAGACAGTTAACAGACAGACAAGACCCGGGGATTAGGACACTGAAGTCGTCGATTAAAAACATTCAAACGTTAATAAAAGAGAATTACCGAATTTCTGTAAGTTTGTATTGGAACAACAAGGTTCGTGATGTAAACACCAGTAACCCGAATATGTTTCCGCAAATCAATAAACTATTTCGGAGAAAAAATCAGAACTACCTTCAGTGTCTTAAAATAGCCCGGACAACAGACAACGAACGGTTACTGACAATAGCAGGTATTGATCCAAATGAAGCCGCTGACGATGACGACTTCTTTGTGATCGAGGATTCGCAGGAGAAGGTTGAGACCATAGGGGCGACTTTCCAGGAAGTATAAAAGGCCATTGATATCATTGGCCCTAATTATGACCTGGACAATCGTGTCTTGGTGCACAACTACTATATTCGAAATGAAATAGAGAATTGGCGATCCAACGGCTCTGGTGGTGGTCTGGAGGGTGGCCTACCCCCGTTCATTTCGAAGGAAGTACTCCATGAGATCTTCGACACAATCAGAGTCAATAAATCAGTGGGGACCGATGGTATTCCGAACATCGTGCTTCGACATCTTCCTCTAGAAGCGGTGGACATCTACACCACCCTGTTTAATAATGCAATGAATAATGCATATTATCCAGCGCATTGGAAAACGGCGGTGGTTCATCCTATCCCCAAAAAGGGAAAGCATATATCCAATCCGGCGAATCTCCGGTCGATAAGTCTCCTTCCGAATATCAGTAAGGCTTTTGAAAGGGTAATCAATAGAGCTCTGTCTAGGTGGGTTGAGGACAAACATATAGTTCCGGATAATCATTCGGTTTTAAGGCGGGACATGATATCTCACATGCCGCGTCTAAAGTAGTTTCTGATATCCAATGGAACAAAGGCAAGAAACAGTGCACTGGTGCCTGCCTTGTTGACTTGGAGAAGGCCTTCGACACCGTATGGTTAGAGGAACTTTTTTATAAGCTGACTAGGCTGGGGATCAGTAAACCACTCTTGTACATTCTTTATAATATGCTAACGAACAGACAGTTCATGGTGAAAAATGGTGATGTGACTTCTGTTGGAATATTTCAAATTAAAAATGGTGTTCAGCAAGGCGCGGTCAATTCGCCGATCCTATTCAACATTTATACAAGCGACTTGATAGGTTCACTTTCCCATAGTATTGCGTACGCAGACAAATTGGTAGCGTACATAACAGGTCCAAAAATCGAGGTCATTAACACTCTCTTGCAGCATGACTTCGATAAGATAAGACGATTTTGCGATGACTGGAAGTTGAAAATCAACTTTCAGAAATCGGAAACCATTCTCTTTAGGACGCCGTTGTCTGGAGCCTCTAGGGATACCAGAAAAAATTGGCGTAAGTTCTCGACCGTTGGACAACACACGCAGCCTGTCGAAATGTAGTCAGATACCTTGGAATCTGGCTAGATCATTTTCTGTATTTTGGCAAAAATGTAGACGCTGCTCTGGCCAGAGCTAAAGGCGCTTTTGCCCTTACAAAGAGACTGTCTTATAGCAGCCAACTCGATGCGACGGTAAAGCTAATCTGCTACATGGCCTTTATCAGGCCCATGCTGGTATTTGGGTGTCCTGTGTGGTTCAATGTACGAGCAAGCTTAATGGAAAAGATTCGGGTGTTTGAGAGGGCTTGCCTTAAGGCTTGTCTTCGCTTGTACAGAACACCAGAATCGGAGTACAAGAAATTTTATCCTAATGAGGTCCTTTACAACAGGGCGAACCTAATACGAGTGGACAACTTCGTAATTAAGCTGACTCGAAGGCACATTGCAAGAGCAATGACCTCGACGAATAACCTGATATCTGGGGCTTACTACCCCAATTACCTTTACCACGAGAATGTGCGCTCTGACGGCTTCGTTCCACCGAAAGTATTCCTCTACCTTGATCAGACAGGGTTGATTCAGGATAGATCAGCGGTGCCGTTAATCTTCCATGCCGCTCGGACAGCTGGGGACAGGCGACTCAACTACGACAGAGACGTCGCACACGGCAGTGTGAATCGTCTCAGGTTCAGTAGAGCGGTGGGGAATCGCGATAAGAGGGATGTTGTTCGGCAGCACCAGAATTTCTGGTGGTTAAATGATGGAGAAGATGTTTCGTCGTCGTTTCCGTCAATTACAGACCAGCCTCACTAATGAGGCAGAATGACCAATCTGTTTTCTCTGTAAATAGCGATGGACAGCTTACGTAGGTTTAGGTTAGCATGTATATAATTGTGTATAATGTCTATGTGTGTGTATGTGTGTATTGTGTATGTAGGTTAGTTAGGTTAAGGTTTATTTTAAGTTAGATATTAAGTTTTTATAAAAGATAAGAAATGATGTCCATATGTTAAGTTTTTATTAGCAATTTTTTTTCTTAGCTTTAAGTATAGTCAGTAAATATTTGTAAAGAAAATGTAAATAAAGTCAAAATACATAGTTATAAGAATTTAGAGTAGCTTAGAGTGCCTGCGTGGGGCCAGTAAGTTAGTATAAGATTGTTAAGTAATTCTAAGCTAGCATTTAAGCATTTTTTGTTAGTATGTAAGAGTTAGTGATTAAGAAAATAAAATGCATTTAAAACTGAAAAAAAAATTTAATCTAAGCTAATCTCCACATGCTTGATCTACGAGTAGGTGCCGACTATCTCACATCCTCAACAACACACATCATCAACCAGGTCACACGAGTCCTGGTAACAAAAAGGCACATTCTATTGCTACTTGAGTTCATGATGAACAGCTGTATACCTAAAAGATACATTGGATTGGAATAACGGATTGTCAAGTCTTTAAGCGCTCAGAATTCTGCTTCTTGTAAGTCAAACAACCTCACTAGGCGGACTTACTGAAAACCCATTTCTATTGCACTAATCTTCGATCACGTACTGGACTGCTTACAGTTTAGAGCAGACAATTAATATGTGTGATCTAGCATAGAATACACCTACAACATCTGCATATGTCTAAGACATAAGAGCTCTGTTAAGCAGATAGTCATCCAACATGCACTATGGCAGTGGAGAAAGGACGGCACTTTGCCAGAAACTCTTGTTTGTCACCGCCATCAAATATATGCTAGAGTTAATATTCGCAATCAGAGTTTTATCCACGCGCATTGTTTTTATACTATTGATAGGTCTGTGCAATGGTGTTTGGCCAAATTGAGCATGTCGTCAAAAATTGCATTGTCCAAAGCACCCACCATGTCAATGTGCATTTCCTGTCAAGCGAGCCTTTAATTCTGCACACACACCGGATTTTGAAACTTTGTCTCGTAGGATCCTCTTACAAGTGGGCATGTTACATCTTGGGCAAAAGAAGCCAGACTAACAGGCCTTTTTTCGGTGTAAAGATTATTCGATGTATATATGTCTGTGCCAAGCAAGGAATGAAAATTCTCTTCAGACTTGCCAGGAGCTGGTCTTACGTTTTTGTAGCGTAACTGAATATATGTCATCAATGCCAGGCGACTTGCAGTCAACAAAAAAAAGCAACAGCATATCTGATGGCCTCATCATCACCTAAATCAATGACCGGTGTATTGCATTAATGTCCTCACTTGTATAATAGCATCGGTGATAGAAGTTCATTGTGAACTGTTTCTGGCCACGTTACCTGGGAAGTGAAAGTCAAGATTCTATTAGATCTTCTGAGTGTTCCCAGTCTAGTTGACTTGCTCATTTTGAAGATTTTGCCTAGCTTGCTGGTTTCATCGAATATTTCGATATTTTCAAAAAGCCCTTGATCAGAGTCACACCTCGAAATGCAAATAGGTCTTTATCTACTTCAGTTTTCATCCGATTCACTTTTTCTTCATCCCTGAGTAAGTAGAGTTAAAGAGTTAAGTAGATACCGGGGTCGCCATTCCTAAGGCGTAAGTTGAGATTAAACGGTCTAAATAGAAGCTTTTACCAAGTCTGGAGCAAGAGAAGACTCGACCTCATTCTCCACATTCTATCAGAACACATTTTTCGCTTTACTTAGGAATCCAGAAAATGGTGCTCGTGTGTCGATAGCCTGATAGCCTAGACTTGAATTATACAAGTATATTGTTAAAGTTACAAAATCCTAATAATAAAATGTCGTAACAAAACCTTTTAAGAACACCTAAGCTGGTTCTTATGTTTATGGTTGATATTGTATTATCCACTTGTTCATAAAAAAAAGAAAGACAAAAATGTCAACATAGGCTCTGCAAAGAAAAGGAAGTCTTTTAAAACTTTGACGTCCTCAAAATCCCTAGGCGCTCTCATAACTAAAGACAATTTTAATTACTCATTTTCAATGAGTTAACAAACATTGAACCCAAAAACCGCTTTACCATCACCACTGTACCGCTTTTACCTCTAACTTCTTGGAAAAAATAAAACATAAAATAAAGTCAGTTTCTGGTTTGAGAAGGAGTTTACTCAGCATTAATCCTCTGTCAACACTTCAATTTGATACATAGCAAACGTGTTGTTTGCCTACTGCGTGTTTTGTAGCACCCTAACCCACACGTCAGTCAAACATTTATCTAATCCAAACCAGACAAGATATTCGGATCTATTATTCTGTTTTGCCCTGTGGTTTTATCAGTAAACAAGGCAAAGAATCTAGCTGATAGGTCGAAGACTTTAAAACTCTGGTTCCATCCCCCGGAGGTAGGATACGAGTACATATGGTGGAGGCAATTTTTCAAATTGGAATCCCACATGCATCCTGTGAGCATATGCCATTCTTGAGCCATAATCTCATAAACCATGGAGTCGCTAGTCGACAGTGAGTGTGGTGAGTCTTGATAATGTTAACAACACACTGTGGCGTATGAGAACTTTTTTTGTTTTGATTCCAGCACTTCACGGTGATCTCGCAAAATCTTATAACCAATTATGGCGGACTCAATGCAAATACATACATACATCACATGTATCCTTAAATATACTTTATGGCATAGTTTATCTATATATTGAAACTAGGTGGACCTGGAGGGCGGTTGGGGACTCTGAGACTACGACTTTGGAGGAGAATGGGCCATAAAAATTGTGATGCCTACATCAGGAGGCACATATTCGCTTTTATATCTCTGATGAAAATAGGCTCGTATCTGCGGCCTTTCTCCATATCTGTTTGTGTGTTTATAATTTATGACTTTGAAAAGACTAACTTTGGGGTAAGCACTCGAAGTAAGTCCATTAATAATTCCACCATCACGACAACGACAACAACGATGATGACGAAGCCGACTACGACAACGGCTGAACAGGGAGTAGGTAGCTAAAGCTTCGAGAAAGATATTTTTATGAGATACCCAGTATGAGGCCGGAACGTCATGTCGTACGTGAATGCCCTAGTTGGGACACACAGAGTCATCATGGTAGGATGGAGTATCTACGAACTTAAATCACATTTTTCACTTTTTTCTAATGTTTTTCGCCTTTTTCCTGTCGCAAGAAAATGGGTTGTGGAGGCTCTACTTGTTGGGGTAGCAGGAAAATGTGAGCTCGACGGAAACATGGTACATGAGAGCAATTTGAATCATTTGAACTTCTAAAAGCGATGAGACCATCAACAACATAATATCACTGTGTTATCATTATTTTCAGAGGAAGAGAACTGAAGATTAGTTTCGTTATTGTTTTGGATGTTCTCCATTCATATATGGTATTGAATGTCCTGGGGCATATGTTGGCATATATGAGAAATAGAGAGGGACAGATAGAGGAATAGCCATATGCACATTTTCAAAGAGGCTCTTTTAGGAAATAGAAGTGGAGATTGCTTGGTTTTACTTTCCTTTTTGTGGTTGATATATGAAGAGAAGAAATTAAAATTAATAGATGTACCCTTAGGGGAGATAATTGTTGATATAGAAACTACCCTGTGTCTAGGGATTACACTTTGTCATTGAAAAATGAAGTGCTGTTCTGCTCGAAGTGTATGAATGATACGAATAGTATGACTAGATGGTTTATAATATAATTAGAAGAAAAGCAAACAATTTATTTCCCAGTCTGTGGTCTACTACACTTTGGAAATTGTTTTTTTTTTCCGAAACCACCAAATCTATCAAACATTTTCACTGCATATACTTGAGTTGGGAAATTCTATCTAACAGAGAGCATATTCAATTTAAAGGCAAACTACTGTTGTATCGTTTTCCTTCCTAAGCTGAAAGGGCGTAAGATGCCCGGATGCATCGCATCGTCCAACTAAGCGATGAAGACGTGCAAACTTAAGACGATTATAGTCCAGGTGGTACTCTTAATAGCGAGAATCCACCAATGGTCTTTTTAACAGAGGCTGGAGTACGGATTCTAGGGGCTCCAATTTGATTTGATTTCGACGACTCTTGCGGCTTTTTCTACTACACTTTCGGTAGCTTAAGCTGGAGCGATGTAGAGAGTACCGATGAGACATTGGCTTGTACAGATAAACTCCATCAGAATAGACTAGTGGTTGGTCAGATTGCTGTTTTTGATGCTTGTCTCAGGACACAAAAAACGTTTCTACAGAAAGAGGCACACCTTGAAGATGTAAGAGGTTATCAGAGTGTTCGTTTGGTGAACTTTACACTTATTTGTTAGCAGCAGGTGGCACGCTTGCGGTTGCACGGCGTTAACTCGTCGGTGGGGTGGGATCTTGCTGCTTTTCTCTGATTCTTACTGTTTTATCGTGCCGATGAAAGGAAATAATATAAAAAGGGATTTAAATCTCATGACCAAGGGTGCTAGAGCATTGAAAGTTGAAAGAGTTATATGAGCATACTGAAACTTATTGCGGTGTTTTAGATGTAACAACACCAGAGGGAACCAGCCCGCTGCAACTGGCATAATCATTTGCGCCATGACTACTCCTTCCTAATCTTCTGTTGGAATAGTCCCTAACTAATTGTTCCGAACATTTTCCTAATCGATTATCTCAACGATCGCGAAGAATCTTAAAATTTGATACAAAAACAAAAAAAATAATTGTCAAATAATTTGCAAAGAAATTTTATTTATTTTATTATAATTCATTATCTATATATAGGTATATATGTATATATGTACATACATATCATTGGAAACGCAAAGATGATGCATGTAGTTTTGGAGAGGTTAGGTAGTTTCGGTATAAATCAAATAAATGTAACTTAGATTTGAAAATATGAGTACGTTTGTATATGAATTGCATGTGCTAAATTCAAATGTATGAAAGGTTAGTTTGTAAACTCTTATTAATTACGGTTATGTATATATGAATGTATAGGTCTATGATATATGTATTTTTTTTTACTAATTAACTGTTAGATAGTTTGGTATGTATTATGTATTTAAGTTTTAAATATTTAGTAAGTATTTAGGTATATACTATAAAGAGGTATATATATATATGAATGCACATTATAAATTAAGTTAAGAAAAGGTTAGAAGATAAGCCATTGAAAAGAAACTACTCGTATTTGATATGTATTTACGGTTTTATATGAAGATCCAGGCGTTGAAGTTTGTGCACAAATTTCAGCCGTATATGTAGTTAAATTGAATATCCCTTTATACAAATTATGACAAAGTGTTACTTCTCTGTGGCTTTTACAGAATTTTTTTACTGATAGAAAATCTGCCTTGATGAAATTTAAGCTAAATAATTTTCTTTTTGTTTTTTGTTTAAGCTTATTTAACTGATAATTATACTTGTTTGTCACGAATCTTAGTTTTTATATTTAAGGTTTAAGTAAAAAAAATTGGGTTACAATAGCTTTCGCCGATACATCCTTGACGTATATACATATATAGATGAAGCACTTGATTGAAGAACGATTGATTGAGGTTATGAAAGAATGCTCGACTATTGATTTACAGTTGTTCTTCTTCCATTGCGATGCACCAATGTTGAGATACATGTTAGGTTAAGTTGGCATATGCGCAACCAACGCAAAGTTCTTTTGTTCTTTTTCCAGAGGATGAAATATTTTCAGGTTAACTTTTACAACGCTTTGCTTTGTAAAGTGGACCTTAGTATAACCCTAAACGTTCTCCGCTAAGGCCACAAAAGATTGCTGAAAATGTGAATTTGTAATACTTGTTCACATAACCACGAAAATGCTTACCTTCTAAGGGTAAATATACGTATATGTATATACTCGTACATATATATATTACGTTTCTATTAAATTAGTGGAATCAACTAGTTACTCTTTAATAATTAATGGATTTAATTTCTTAGGACGCAAAAAGGGTAAAAAACGAATAAAAAAACTAAGGCTCAAGCCAAATCTTTCTATCACACCACACAAAAGGAAAACGTGGTTCTTAACAAAAAATTGATAGTGGCTTCCGCACTGAACGTCTGAGGTTAGGTGAAAGAAAAGAAAGAATGAGATATCCCACTGCCTTATATACTTTTATGTGTCTCCGTAAGTTTAAGCCAAACTCAATCGGTTTAAAATTTCATCCTACCAATTGGTATAAAGATCGAGTTCACACTAAACCATCTGGTTTGTGTCTATGATGTTCGTACCAACTGTTACCATTTTAGGATTAAAGAAAACGAGATTCAACAAAAATTTAATAGGGATCACGCTACAAAGGCTTACCGTCTAAGGGGCAGTCTAATAGGGAACGGAGACGAGGGACAAACGCATGGCGCAAAGAGACGTTTAGCGCTATCGAAGGCGAGAGTTCAATCACTCAGCGGCGATGGAGAACAGAAACAGGTCGATAGTGGCACCCTCTGAAGTCGACCAACCTGTAGAATCTGAAACTGCACGTTCTTCTGCAGACCTGAACAAGGAAAGTTTCCGGCACTCCCCCGTCTGTCGATGGATCTCAACGTGTACGATGGCCTGATGAAACTGGTGTTGCAACCAACAAAGGCTGCAGTTCCGGTGAATGGAAATCGCTTGAAGTGGTTAAACCCATTGACAATATCCGGACAAGGCCAATGCTACAGCCAGCTAGTGTCGTAGTCCACGCTGAGAAATAACTCATTTTGCATCTTTCAGAAGAGTGTCGTTGTGAGTGTGTTGATCCACAATACAAGAAACTCCCTCAAATGCGCCACCGCCAACTGTTGAGTCATATGTAAATCTCCTCAATACCTTATCTCCCATATTGTGTGAACTTCTGGAACCCTTCGTTAACTATCAGTGTAGTTTCAGACCAAGAAAGTCCACAAACGGCTAAAGCTTCACACTCCAGTAGATCCTGGACAAGTCTCAAGAAGTTCAAGACTTTTAATCAATTTTACGGCAGCATAAGACAGCATTTATAGAGACGAGCTGTATATGCAGAATAACTATTGAGAACGTTCGCTGTTCTATCAAGGTCAGTATCGATTTAACCGAAGCCTTTGATGTCAAAGAAGGTTTTAGTAGGATTATGCGTTACTTTTTTAACATTATACTTGAAAGAATTGTGCGGAACTCACAATTGAACACTGTAGGCACAATCCTTCAAAACTTTGTGCAACTACTACTGTACAATATCAACGGTGCGTTCGCTAGTATTGAAACGGAAGCTGCCAAAATGGGTTTTGCTTTAAATGAGGACAAAACCAACTAAATGTTGCCAACAAAAAGCGACACACAACATCGATGAATTATACAGAACGTCACAATCGGCAGGTAGTAAAGGAATTTGTCTACCTGGGCTGTGCCATATATTCTGCCAACAACCCCTCAGCAGAAATAAAACGAAGAATCAGTCTTGTCAATCGTACTTTCCTTGGTCTAAGATGGCAAGTGAGTAGTAAGGCCCTATCCCGAATAACTAAGGAGACTCTATATAAGACCTTGATTATCCCAGTCCTACCTTATTTCACTGAAACATGGACTCTACCGAAAGCGGATGAAGATACCCTCAGCTGTTTTCTGAGAAAAAAAATCGTTCGGAGAATATTCGGCCCCATTTTGGAGCTGTACAGCGACATCGGCTTAGTTAAAACACTGCCCATAAGTTGCCTGAGATGGCTAGGACATAAACATATAACGAATAGACACCAATGATCCTGCCCACAGAGTCTTCGAATCTAACTTGGAGGGACAACCCATTAGGGGGTGGCCGTGGCTCAAGTGGTAGTGGACTGTCTTCCAAATCGAAAGAATTGGTATTCGAATCCCAGCCTCGCCCGAAAGACATATTCATGTTTGCAGTTAAATAAAATCAAGTAAGATGAGTAGATGACTAGAAATCAGTATCAAGCCAACTATTCATCCACTAAGAATTTAGTCTTCCCATTTAATGTTGGATGCCACAACGAAATAACCACTGACCCCAAATATCTTTCTTTCTCTTTGTATCCCATTTTCCAAAAAACTTAAACAGGCTGAGGCATTATAAGTGTATTCATACCCAATTGAGTCTTAAGTTCTTTAAAAAAACAAAAGAAAAATGGGGAAGACCGCAACTTAAGTGGCGCGCACAAATAGAAGCGGAGCTCAATCGACTCTGAGTGAGCTACTGGAGGCAGTTAGCTAAAGACTGTACTAATTAGAGAGGCTTGTTAGTGCCACCTAAGTAAGTAAATAAACCAATGGATGTCGCATTCCTGATTTTTTTGCACTTATGTGCATTCAGGATGGAACTGTAGAACTATAGCTGCATTTTACATTCTGAATATCATGATGAAATTTGAAAACGCTGGCTATAGAAATTTCTTTTTACGATGAATTAGTTCTTATCTGGCCTTAATAAAAAGAAACGAATTTTGAGTATTTATGAACAATTCAGTGAACTGATCTGGCGTCTCCCAGGGTTCAGTACTTGGCACTAACTTGTTTTCTATATTTACTTATCCAGTTGTTAGGTAACCGTTTTGCAAACGATATTCAATGCTATTATTCCAACATTCTTCTATTTTGGACTTGTTTTCAGACATCAAACTTGATTTTGAAATTGTAAGACATTGGTTTGCAGTGGGTCTAGTTTCAAAAACTACTATCGCTCATAATCTGCCGCTCAATTCTTTGCCGAAGTCACCCAAAAAACTGTCCCTTTATCATCAAAACATAAGAGGGTTACGAACAAAGATTTCTGCTATATATCTTAGTTGGAATGTACTGCCCTACGACATTTTTTCCCTAATAGAAACCAATCTCACTCCTAATATTAAGAATAATGAATTATATTCCCAAGACCTCGACATACACCGTGACGATGGTCTAGATAAAGTGGAGAATTTATATAGCCGTGGTGTACTTCTAGTTATACACTCTCGTTTCGAGCCTGAACCCATTAAAAAATCTTCCACTGCATTTTACCTATTTATTGTACAAGCGTAACCTACATATATATTTGTTCCTGCTATATTTGCCTCTCTCAACCAATTCAAGGTTACCAGCTAGCTATAGATGCAATCGATTGCACATTTAATGCTGTTGATCCCAATGACGTTGTTATTTTTGTAGGTGATTTGAATCTACTTAAGCTTCTATGAGCCCAGACTGATCAGACCTTATATATTTCAACAAATCCCATCTGGGATAAAGACAATCTTTTCACCAACTACCTTATGTCTCCTGGTCTGTATCAATTAAGTGGTATCACCAATAACATTGGCAGAAAACTCGATCTAGTCTTCGCCACTGATACAGATAACTGCGTCGTTTTTGAAAATAGACATCTTCTCTCCACGTTGGATAGTTACCACCCTATGCTTTCTCTTACGTTGTTGTATGAAAATGGTCTTAATCCTGTTTCCTATGAACAATTTTACAGTTATAGTTTTAATAGGCAAACTACGCCAAACTCAATAACCTCCTCAGTATGGATAATTTTAACTTTTCTATGATAATCCTAACCTCACGGTTAATACTGATCTTACACCCTTTTATACGACATTTTCAAGCGTGCCTCATAATCTATCAGACTGCCTAAAGAAATTTCTCTACACATTGCTTAGCTCTCTTTGCCAATCATTTCAACCTAATTCCAAAACTAAAAGTAAATCCGATAACTATCCATCATCTCCGAATTTTTTTGATAAGTCTTCGAGCGATCCCCAAATTATTGCAAAGCTCTTTGTAATTTTTTTAGCCATGCGTTCGCCATCAATGCCCGAAAACCAGACCACTCTTACTATTCCTACTTAAATAGCTGCCCACAAACAACTTCGGAATCAGTGCCTATAACTTTAGAGCAAGTCAAAAATAAAATAAAAAATCTCAAATATGATTATTCCGTTGGACCTGATGATCTTCCCTTCCCAATATATTAAAAAAAAAAGAAAGTGAAATGCACCTAGCCTAACCTTTTCCAACTCCCTTTTGACTTTTTATCACCCAGGGATTATTTCCCTCAACCTGGAAAAGGTATTTTATTATTCCCCTACATAAAAAAAGGTCGCAAAGGCGATATTTCCAATTATCGACCAATTTCTAAGCTGTCCTGTATACTAAAGTTTTTTGAGAGCATTATTCATGACATGATGCTCTTCCATGGTAAATCTATGTATTGTTCCCCAAAACCAGCAGGGATTTCTCAAAGGTAGATCTACAACCACCACTCTAACGGAATTCGTATCAAACACTTTACGTGCACTAGAATCTGGAAATAAAGTTGACGTGATTGCTACCGATTAGAGCAAAGCCTTTGATGGGATTTCTCATTATATAATCCTTCAAAAATGAAAGGCTCTTGGTTTCCAAATAAGTTTTACAAGGCGGATTCAATCCTATTGAACGACATTAATATGTTCTATCTTATTTAGGTATCTGATCAAATTAAAGCCTCCTCTGGTGTCCCTCAAGGTAGCCACCTTGGTCCCTTATAATTTATTAATGTTGTTGATTGATCATTGAAAATTCATACATATCTGTTTATGCAGATGATATGAAAATCTTTAGATATACACTCGTATTTTCTTCCTCAGACTGTCTACCACTGCAGGAACATCTAAACCGATTTTGTACTTGGTGTCAGGCTTTAACTTACACCCGTAAACGTCCACCTATTTCATATCCCAGCTGTCTGATTTTTAATCTGGCTGTTGCCTTAGTGAATGAGTTGCGTGATTTAGGTATTGTATGTGATAAGAAACTCAATTTACGATCTCACATTGATAATATGATAAAAAAAAGCTATCTTTGCTTCATCAAGCTCTAGTCTGTGGAGTTTTCCAATCCTTATGTTACCAAATTTCTTTAAATAAACTTTGTTAGGCCTCTTCTTGAATATGAAAGTCATGTTTGGTCACCTTACTACAGAACTCACAGTTTTTAATAGAAGTTGTTCAATGAAGGTTTTTACGATTTACTTTACGTGGTATTATCTGGGATGCTAGCCAACAACTCACCACCATACACTGATCGGCTACAACTTATAAATTTACAACCCCTTTCTATATACCGAAAAATTGCCGATATTCTCTTTATTCATCAGATCTTAGATGGTAGTATTATTGTCCCTCTTTACTTCAACTTATCCCTTTGAACACCAATCCACGCAATCTTAGGTCTGTACCGCTTTTCCAGAATGAATTACTGACACCTTGAGCTAATGTCTAGAATGCTTCGTGCAGTTATTCTGCCTCGGTTCGACCACCACCTCAGCAAACTGTCCCTCAAGAATATTCTCATTCACATCTTAACTTTCTTTAACCGCTCCAACCCTTTAGTTTTTATCTTTAGTTTTAAGCGAAATTTGTTAGTTTTAAGAATATGCTTCAGTACATCTATCCGGGGTTGACCAGGGCCTTAAATCAAATCAAATCGATACATAATACTTTTGCATCTTGGCCACAGCAGAGGTAGGCAAACAATCAGTCATATCATACATGAGGGTATATGGGCAGCTAGGTATCAACAAAAGCCTTCAATGATGCCAAAATAAACTCGAGAATTTGAGGCTCTTTGTAGTCAAAATTTTGCCGATTTATGCTGAGTTTCTGACCAAAAAGGAGTGCAAACTTTTCCTTCAGAGAAACCTCCTCCTCTTTACGTGGAATTTGCGAATACAATTTACTCTCTACAACTGGCATTTTTGTTTTACCAGTTTGCCACCTGGTTCACTTACAGCATTTATTTGCTGTATATTTGTGGATGGTGTTTGCTGGTGATTACTTGCAGATTTACTTTTCTTCGCTAGGTATTCTATTGCAGTCGGACAACCGCTATAATTTGTAGGGTGATCGCCATGAAAATTCATACATTTAGCTTTCTGGTTCTACTTTAGTGGATAGCTATTGGTTGGATGTTTGCCTTCACATTTACCGCAAGCAAAGTCTCTTATGTAAAAGCTTGAATTCGTTTGCATTGCAGTATGGACTTGGAGGTTTTTCGAAGTGTCTACATCTTGACATCTCCTTGATTTTGAAAAGAATTTTACATCTTTTATTAGTCAGATTTTCGTCAATATCATGTTCGTCAGTGAAGACCTCTGGCCACTACTTTATATGGTCTAGTAGCTTTATATTCATATGAGTGCTATAGGATTTTTGTTTTGGTCAGCTCATCTGTTATTTCTCTGTAAGTGTCTTACATTTTTTTTTGTCGTTTTCTGTTCGATTATCCTTTTCAGCTCACCAAATCTTTTTATTCCAGAGACCATGATTGGTGGTGGTAATTGCTGTATTGTCATATCAGTTCTTTTGTTGTTTACTTGTTTTTTCATAGCCGCACTATTATGATTATTATTTCTTGCAGAAGTTTTAGTGCTTTCTTATGCTTTTTGTTTTTTCGTAGATCTTCTGTATTTCAATGCGCGTTTATTTATGTTTTCAAGATCTTGCCTTGTTTTAAGTTCTTTGTAGTAGTCAACTACTTTAATTTTCGCTTGTGAATCTTTGTGTTCACTACCAACTAAACGAGCTACATCGACTGTGCTACTTTTGGCGCTTTCTTAGGGTATTACATATATTTTTTAGTGCAGCAGTTATTGGAGGAGTTCTCGGCGTAAGAAAATTCCTTCTGGAGCTTCGTTTCAGGATCCATGAGACTGACTTCCGAAGAGGGTGGATTTACCAGTTTATCTAGATTACCACCTGAGGTATTTAAATCTATTGTTTTGTTCATTGCCATTTTTTTAAAATGAATTTGAATTCCTGCATGAAAACCCCCTACCAGGACGACCGGGTCATTTGCTCTTATACCATTTTTTGAAATTTTCGTATACCAGTCGTACAGACAAATAATGCAAGACTTACGAACAAAAAAAAAGTGGACTGGTATGCATTTAAAAAATTAATCGAAGGATTTATTTACTTTAGATCCCCACCTAACACTACAAAACATATTTATATTGAGGTAGAGAAATTCATAGCTGTCATACAACAGGCAGCCGAAGATAGTACATCGAACAGAATCAACAGAAAAGACAAGCCTAAGTAGGATATCCCACGGAAATTAAAGAATTATTCTTCGAAGAGAGAAGAGCTCGTAGAAAGTTGCAAGTGACTAGATATCCGGACGATAAAAAAAAATTTAATAGGATAAAAAAAGGCATTTGTGAATTTAAAAATGATTCTCTAAATAAATACCTTTGCAATTTAACGGCTGCTAAGGCATGTGACTACTCGCTTTGAAGGCTGCAAAGCATGTTAAAAGATCCCAAACTGAAAACATCCGATGGGAAATGGATCGGAGACCCAAAAAGTAAAGCTAGGCTCTTTACTGAGCACCTGATAAACGTTTTCAAACCCTTTCCACTTACATTGCCAAATGAAAACATGGAATTTGTCGACAAGACAGATGAGGAAAATATACCTTATGTTCCGGTACGAGAGGTCATTACCTGCGTATAGAAACTATCTATAAGGAAATTATCGAGCTATGAGCTCATTAATGTATACATCGTGAAGGGATTGCCCTGCATTGCTCTGGTAAAACCTAAATATATAATTAATACCTGCTTTAGTCTAAGATATTCCACATTATTGGAAGATAACAGAGATAATTGTTGTCGTGGAATAGTTAATGCACCTTGGTTTATTAGAAAGAAGGACTTGCATCGTGATTTGAAAATTGACCTGGTCAAAGAGGTCACAATAAAGAACGCTATTCATCACAACTAGTTTGTTCTTCTTTTATTCCGGAAGCTGCTATTAGCAGCTTTCTCCACGATCGCAAATTTTGGGACTGAGCTTTTTTCATAAGAGTTGACCTCCAAGTTGTTCTTGGCCTACCAACTCGCATTAGACAGTGAGGGTTCCATTGGAAGCGCTGCTTCGCTATATTGTTATCTGGTTTCCTCAGTGTTTGGCCAATCCAGCGCTATTTTCTCTGTTTCATATCAACATTCACCTTTTTTATCCAGTCATAAGACACAATTCATTATTGGAAATCATTTGTGGGCACAGGATCTTTAGGATTGTAACCTGTTCGAGATGTTGGCGGAGCATTTCCACGTATCACATTCATTTAGATGTTTTACGGATTTTACATTACATTCAAACAGATTTAACTTTGTGCGAAGCTATACTTTCCTAGAGTTCGGCACTGGAGAAATAATGCCGAATGCACTACGAACTTTATTTAGTCTATTTCTGACATCCAGGTCCTTTCCACCATGGAGTGACACATAACTACGCAGATAGTTTAACTGCGTAACCTCCTCTATGGTCTCCCGTCTCAAGATAACCTGCTGTTGTTGGTCTCGGCTAGTGTGCATAATTTTTGTCTTTTTGGGATTTATCCTTAAGCCAGCGACCTCCCCATTCTGTTGCAGTGAATGATACACATTCGTTTTGTTTTTTTTCCATAATCAGCGCGCGCTCAGGAGGTTTGTGTACCCTAAAAATGTTTGCACACAGCACGGGAAATGTTGTTTACCAGGAAGCAGATATCATCAGCGTAGTCAAAATGGCTTAGTTTATCAAACGGGTTTCATTAGATACCTAATCTCTCGTTTGTACCCACCGTGGCAGACATTACCTCATCGATCGAAAGTAACAACAAAATCGATGATTGCCTCACTCCTTGTGGCACTTCAAACGCATCGGAAAGCTGTCCACTGTGCAAAACGAAACTCCTTGGGCTGTTGTACGACTCCTTAATAATAGCAACAATTTTTTCAGGTATGTCCCTCATAGCAAGCGATCTCCAGATGCAATCACAATTAACGCGATCGAATGCCTTTTCAACGTCGACAAACATGAGGAAGAGCGGTGATTGGTATACGGACGATTGTTCAAGGATGATTCGCAATTTCCTTCAATATTAACCCTAGTAATTCACGCTGTTCTATATCTTCTATATCCCAACCCACAGCTCCTCCTATAGTTCTAACGAACCAATCTCCCTCATGCTCCGTAAGATCAACACAAACCTCCACCTTTTTGATTTTAACCTGAGCACATCTCGTCTTAAACTTGATCTCCTCCACCATTCCCTTACTTCCTAACATCTAACTGCTGTCAGTTTTTAAGTTAGCTTAAGATATAAATGGGGGCATCAGCCCCACCAAATTAATTAAATTAATATTAAGACGGTGATTCGCTAGTTATTACAGTTCTTAAGATCGCTGCGTCGAAATCCGCTTTCAGGAACTTTGCAGGTATGCCATCCAGTTCAGCTGCCTTGTTATTTTTTTGAAGTAGGATCGCGTTCTTATTTCTGCATTTGTTGGAGAAGATCTATGTACTTATGCCCAGCAGTTGATAATTTGCATTTGCACTCTGATCATTATTGAGCAGTGCACAAAAATGCTACTTCCACCATCGCAGTTGGTTTTCTAGTGACACTAAAAGGTTGCCGTTAGTATCTAGCACAGGGTGTTTGGTGTTACTTTTTTTACTTATTTTTTATTTTTTTATAATTAACGCGCGGTCGAGTGATTTATGTATCCTTAAAATGTGTGTACACAATCCTTAGAGATTTTTTACAGCTCAATCACGTTCCCCCTTCCTGCAGCTTCTTCCGCGCTCACCCAACTTGACCAATCTGGCTTTCCTATCAAGTCTCACACAGCGTTGCATTGTCTTATAAGCTGCTCTATACCCGTTCTGTGGAACCAACTCTCGATGAGCATCAGATTCATTGTTGATTCTAATTTTGAGTGTTTTGTGGCGTGTAATTTTCTTCCGGGTGTCTTGGGATCTCTATCCCTTGATTGTCACGGTACCGTTTCAGATCCAGCTCCTATAAAAACCCTCTCTACTTTATCTCACATCGCCACAATGGGAACGTTGACGTTTACGTCCACAGTTGATGCTCTGTCGTTTAGGGTGTCGGCAGAATTACGACAAATATTTGAGTCACTAAGACCGATCGTATTAAATTTTGATCTGCTTGATGTACTCTCTGAACATCTCCGGACAGCAGTTATTCGTAGCCGGAGTGTTTCTAATAGCAGGTGATGATCACTTCCTGCATCTGCACTTCTCGCAAAGTGACTTCCACCATCGTTGTTGTATAATGAAGTGGTCGATTTGGCTTTGTATTCGACCATCAGGAGAGACTCAGGTTTCTTTATGGCAGGTCTTGTGTGGAAACAAGGTTACCCCTACCACAAGCTGACGAGCGTTACAAAAGTCAACAAGCATGTCGCCATTGTTATTTCGCTGGCCCTAGCCATGTTTACCCATAACGTAATCGAGGCCTATGTTATCCGGGCCAACCTTGGCATTGAAGTCCCACATGACGATTACGATGTCGACTTTCTGGTTTTCAGGAAATTATGCCTTTTCTGGCCTCCTTATTCAGCATAATACCAACACTATTCAATCTTAGACCACTGCCTGTCTCCTCTTTCGCAGAGTACAACATCCTACTCAGTCCTGATCTTGTACTGCATTCAGCTTTACCCCTCCACCAGCGTATGCAGATGCATATAACCCTGCAATAGAAACAATTTTGTATTTACAATCCAATGTTCTCAGATTGTGAAGAACAAAGCCTCACGAACTCATGTGAAAATGAGATTTTGTATTCAAATTGTAATTCCTTCTCGAAAAGCGATTTCTTTTTGCAAACTGAAATAAATATCTTTTGTCGATCTTTCATTGATCGGTCGTGATTCAGGAGGTGTTTTTCGTGCAGCTAGAATCCCACACTACTTTGGGTTGCAAATCCCTTAGTGTCTTTCGATATTTTCAAGTTCATTACCAAAAAAAAAAATGCTGGTGTTGAGGATTTGAAACGAGACCTAAGGGTCGATAGAATTAAGACTACTTGAAGAAACTGCCCTTTAGTTGGACCACTCAAATGCAAAATCCTCAGAAAACCTTTTGCTTCATGTAGAAAGCGATACAAAGAGAGACATCTTCTAATAATCAAAAATGTACCATACATGGACAAGTGCCCAATTGGTGGGAAATATTGGTAAAGAAAACACTTCCTTAATTTTGTTTCTTAGAAAATTACAAGAAAACTAAAGGAAACTAAAAATTGTCTTTTTTTAATTTGAATCCATGCTAAGCACGTAATTATATTCCTCAAAAGTGTTAATACTCCAGTTGAAATGATATTCCTTTCTTTATTATACGAAACCGCATATATATCACGGGTTGAGATTACCACTGAAAAATCCTTTTGAACTTTCAACTGTTAGCTATTCTGAAATTCAGCTCGTTTACTGCTTACCGAAGAGCGAAACGTACAAAGGCATTTAGACTCAACAGCTGATTGGGGCAGTACGTAAATTGCTTATAAAAAATGCAAAGGAAAACTTTTAGAAGGACGTTCGTTTTCCGAATACAGGGTAGTGTGCAAGGATATTATGTGAAGTGCACACACTGCTCAGGCGCAGAAAGTCAGTTGAACATTTTCACAGGAATACTTGAATGTTCACTGAATCCGTCTACAAAAGGTGATGCAGATATATAAATTCCTACAAAAAGTGTGTAAGATGATGAGCAACTGACACTTATGCAATTAGTTAGTTTCTTAGAATTTGGTAATTTGAATTAAATATCTAAGTTAACAGCATACATTCACTTCAAAGAAACCATAGTATATGCTTAAATTCCAGCGAAGAAAAAATTCTTCTGAAGATGATATCAACAGAAAGGAGTTATATAAAGTGATCCCAAACAATACAGCAGCTGTATGACAAGCCGAATTAGGAATTTATGTGCTGCATAGGCTAATGTAAGCTAGAATCGTTTTCATGTTCATGTATCATGTAAAGGGCAAAAGTACGAAATTTGGGCTTCTGTCGGGGTCGTAGTAACCTTGAATGGACGCTTTAGGTGTTAAGACCAATTAGAGACATTTGAATTTGCTTCGAAATCTACTGCGCTGTTATCGGCATCTACATTACGAAACGGTTAAAAGAGTTCTCAGTTGCAGCTCTGCTACACAAAGTCCGATGATCGATTCTTGCACCACAGTGAAATCCACTACTATGTTTATGTTGCAGGAACAGATAAGTAAGATCGCATGTTCCGCGTTCGTGTTCTAATGACTGACCAAGACTAAGTGAACCCAGCCTCAATCTCAAAATATATTGGATGTGATGGCGTGATTCAGTAAGGCTTAAAGCATAGCTTAAATGTCACTATAGTTGCTTCCAGTATTATTGACGTCCGCAGATTCTAAGTGGCCAACAATAAATGGATCACTAGCAAGTAGTAGCCAACAATGTACAGTGTACAATGCCAACAATGTACCAATACATACCATGTACGTATAGGTACTCGTATATGGGTTTAACATCGAACGGCTATAATCCCAAGAGGTCTCCATGACCTTTACTGAACGTATCTCCCTTTTATAATCCCGCACCACCAATAGAAAGTGGGTCTGTGACAATGCTATCAGGGAGAACTTTTACCTCTGATGTTCTTTTTACAAGCTGACCACAAATCAGAAACCCAATGTTCGACGGGGAATCCCGCTGACACTCTCAGTCAAATGAGATAGGATTGCAATATTGTAATCGATGTAAATGTCTGTGTTGAGAATGCGAACACAAACATCTGCGAAGGGAAAATACCTTAAAGTCATGGATATCGAAAGATTCTACTGCATGAATGAAATCCGGAAATTACACAATACGTTAAAAACGCCATGTCGGGGCTACAAAACCAGAACCAAAGAAGTCAAAGAAGACAATTGAAATGCAGTATTCAGTCAGAACCGAAATTTTGGACGAAACACTTCTGTAGACTATTAAACCGCGAAGACCCACAAATAGACATGGCACACTATTCGCCCCGTACGAAGACAGCAAAAGCTTCCAGCTGACGAAAACGGTATGAGAATAGCTACAATATAATTTATTCAAACTTAAATGCTGTAAATGTACTCGTATACTCTCAAAAACGGATTAAAGCTCTTTTAGCTGCTTTGGTTTTTGGTACATCGAGGAACTGTACCAGCTGTATTCCATATGGATCTGGGACCGAATTTCGTAAGAGTGAGTTTTGCTGTGTACTTGAAAAAATATGTGCATTGTCTTTTACCGATTCCGCAAGCATAAATATGACAGTGTATACAGTTGAAGAAATTTGTTCACTTTGTTTCTGAGCAAAAACGCCAGCTATGGGCAAAAGGAATTCTTTATGATCTATGTGAAGAAAAATTTGGAATTCGCTTAGGCTAGGTAAGCATGTAATGATGAGAAAATTAAAGGTACAACAACGATTTTAAGTCGTTGAAATTTAATTCCAAAATCGAAGCTTTGTTCGCGAAACTTATATTCAAGCTATTGGAGAGAACAGTGCGATTGGAAGAAAATATCGAGGCTATAGTAGCTAGTGTTGAAGAAGACTCCAATTTATCGATTCGTCGTTGTTCGCAACAACTTGGTCTTTATCCATCCAGTATCTGAAGAGTTATGCGTAAAGATCTTTGTCTCAAGGTCTTTAAGATCCAACTGGTGCAAGAGCTAATGCCGCGTGACAATTTATTACGTTGGGTGTTCAGCGATAGCATTTTAAATCACCTGGAAGTAATGAGGTTAATTTCAGAAGCAGAATTGCAGTATTTGGAGGGAGGCCAATATTCAAGCAGCTCATCAAATGCCATTCTATCCAGAACGAGCCGAATTGGGTGCGACCGATGGGTCACACCAAGAGCGAAACATTAACTCCCGCCAAAGAAGGCACGACGAATGGGGTGGAAAATAAGAACATCAGACCAAGACACTTTTAGCCTAATTCTTAGAATCTACAGTTAACTCAGGAACAATAAATGCTATGGCCGCAGAACTTACTAAACAAATAACAAGGGCTTTCGACGCATCCATGGTCCGGAATACGTAACAAATCGCCGGCCACCAGTATACTGGTGGAACCAAGAGATATCAGAGCTACGCAGCAAATGCCATAGAGCGAAAAGACTATTCCAGCGATCCAGAGGTTTATTGTTCCATCAGGATATACAGGTGTAATACAAAGATAGGCGTAGGTACCTGGAATTAGTCATTCAGAGAAGCAAAAGCAACAAATTAAAGAACATTTCGATCAAGCCGATGTAAATCCTTGGGGTACCCCCTACAGTACAGTCATGGCAAAACTCAAATGCACTAGGGCACCCTCATCTTCACGCTCTCTCCTAATCAGTCGTTCATAGACCTTAGTGGCAATCAGACGCATTTTCGTGCTCAGCTTCACTAGTGTAGAAAATAAATAAAGTATACATTTAAACGAAAAATTGTCAAGTGCTCGGTAGCCGAAGTGGCAAATACTCGGACGACGTCATACCTGGTGTGATGATCCGGAGGCCTGCGTTCGATTCCCATCGGTAAACAATCTAATCTGTTTTTATTTCTAATTTTTATTGAAATAATAACAAGTGAAATGTAAAAAAAAAACAAGCAAAAAACAATCATGTGATGGATTTTGGAGGGTGGTTTGCTATGCCAATAGCGGGACCTGCTGAATTATCAGGCGAGGCCTCAAGTGGTTCAAGCCAAACACCAACGGCTAAGAGAAGGAGGAAGCTTAGGCCAACTTCCAACTTAGTTCAACGTCCCACCCTACCAACTTCCTCTGTAAAACTGCTTGGTGGAGCGAGGAAAGAGAACAGCTGCGCTTCATTTGCACCGAGCGAATCGGAAGATGAAGAGATGAAGGCCATAAGTAGCAGCATCAAAATGTTACAACAAAGGGTACTGGCCATCACGTAAAGGCAAATAGTAAGAAGGAAGAGGGAAGAGGGAAGATGAAGAACAATCCCAGCAACAACAGCAGACGGTGCTTGCTCAAAAGCAGAGCCACCAACAACATCAACAAAAGCGAAAAAAGCACCAGCAACAACAACAAGAGCAGCCACAACAACGGCATCAGCAAAACCAACAGCAGCCACAAAAACAGCAGCAGCAACAAACACAACAACAACAATAATAACAACAGCCAACAACAACAGCAACAGAAGAAGAAGGAGAAGGTGCCTCCAATCAACACCTATAAATTAGTGGTAAATGCAACCAAGGACCTGTGTAAATTGGTCATTGGTAATAATTTTAAAATTATGAGATTGGGGAACGATCGCCATGCCATCCACTGTAATACAGTGGAGGGCTACGCGAAAGTGAAAGAGCTCCTAAAGGCAACGACTACGGAGCACTTCTCATTCACACCGAAGTGTGAAAAGCGGCAGTCGATGCTGCTGAAGGGGTTGGAACCGTCTTCTGATCCTGAGGAGATCCTGACACTGCTCAAAGAGAAGGAGTGCGAAGGACTCAAGTTTGTAGGGGTAAAGCCATTTATCACAGCTAGAGCTAAGCGGGAGAAACGGAGTTTGCCGTTCTTCTTGATCCAGCTCAGTCCCGAAAGCCGTCTGGATATTCTAAGGAGTATCAATGTCCTAGACTACCAGGTGGTTCACTGGGAAAAATTAAAAAGGAGCGGCGGCGTTATTAAAATGAGTTCGCTGCCAGAGGTTCGGCACGCCACGTCGAACTGCCAAATGCAGCCTCGATGCGTGAAGTGCGCAAACAACCACAGCTCCGAGGAGTGTGCTCTGGGTAGGGACGGAGCATCCGATAGGACGCAGCTCCCGTGCGTGTTATGTGTGAACGTGGTCAAACCGCAAACTATAGGGGTTGTCCTAAGTTCGCTGACATTAAAAAAACAAAATTAGCTCGGCTGTAGAAGGTGGAGGTCAAACGTTCACCTGTTAGGTTTCAAACACCAGCCGTCAGGTCCCAAATTTCCTACGCCCAAATGGCGTCAGGTAGGGGGGCTACGGTACAGCGAACGACTATTGCTTCTCCAGCGCCAATTCTGGGCATCTTGCTCGCAATCCAAGGGCAGATGGCTCAGCTGCAGCAGCAAGTGCAAGAACAGGCCAAGCGGGTGGACCAGATCTACGCGCTCCTGCCGGGACTAGCGCAACACATGTCGTAATGAGTACGCACATGGTGGAGCAAACTTTGAAGGTCCTTGCGGTGAATGTAATTTCACTGATTATGATCGAACGAAGAGCCGCGATGTTTAAATTGCTACAAGACCAAACTCCGGATGTGCTTTTCGCTAGCAAACTGGAGTACAATAATTATATTGTTAGAAGAAGAAATAGGCCCAGATCCAAATGTGGAGGCGGGGTCGCAATCTTCATTAAAGAAGGTACACAATTTCACAGAGCGTACAAGGGAGTGTTGCGCAGGTTCCGGGTGTTGGAAGCAGTCGTCATTTACATTCCGCTCCGCAGTGGAAAGCGGCTGTACTTGGCCTCTGTTTATGTACCTGAGACTTCACAATCCACTCTATTCATTACAGGGAGAATTATTTTATAATTGGCGGGGATTTCAACGCTAAACACAGAGATTGGGGAAATAATTTACCAAATACCAAAGGGTACCTACTACTCGATTGGTGGGGTCAGCACGATGTCATGTACAGACTCAGTCTTAAAACGACGGATAACCCGTCGTTTATCAGAGGTGGGTCTTATTTGGATCTACTGCTGTACGACAAACGTATACGATGGACAGGTACGAATTTACAAACGCTAAACTATCTGCGCACATTCGTGTATGACAGCAACCATTGCGGTTTTAGCACCGAAATTACAGTCCCCAACGAAATTGCGGATTTGGAGGAGTGTGTCCAAAGATATTCTTACAACTACAATAAGACTCGATGGACACGCTTCTCCGCAACCTTGAAAAGAGTGCTCTCCTCGAATACGCCCTACCCACCGTCCAATCGGAATTTGTCAAACGAGGACATCGACAATTACCTAAAACAAATGGACGAGACAATTAAACAAACTATGGATACTA
Organism: Volucella bombylans; assembly: GCA_949129095.1. Classification (NCBI taxonomy): domain Eukaryota; kingdom Metazoa; phylum Arthropoda; class Insecta; order Diptera; family Syrphidae; genus Volucella; species Volucella bombylans. The sequence goes on along the minus strand of OX422141.1, from coordinate 98,964,225 downwards.
CAATACCGCGGTATCGACGTACAACTAACGAAGATCTGTTCCGCAATCCTACTATTGACGCACTGCACCGACAGTAAAGTAGACATCTGTTAAGATTCAAAAACTTGTACAGACAGTTAACTGACCGACAAAACCCGGAGATTAGAACACTGAAGTCGTCGATTAAAAATATTCAAACGCTAATAAAAGAGAATTACAGAATTTCTATAAGTTTGTATTGGAACAACAAAGCTCGGGCTATAAACACCAGCAACCCGAATATCAGCGGTCCCGTTAATTTTCCATGTCGTTCGGACAGCTGGGGACAGGCGACTCAACTACAACAGAGACGTCGCACACGGCAGTGTGGATCGTCTCAGTTTCAGTAGGGCGGTGGGGAATCGCGATAAGAGGGATGTCGTTCGGAGGCACCAGCATTTCTGGTGGTTGAATGATGCAGAATATGTCTCGTCGTCGTTTCCGTCAATTACGGACCAGCCTCACTAATGAGGCAGAGCTGACCAATCTGTTTTCTCTGTGAATAGCGATGGCCAGCTTGCATAGGTTTAGGTTAGCATTTAAGAAACATATACATATATCAGTGTATACAAAGGTGTATACTGATATATGTATATGATTGTGTATAACGTCTATGTGTTTATGTGTGTATTGTACATTTAGTTTAGGTAGGCTAAGGTTTATTTTAAGTTAGATACTAAGTTTTTATTAAAAAAAAAAAAGTCCATATGCTAAGTTTTGTTAACAATTTTTTTTCTTAGCTTTAAGTATAGAAAATAAATATCCATAAAGAAAATGTAAATGAGGTCGAAAGACATAGTTATAAGAATTTAGAGTAGCTTAGAGTGCCTGTGTGGGGCCAGTAAGTTAGTATAAGGTTGTTAAGTAATTTTAAGCTAGCATTTAAGCATTTTTTGTTAGTATGTAAGAGTTATTGATTAGAAAATAAAATGCGTTTAAAACTAAAACTAAACTGTTTGTGGGCAGCTGCTTAAGTAGGAAAAGTAAGACTGGTCTGGTTCTTGGGAATGGATAGCGAACGCTTGGCCAAAAAAAAATTGATAAGAGATTTGCAACAATTTGGGGATCGCCCGAGGACCTATCAAGAAAATTTAGAGATGATGGATAGTTATCCGATTTGCTTTTAGTTTTGATGAACTGAAAGAAATGAGTGTCCATTCGGTTTAAATAGTTGACATAGAGAGTTTGGCAAAGTACAGAGAAATTTATTTGGGCAGACTGGTAGTAGAAGAAATCGGTGTCGGAACGCGATTTTAAGTAAGTATACCAGAGATCGCAGCCGTGTATCACCAGGGTGGTGACGATGAGGGATTCCTTTTGGGTAAGAAAGGCACAGATTCGGAGAGACGTTTTAAAATTTCGGTATAAAAGAATGCAAGAGCATCGTTAACCGTAAGGTTAGGGTTATCGTAGAGAAAGTTAAAATTGACCATACTGAGGATGTTGTTCAGTTTGACGTAGTTAGACCTATGAAAATTAAAACTGTAAGAATATTCATAGGAAACGGGATTAAAACCATTGTCATATGTCAGCGTATGAGAAAGGGGAGGGTGGTAACTATCCAACTTAGAAAGCAGATGTTTACTTTCTAAAACGACGCAGATATCTGTATCAGTGGCGAAAACTAGGTCGAGTTGTCTGCCGATGTTATTGGTTACACCACTTAATTGATATAGACCAGAGTCAGTTAGGCAGTCGATGAAAAGATTTTCTTTATCAGAGGTAGGATTTATTGGAGTATATTAGGACTGGTCAGTCTGAACCCATAGAAGCTTAGATTAAAATCATCTAAAAAAGTAACAACGTCATTGCGATCAGCAGCATTAAAAATGCAGCAGCAACAAATATATACATACGTTGCGTTTGCAAATAGGAATTCTATCGCAAACGAATTCAAAGAATACAGTGGACGATTTTTTAAAGGGCCTCGATTCGAGACGAGAGCGTATAGCTAGAAGTACACCACGGCCATATAAATTCTCCTCTTTATCTAGACCATCGTCACGGTGTAAATCGGAGTCTTGGGAAAATAATTCATTATTCTTAATATCAGGGGTGAGATTGTTTTCTGTGAGGGCAAAGATGTCGTAGGGCAGAATCTGCGAATTAAGATATATTGCAGAAATCTTAGTTCGTAATCCTCTTACGTTTTGATAATACAGGGACAGATATTTGGGAGGCTTCGGCAAAGAATTGAGTGGTGGGTTAGGAGCGATGGTAGTTTTTGAAACTAGACCGTGTTCTCTGGAGGCGTAGTATGCATTTGGAGCTAACATTAGACGCAAAAGAAGAGAGATCATTAGCCACGTCATCAGGAGTCATATCTAATTGCTCATGAAAACGTATAAAAAGTAGCCGCATATCATTATGATTAGTGGGGAGGCCTTCTTGCAGAATGGAAACCATTGCATTGGTTTTCGTTATACCGTCGATAGAGACAGAGTCAGGCTTATCATGCAGGTTGGCGAGATATAATAGAACATTGTCATATAATCTGCGGTCTCTTAAACGAGAGAGAAAATATCGGCCATCTTCCTCAGAACGATAAGGTGCTTAGTTAACTTTGCCTTTGGAGGAAGTATGGGGTCTAAAAAAGAAGGTGGTCTGGTATTAGGGTGGGAGTCTAGCTTAGAACATGGGGAGGGATTTAAAATATGGGAGCGAATAAAGTTGGGGTATGCCGTTTTTGTATGAGCGGAATGAAGAGATGTTGGGTTATGTAAATGACGGTGGAAGAATGTTTTGTATATACGCGATTGGCACTATGAATTGAAGGAGGAGTGAAGACAGGAAATGTCCCAATTTTAAAAATCCAGTTTGCATCAGGAGCTTGTTTGTTAGGAGTTGGTTTTTTTTTTGTAAGAGTTAGACTTCGGTATAGGGTTAGACTTCGGTATAGGGTTAGACTTAAAATTAACATTGTTCTGTTCTCTAGATTTAGTGGATTTTGAGTTACTGGACTTAAAAGTAGTATCCTTGCGATGTTTGTTGTTTCCTGTATTCGGTTTTATTTTTTCCATAGTTAATCCACCCAGATTCATATTTTGATGGATGCTTATCTTGAAGGAGTTTGTGGAGATCTTACGGCAGTTCCTGACATCTATTTTAAATTTAGATTTGAAGAGACTAGTTAACCTGTTTCGATCGAGGAGTGTACCTCTTATTAAAAAGGCAACTGACTCAGCTTTGTTGAAATTGTTCAACAATTCTCGTGTTCTACTCCCAAAGTGTCCATAAGATTCCGAATCTTGAGATTGTGAGTTCAGGAGTTGGTGTAGTAGCATCGTTTACTGAAGAGGGTTGTGGTGGAGGAGAAGATGATCCAGGAGTTACTGGTGGTTTATAATTGCAGATTTCAGCATCTCAGTAAGAATCGAGGAGTTTTATGATGCAGTCGGTGGGGGCTGTGATTGCACCGGTATATCTTCGATTTTACTGGAAGTTATCTGGATGTGATCAGCAATTTCGATTATCAGCGCGCGTGATTCGGTTATCTCGTTGCTTAAATCGCTTATATGCCACATTGTGGAACGCTGCTTCTGGATGTACTTTGAAGATGAAAATCGAGGGAAGACCGTAGAGAACTTAAAGAGTCTGTTATTGTGGGGATGTAAGATTTTATTATTGATTTAACACTTGGGATAGAAAATTTTTTGAATCTACACTAAAGTCATATTTGTCATTTCGTTTTATTAAGTCACTATTTTGAGCCAACTGCATGGATAAGTTTCTAAATTGACTCTGTTATAGATTGCAGATTGCTCGAGTGCAATTGACAAATCTTCAACTTATTTCAGAAGGTCATCATATTTGGTAAATTGGTTTTGCATTGATTTCAAGCCATGGTTGTTTTCTGCCGCAAAGTTATTGACCGAATCATTGAGACCCTTAATAGCAAGTAATATGTGGGACGGAGTGATGTCCTTGCTCTCATCACAATAAAACAAAAAGTTGTTTTTAAAATCTTTTAGGTACGCGATGGATCTTTTACTCAAGATAATGCAAAGGTCATGGAACGATTTGCTACAAAGACCAATGCAGATCACCATAACAGCATTTAGGTCACTTGTTATGGAGCAATTCGCACTTCCACATAATTCAGACATGATGACGATGATTTAGTTAAGGTAGGTCAGTTGAGAAATTTTAAAACACAAAAGGCGGTGAATGAGAATCAGGTTAGTTTTTAATTTCACTTTAATATTATTATGCACTTTTAATCAATAAACAAATCGAGTCAGCAAAACACAACAAAAGGCGATGACCGAGAAATTATTGAAAATTAGGCAGGAAAAAAATTAAATGGAAATAAATTAGCAGAGCGAAATTTAAACACGTCTGAACTTAATGAATGCCGGAACAGTTGATTGGTAGACTCCTGCAACTTTTCTCTATTGATATTTTACAAATGGTTTATTATGGTATATTTCACTCATAAATTGATTATGGAATTACTTGTTAGGATAATGCATATCGAAATAAAATTCAGCCGATAACTCTCCTGCAAAAATATGCCATCAGAAAAATAAGCAAAACCATTTAGTTGATTATTTTTTTTAGATAAAATAAAAATATGGCTTCTTGAATTTAATTATAATGATGTCGAGATTTTGATGCTATTCAATAGCTTAATTATTTAGCTGTGTAAAAACTATCTTCCTTATTATGTTTTTTTTTTATGTTGTTTTTCTTTTCCTATCGATAAATAATAATTAATAGAATGTCCCTATCTGTATCACAATTTCCACGTTTATTTTGAATGAGACATGTACGTACGTATATTAAATTTGTAGCACAGCTATTATTTTATTATTTTGTTATAAATAAATTATTAATTGTTTTGTGAATTATTTAACATTATTTCAGTTTTAATTAACATTTAAATTTATGTACCAAATAAAAAATAATGATGTGACAACATTTAAATTTATGTACCAAACAAAATATAATGATGTGGCAACTCTCAACTTTTATTTGTGTCGCATCATATAATTCACACTCACTTCAAGTACCAAATTACTCTAATAGAAGAATAAAATTTTATTATATTGTGAAAAATCCACGTAAACCGTTGTTAGTGTTTTATTTAGAGAACAGCTTTTACAAGTTTACGCTCCGATTAAAAGGAATCACTCATACGTTTCGACCAAGACTTGGCCTTTCGTAAGTGATTGGAGGTTTAAGTTTATTTGTGTGTCTTCGACCAAGTTTTGGTCTTTTCACATAAATCAAAACCAATTTTCACAAGTTTCATCGAGAGGACGAATTTTTCCTCTACAATTGACGCCCAACGTGAGGCTCGAGTTCCCCACGGATTTATCGGCAATTCACGCAAGTCAGTGAAACCGATAACGCGAGTCAGTGAAACCGATAACGTGAGTCGCGGTCGCGGGTAAACGGATATTCCGTTTTGGCGTTTAGGCAAGGCTCAGCACAGGAGATAGCACCAGCAGCAGCAGTAAGACCTCTGATAGGAAAGGCTCTGTTGGAACGTACGTGGAAGAGCAAGAAGACCTACTACGCAGCAGTAAGACCTCTGACAGGCAAGGCTCGGGGGGTAGATCAAGAAGACTGGAGGGAATGTTTGACGGTCCAGCGGCAAATACAAGAACAGGTACTACCAGCAGGATGACGACCAACGAACAAGCAAATACAACGGACATGGAACACCGTATTCCCGAAGGAACCCAGCGGTTTAAAGAGACGTTGTGCGATTGCACGGAGCGGTTTAATGGCGAATTTGACGCCCAACGTTTCGAAAATTTTATAACGAACGTTGAAATTTTTAAAAGGGTTCGCCGCATCACCGATGAAGATGCATTGATAGAGCTTCCCTTGCTTCTAAAGAGTGAAGCAGCGACATGGTGGAAAGGCATCCATACGGAAATGACTACTTGGTCAAATGCCATCGAAATGATGAGAGACCAATACGCTCCACGACGACCAGTGTACATTATATTTGAGCTATTGTTTGAAAAAAAACAAAAACTGGGTGAATCAACGGACCAATTTATCAGTGCAAAAAGAGCATTATTGGCCGAAATTCCCCAGCCACCCATACCAGAGGTACACTGTATAGACATTATATACAGCCTGCTACATGATAATATCAAGAAGGGTGTTAGGAGGGGCGAGTTTAAAACATTTACCCAACTCATAGCCCTCGCAAGAGAATACGAAAGACTCCACCCAGTAGCGAAGAAGGAAGTTATAAGATGTAGCTTCTGTCATTTTGTAGGACATATGAAAGAAAATTGCCGTAAATTTAATAGCAGCGAGCAGTCCAAGCAGCAACGACCACTAGGGCCTAATAATAGAGGTCCGGAAAATCCGCTAGTTTGCTTTGGATGTGGAACCATAGGCTATATAAAAAGAAATTGTCCAAAATGCTCTAAAGGCATCAGCTCTGGAAGTGGAGCCAGAATTAATGCCTTAGACTTGAGAATTAGCGAGGGAGGTAACATACCAGCAGGGGTAGTAGAATTTGGCGGTATTAAACATGTTGCTTACTTAGATACGGCAGCCAAAACGAGTATTGCCAGCAACAGGCTGAGTGCCCAGCTAAGAAAGGAAAATCACGACTTTCGGAAAATGAAAGCGGAAATTAGACTGGCAGATGGTATTCTCAGAACCCAAGATATCTTGACGACAACCACTTATATGAAAATAGGCCGCCGACAAACCAAAATAAGCATTAGTGTGTTGTCAGAAGCCAATGACAATATCACGTTATTGGGAATCGATTATTTAGAAAGCTCTGGTATTATAATCAACCCAGCCAAGAACATATGGTATTTTGCCGATCAACCCGAATTTAGTGTTCCTTTCTTTAAATATACAGAAATTGCAACAACACCGAATTTTGCATACGGTGAAATCAGCCCAGTCTCTCCAATTTACGATCCGGCGATAGTACAAAAAATAAATAAGCTGATTGATAACGCATCAAGGTATAAAAAACCCATGCCATTGCCACCTATGAAGAAATATTCTGCAGAAGAAATATACGAAGTATTTGAGGATTCCTTACCACTACATGTCTACGACCAAGGACAACCAGGAAACAATCGGATACGAAACGTATTCCTCGATTTCTCTAATGAAGAGGAAGACCGGCTAAATGACAGACTGTTTGGGCCACCCTATATGTTGGGCATAAACTTGACCAGTATTATAAAGAAGGATGAGGGACAATTAGATGATTTATTACAGAAGCACGACAATATTTTTAAATGGGAGGACGAGATAACTGTTCGTGGTGTAGTTCATTCCATTGAAACCGGATCTCATCAACCAGTAGCTTCCCCTCCATATCGTCTATCACCTGTGAGAAAGGAACAGCTTAAAGCTGAGTTACAGAAAATGCTTTTGCAGAAAATCATTGAACCGTGCGATTCACCATGGTCCTCACCTGTAGTGTTGGTTCCCAAAAAGAATGGTGACATCAGGGTGTGTGTTGATTACAGACAAATCAATGCCATCACCACACCAGATAGGTATCCTCTTCCTCGGATAGATGACTTGCTCCATGCAGCCAAATCCACGCCATACATGTCTACGATTGACCTTCAAGCTGGATATTGGCAAATCGGAGTAAACCCATCGGATAAGGATAAGACAGCCTTCACGTCGCCGTTTGGTACCTTTCGTTTTAATAGGATGCCATTCGGATTACGGAACGCACCCGCTACATTTCAACGCCTGATGGACCAAGTCCGATCTGGTTTAGATGACACAGTGGTCCAGGCTTACCTAGATGATCTAATTGTTTGCTCATCAACGTTAATAGAGCATATTAATGATTTAGATAAAGTTTTCAACCGGCTTAAGCAGTTCGGCTTGCGGGTAAATCTAGGAAAATGTAATTTCTGTTGCGAAGAAGTTAAGTTTCTGGGACACATTATTACGATAGATGGGATAAAAACGGATCCTGAAAAAGTGTCAGCCATACTTAATATGCAACAGCCAAAAAACGTGAAGCAAGTTCTCACGTTTCTACAAACCTGCTCATGGTATAGACGCTTTATACCTGATTTCGCTAAAGTTTCGAAACCAATAAGCAGTCTTACAAAAAAATCAGCTGTATTCAGGTGGAGTGCATTGGAAGACGAGTCATTTCAAAAACTCAAGAATCTCTTGGTGACTGCACCTATTCTAAGTCAAGCCGACTCAACAAAGCCATACCTTTTGAAGACAGACGCCAGCAGTTATGCATTGGGAGCAGTTTTAGTCCAGGGGGAGGGCCCTGACGAGCACCCAATAGAATATGCTAGTCGCTTATTGACATCAGCAGAACAGAACTATTCGACGACAGAGAGAGAAGCACTAGCGATCGTCTGGGCGACCAATAAATTTCGCGGCTATATTGAAGGCGCAGACTTAACCCTTTTAACGGACCACCAGCCATTAAGGTGGCTAATGATGATCAAGTCACCTACTGGGCGCTTGGCACGATGGGCGTTACAACTTCAGCCATACAATATTCAAATAAAGTATATTTCAGGGAGAACGAATAGTGTAGCCGATACATTATCACGCCCGCCAATTGAATCCTGTGACATATGCTACACAGAAGTCGCGATTCCAACCCGTGGAAGCCAAGAAATTCGTCAAGAACAACTAAAAGATGATAAAATTAAAATTATTTTAGAAGCACTTGAGAGCACCGATGGTACTGAAGGTGAAAAATATGCCAATGAGGGATACATTGTGACTCATGGTGTATTATACAAGTATACAGATACTGAAGAAGCAGCGCTAGTAGTTCCAGACCAAGAAATAGAAACAATCATGAAAGCCCTTCATGATTCCCCTACTGCTGGACACTACGGAGTTGGCAAAACCTTATCAAGGATAAGTTCAAAATTCTATTGGGATAAGATGTACTCTACGGTTCAGAAATATGTCAAAGAGTGTGACAAGTGTCAGCGATATAAGCCAAGTAATCTACGACCAATGGGACTTTACAAAACCACAGCAAGCAATCAAAGATTCGAGGCACTCTCTATAGACCTTTTTGGACCATTACCTGTCAGCAATGGCAACAAATGGATATTTGTAGTAGAAGACACAACTAGCAGATGGGTAGAACTTTTCCCTCTTACTGAAGCAACAGCGGAAAAATGTTCAAATGTTTTGTTACACGAAATCTTCCTACGATACGGAATCCCAAGAAGAGTAATTAGCGACAATGGTCCACAATTTATCGCTGCAATAATGCAGTATTTAACTACACGTCTCGGAATAGATCAGATGCTTACACCGGTATATCATCCACAGCCCAACCTGGTGGAACGCAAGAACCGTGACCTAAAAACACAGTTGGCGATCCTCGTTGAAAATCAACATGACACATGGTCACAACACCTATCATCCATTCGTTTCGCGATGAATTCTGCAGTCTGTTCTATAACTGGACAAACAGCAGCTTATATTACTTTTGGACGCGAGCTGCAAGCACCAATACATATCTCCCATGATCTCAGTAGCAGCATTGATGATCCGAATTTCGACTCTACAATACTTCCTGTCCTAAGAGAATTACCCAACATCTTGGAAACAGTATCCAAGTTAGAAGATGACAACAAAAACAAACATGTGCAGTACGCTAATCGAAGGCGCCAAAAGGCTCCAGAATATAAACTCGGGGATGAAGTCCTAATTACAACACACGTTCTTAGTAACGCAGGCAAAACAATAACATCCAAATTTGCACCTAGGCGAGATGGTCCATATATCATTATACGGCGATTCAGCGAAACACTTTTCCAAATTGCTGAAGCGGATAAGTTAGATGTACCTCTTGGAACCTATCATGTGTCTGCGCTAACTCCATTCCGAGCGAAGGACGCATCCACAATAAATAAGCCAATACGACCCATAAGAAGGAGGGGACGACCTTCCAACCGACGCTGACCTGTACAATCGTCGAGACGACTTCATGTCCAGAGGGGGAGATTGTAGCACAGCTATTATTTTATTATAAATAAATTATTAATTGTTTTGTGAATTATTTAACATTATTTCAGTTTTAATTAACATTTAAATTTATGTACCAAATAAAAAATAATGATGTGACAACATTTAAATTTATGTACCAAACAAAATATAATGATGTGGCAACTCTCAACTTTTATTTGTGTCGCATCATATAATTCACACTCACTTCAAGTACCAAATTACTCTAATAGAAGAATAAAATTTTATTATATTGTGAAAAATCCACGTAAACCGTTGTTAGTGTTTTATTTAGAGAACAGCTTTTACAAGTTTACGCTCCGATTAAAAGGAATCACTCATACGTTTCGACCAAGACTTGGCCTTTCGTAAGTGATTGGAGGTTTAAGTTTATTCGTGTGTCTTCGACCAAGTTTTGGTCTTTTCACATAAATCAAAACCAATTTTCACAAGTTTCATCGAGAGGACGAATTTTCCCTCTACAAATTATATTAAGAGAATAAAAAAAGAAAGTACTCAAAGATCTCAATAAGAAATAAATCGGCTGGTGCTGACGGTAGTACGATTATGTATCCCAACAATCTTTTTTAAGGTCTTCTTTTGCGCCGGAAAAACCACTGCATAGACTTTTTCATCAATCATATTCCTTAGGTCTCCTTCCGAGCAGATGTAAAATAGTATTTGTCCAGCCCGTCCCCAAAAAGGGTGAATCTTCTTCACCCTTCTCATACAAACCTAATAATTATCAATTTCCTCCTGTGAAAATTAAACACACAATAATACAAATAAAAAACTAATATGCCTTCGTATTTTGTTGTTGTAAATAGAGATCATTTTCAAATTTGATTTGAGTTTTTAAATTCTCTGGGAATGGAAACTAAATTCAGATCATTCACTAAAATAAAATAGTATCACAGCATGTTGCGGAATCATATGAATTGGAATTGGTGTACAAGACCTGTGAGTGCGAATTTTGTTTAGTATGTAGGTAGACGTGCCAAAAACTCACTGTTGCGGAGTTCGGTCCCTGTGTTATGTAGAGGAAAGAACTCCAGCCCGAAGAACCTTCAAGCTCATTTAAACGGGACAAGAAAGCATGGGAGTATCAAATTTAAGGCAGGGCACGCAGTTTGAAGGAGTGAGTAACTGGGGTCAGCTAGAAATAAATGCATAGTGGTTGATGCCTAGGATTGTCCCGGTCTATAAGGTATAATCAAAGGTAGAGTAAAGTAAGTGTAATAGGTATGTATGTGGATTTTTAGATTTCTTCAGTTACCAAATGCTTAAACAATTTTGCATATACCGAACGAACGCCTCAAACAAACAACTGTAGACTCATTTCTGACAAAAATAATTATCCGCCATAACAAAGAAAAAATTGTAATTTTTCAGCGTTCGACACCATTTTTCAAGTCCCAAAAGGAAGGAAAACTACAATTCAAATCCTGTCATTTGAAATCCAGACCACAATCGCAAATTTCCGACGACGAATAGCAAAAATGCTTTCCAAAGCAAAACAGACGCCCCTACCACTCTTTCAGTGTTCTGTTTCTGCATTAATTGATAGGGGTTAGGATAAAAAATAAAACAAAAACAAAATAGAGAAAAAGAGGAAAAAATTAAACAACGCCATAACAAAAGCGACTACAAAAGAGATTTGAAGTGAAAACAACGATCCGCGATTTAAATGCGTCCCGGCACATCCGACGAAAAGGGAAATTGAAGCTTTCCCAACGCTCTCTTTACGGCTCGGGACTCGTTGACTATCTCGTTTTTCGACCGTGTCTCTTGGTTGCAATCTAATTTAAATTTTCTATAGCGATAAAGTTAGGTGACATCACTGACATTTACATAATATAATTACTCACATTCCCACAGCGACGAAGTTTTCCCTTTTAACCATTTTCCTTACTTTTTTTTGTTTTTATTATTTTCATTTTTGCTTTTTTGATTTCCCTGATTTTTTATTTTTCATTTTTGTATTTTGTATTTTTTGCTTTTTTTTCCTTGATTCTTTCATTCGCTTAAATCTCTCTTTACTCCCTTTCCTTTGGACATATTATACGTAAATACTTTTTTTCCATTGCGTTTTAGTCATTTTATTTTATTTCTTTCTAAGCCAATGTAGGGGACGAGTGTTTTTTTTTGGAGGCAAAAAACCAAACCATTATTGTGGATGGGGTCAATTTCGGGTGAGAAGGTAAGACAATTTTGTTCTATGGGGCAATTGACAGCATAAGAATTCACGAGGCAAACTAGGAAAGATTAAAATTCGTAAGTTTTTATATTTCTATACTTTTTCTTGTTTTGATGAAGCTGTGGGGATTTAAATTTGGCCCAAATGTTAATTTGCAAAAGTAGAGAGATTAAGGGCGAAAAAGAAGTTATGGAAAATAAGAAACATTTTTCAAAAACGCAATAGTGGAATTACACTGGGTTGTAATTAAGTTACTTTAAAATGCATAAATTAGGCATAAGACGGTGTAATTAAGGCCAAGCTTATGTGCGGAGAGAAGAGCTCTAAGATGAATCGTGGATGACGCGAATGTAAAGAATTCAGATTTTTAGTTTTTGGGAAGTAATCATGATTTGGGATGCAAATAAGCCCACTACATAGTTTTTACTACTGAGTCTTTGCACAATGAGTTAACATATACCCGACTACTGCCACCAGAAATAATTTTATAGATATATTAACTAGGATTGACATAGTGACAAGTTCTGCTCCTTAAAATTATCAAAATGAAGACAGTTGTAGATCTGTGGCAATGCTTGTAAACTTACAAGAAATGAGCTGTTAGCAATTGGGCAAAAATCTTCCGACACAAACCTGGGCCATAATTGGATAAAAACAAAGATGTATCTCAGCATTTAAAAACTATTCATAAAAGGCATACTATGAAGCTTCGGCGGAGTATTTGGAGGAGGCATAGGAAGACATAGATATGTCATTCACATCCAATCTCTATCTCCAATCTGCAACATACAATCATTACTCTCAAAGCATTACAAGTCCATGCTTGATGTTATATAGAATATAGAATTACATAGAATCGTCGAGCCCCTTTAGCCAATCTGTCACTTGATCAGGCGTCCATTCTGCGGCATTTATGTAAGCCATTGTTTGTTTTTGCTTTACCACTCCCGTTTGCCGTTTAGCAGATAGATTTCTTTACGTTTAATCATTCACATCTTCATATTGATTGTTTTGTTGTCGACAAATTGTATACTGAATTATTTCCCCTAAAAAACAACACAAATTCCAGGGAAAATGTTTTCCTCTGCTCCAATGCTCTTGACCTGGGCGTGGAGGAGAATTCAACGGAACAACAACTTTGGAGCTTGTGAAAAATGGTAAGCAAGAAGGAGGAGATTCTTTTGCTCCAAAAAAAGTTAGCCGAATTAAATAGCCCCATGCAATGTAGAGTTTCCGCTCTATTAAGGAATCGTTACATCAGCCTTCTGGCGACGATAACTATCCTGTTATAAAACGGATAAAAACCTTTGAAGATTTAATCTACCCGAGAATAATGCCCAAGTGGACAGCAATGCTATTTATGAGGTCTGCTGCAATTTATTCGTGAGTGGAGCAGAAATATGCTTAACTTACTGAGATCCATCAGCATACAATTGCAATAGATGTCTACAACATGCCCAGAGGTCTGGAAACGCGTTGGGAAGGGAACATCCAAAACTATATTTTAACCATGTGGGAAATCGCAATCCTCAGCTAATATCGACGAGCAAGATCTCATGAATTATATAATTAAGGGAATCTCCGATTTTATGTTCAATAAACAACAGTTTACAGCCAAAGCGCTAAGGAAATACGAACAAATTAAATTGGAATCCCAGCTGTTTGCATCTGGCTATATTAAGACAATGCCACACCAACAACAAAATGGTCGGCCTAAAAATCTAGGCGATAAAAGTGAAAGTTCATAAAGCTCTATACATAGTTAAAATGAAGATGCACACCCTAGATCACAAGTATTTTTAAAAAGACTTTTCCTTGACAAAAGAAGACATTTTTATTTATGAAGGGGTTTTCCCTTATTACTTCATTAACATAGACACACCATATAAGGTCGATAAACAGCAAATGCTGTACGACTGATAGCACGTGCCAGGGATACTCTGCAATATAGCTAATTCCCATGTCAATTCTCGGATCTACATTACGGACAGAGCGTCGGTATCCTGCGCGCGAGCTATGTATTTGTCCAGCCCTTACAAATAAAACACCACTTCTTTGAATAGCCGAAAGCCCTGGCAGCTAGCGCTAAATTTAAGCAGTATTACTATCGTAATTTATTTACATTTTAATAAATTTATAATAATAATAATTCTTTGAATAATTTTTTTTTACTTTAATGTGTTTTTGACTTGTTAGTTTAAGACAACATAGCATAATACCTAGAATAATGCAAAACATTAAACAATGAAGAGTATAAGTCGGCCAGTTGCAAAAGCAGTTAACTCCAGATTACAAGATTTTTGCCAAATTACGAAAAACTCCTAAAACTTTTCCTATTCATAGGAAGCCCAAATTGTTTTTTTGATTAAAAAGAAATCCTTACTCATTTAAATTTGAAAATCTGAATAACATTACTTCATTCGAAATAATTTTATTAATACAATTAGAAGGTTTAAGATGTTTTGCTTCTGTAAATGCAATTAAATTCTTTTGGGACTATGCAATCCACCATGTTCAACAAACCCGATACACAACGCCGTATTTATTTGTACACCTCTTCCCTTCTGACTGAGTACAACTTTTTTCCTTTTCTAATCGTATTCATTAGAAGGCATAGCATTCAACTTAACAAAAACGGAGGGAAATTTTAAACATTTCTTTTTATTTGTTCAAAATGTTCAACCCTAACCAACAATGAGTAGCGTCGGAAAAAAATTTGACTGGTTTTGCAACTCTAACATGAAGAGATCATCACAGCTACTAACAAAATAATTAGTTTTGCAGATATCAAAATGGCAGAGTATGTATAAAATAACTCCTTTTTTCTTCTATCTGCTGATTGGAATTAAATAGGTTTTTCCTTTTATTTGATCCTTTTTAACAACCATTTGATAGCTTTTTACATACCTTTAAATCCGTTTTTATTGTTTCTGTCATTATTATCTTACATTCTAGACAAAAACAAAGGCACTAAACTTGCGAATTTCATTAATGTTTTGCCTTTCAGCCTTAAAACTGTCTTACGGCTAATTTTATCTGTCAGCAATACAATACATACAATTTCTAAGAAAAATACTTTTAGGAAAAAATCTTAGATGCCATATCTTTTGCATTTACAAAACTTAAACGTCCCTATTTTAGCCTAACATAACTGTAGTCAGGGTGGTGAGTACTTGTGATCTTTCGGAACGGGTGGTCATCATCCCAATTGCGATTTTGGGTGGTTGGCATTCGTCAACAACGTGCATACGCGTCACCGAGATTTAAATAATGTCATAAAGCCCCGATAATTTTACAGAGGTACCGCCCTATGTCAAAGAACGTTGCCTTTTCACGAGATTCCTCTAACTATCCATAATCTAACTTACAACTACCTTACCTTAGTAACGTACTCACCTAAGAGAGTGAGCCAACACTCTTCTCTTGCTAGAACCACCAGAATTCGGTGTACTGTTTTTCGGTATCGATCCGATACCTGTCCGCAATCGCGGCACTAAAACGGAGGAGCTCCTGAGCATTGACAACGTACCCGTAGTAGATGAGTTGCTTGTTCCGCGATGACGGTGGTATATTACCAGGATACTATCCCTGCTTTCCACCAACCTTTTAGCATCAGTTTGGAGAAAAGCCTCTAGCGGCATAAAGCCCGATAAAAGTGAGCTCTCATGATCAGGCTATTGTCATCGCCCTTGTAACGTGTCTTCGAATCACCTTAATCAGGAAATTGTCAATCCCATTCAGACTAAATTTGGATAGTATTTTTTGTGTTCCAATTCTGTTGTTCTTTACAAGCCGATATTAGTCCTAAGACAAACCCTTTCAAACACCCGAATACTTTAAGTCTGATACGGCGCTACATTGAGCTGCACGGGGCAACTACGAGTATACGCGATGACTGGCCTGATTAGGATCTCACAGCATATGACCTTTACGCTGGAGGCAAGTTGACTGCTGTGAAATAATCTTCTTGTCAGGACTAATGCCTTCTTGGCTCCAGCAAGACAAGCATTCATATGTTTGTCAAAATACAAATACTTTTCGAACCAGATACTACGGTATCTCACTACGCTTCTCACAATGATGGACAAATTTCGCCAGTTATATCTGATATTTCTAGAAGTCCACCTCAATAGGGATCTAAATAAGATTGTTTCCGATTTTTTTAAATTGATTTTGAATTTCCAATCATCGCAATACGCCTTAATACGATGGAAATCACGCATCAACACAGTATTGATGACTTCGATTGTTGGTCCTAATCTGTACGCCACTAAATTGTCTGCGTATCCTATGGCGTGATGGAGGGAGCCTTCTAAATCACTTGTGTAAATGTTAAACACTGTCGGAAAAATCATCGTCCCCTGTTGTAAGTCGTTTTTTATTTCAAAGTCTCGAAATGACTTTTATTAACTTGATTAACAACCAACTTCGTTCCCATAAGCATTTCGTAAATCATATAGCATATATATAGCAGAGGTTTCGACTTATCCATCCTGGTCAATTTATAAAAAGCCCCTCTAACCATACAGTGTCGAAGGGCTTTTCAAAGTCAACGAGGCTGGCATCCGTACACAGATTCTTGCATTTATTCCGTTTTATGTCGAAGACCATCTGTGACTAGTCCATTGCCTCGCCCTACAACCAAACTGATTTTTCAGTATTATATTATTTTCCTCAACCAACCATAGCAGCAGGGATAGTTCTTTATCTTTCTTTATTACTTTCGGGATAGGATGTAGCACTGCAATTTTCCAATATAGTACGTCGGTTAATGTGCATTATTTAGTGCATTGTTAAATAGAGTAGTAAACATATCCACTCCTTCCAAGAACAAGTGTCTTCATACGACGTTCGTAATACCGTTTATTCCCAACTGTAGCGTTGTGATTCTTATACTTGTACATATAAATTTAAAAAAAAAAACCTTGTAAAACTAACAAAAATTATTATGTTAATTGAAAAAGTAATTTATATTATTTTGGGTGGTATGGCAACCCTTAAATGCACCACTCATAGTTGTAAACAACATTAACGGAAAATCCCCACGATGAAGTGTAGAGTATAAAAGGAGCCACCCAAGCAATGGACAGGCGCTCAAGTTTGGTATTTCGCCTTGCGAAGTTCTGCGAGCGTCCACGGAAAAATACCACACTTGCGGCTTGAGGATAATTTTTGTTATATTTAATAATTTTGAAAATTACAATAAATTATAAATTTTTAAAAAAAACATTCTTTTGTTTACGTTTTATTTTAAACGTTTTACCTTTGCTTAGCTGCCTACTAAGCGTGTACTGCGGTTCTCGGACAGCATACGCGCGGTAGAGAGAAAAGCAAAGTGGCTTTTAGAGGGAGTTCTTCGAAGGAGAGTGGAGACCGAACGAGAGAGCGACAGCCGAGCTCTACACGACGACTTTTTGTTTCTTAGAGACTTAAGGATACACAGGCTTTCATCTTTTCGCTCATTCATAGCTCAATCATCGGCAATGATGACGTTTACCGTGTTTTTTCACTGAATTCAGTGAAACCGTGATTCTCAATCGGATCTCGATAGTAGTGATTTACGAGGCCCTGCTGTCAATTTCGTGATTACGCTAAACCAGATTTTTAATTGGAAAATTAATTGTTTGGGGTTTTTGAGTTCAGTTTCAATGCATTTTATTTTCTTACTAATTAACTCATACATACTAACAAAAAATGCTTAAATGCTAGCTTACAATTACTTAACAGTCTTATACTAACTTACTGGCCCCACACAGGCACTCTAAGCTACTCTAAATACTTATATCTATGTCTTTCGACCTTACTTACATTTTATTTAGAATTATTTATATTGTATACTTAAGGCTAAGGTTAAGCTTAAGGTTTTTGATCAGTGACTTTAGTGTTCTGATTTCCAAGTCGTTTTTGTCAGTAAACGTCTGTATGGCTGCTTAATTCTCGAGTGCAGTCTACTTTTGTATGCGTACAATGGGTTGATTGTTGGAGTTCTGTCTTTGCGATTTGAATTTCGGGGAATAGTCTTCTCCATAGTTCGTTTGGCAACCTCTTGGATCTTCATTAATTTACGGTTGATTTCATCGTTTGTCAAGTTTCTGTTGGCCGAAGAATCTATTCCACTCAAACGTAAATTAAGATTTAAGATTCTGGAGAAGCGTGACCCCTGTGGCCTACGGTAGTCTTATGAGCACACTTGGTCATACTTCTCCAGCTGCGTTTGATCGTTTGGGATCCTTATTGTGGCTGTAAGCCTGTAGTGATCACTATCGTCATCGAACGCTCTCAAAACAGTTCCTTGCATTTCGATCCGTGTTAGTCAGTTCTAGTCTGCTACATGTTAGTGCTAAGTCGAAGAAAGAACCAGCTGATGTGAAGGATTCGTGGCATACAATTTAAGTCTGTACTCAATCACATATTGACTCCACCAGTTGTATAACAGGTTGCCTCTAGTATCTGTCGGATAATTCCCCATGCCTAGCGCTAAGGTAGTAAAAAAGTAATAAATTTCTTCCGATTAGAGCTGATGGCAACGAAAACGTATTTTTAGCTCAGTTATAAACTGAAAGGGATTAGGTGCTTCAGGTGTATAAAGCTACACCACATACACTCGCCTTCCACTATGAAGAGTAATTCAGACGATGTAGGCTTCCGACACTTAAACACCTTAGTAAATCGTAGCTATATATGACCGTATGGGGCATGCCTTTGCGTAGTAAAATACTAACCCCACCCACTCGGCTATATACATTGTAGCCGCTATACCCAATTTTGTGATTCTGGTTAAACTTAGTTTGGTTTACCAAAAGCACATCTAGACAACAGACTTTGCAAATTTGGTCCTTCTCTCGATCCTGATTAGTGAGTTAACGTTCAGATTAACCTCATTTAACGTAGCGAATTATATCGTTGTGCCAAACTTGTTAAACACGGTCGAATAGGTGACGTCAATTCGAGCCGCATTTTCATAAAATCAATTCCATACTTTGCCCGATCCTCTACCCTGAACATCGAACTTGTCGAGTTGTAGAGGCTGAGTAAGGTCAATGAATCTCGAGAAGTTCTCCAGATCAGCCCCGAAACTAAAGGATTCTTCTACTATTACTTAAGCGATCTAAAGAATATACACGTTAACAGACTCCTACGCTTCGTCATAAGCTCAAATTGGTTCCATGAGTAGGAGGATCATAGACCCACGTGGCATCACAATGGGCCAATAGGCCTAAGTGGGTTGGTCTTTCTAACAGCCACTTTTACCTACCTACCTACCTACCTTGCCCGATCCAGATACTAATTTGGCAATATTGACATACAATTAAAGAAATCACAACTCTTTTGACGCTTCTCATTTTCGATTAACTGTTTTCGTGGTCTGGCAGCCGGTCGTTTTATGAAATTCTTAGCATTCACAAC
Organism: Volucella bombylans; assembly: GCA_949129095.1. NCBI lineage: Eukaryota > Metazoa > Arthropoda > Insecta > Diptera > Syrphidae > Volucella > Volucella bombylans. The sequence continues at coordinate 98,944,646 of OX422141.1, read as the reverse complement.
GCGATGAGCGCTAAGGAGAGTTTGAAGCGGAATAATTTTATTGGCGACGTAGGAGTACTACAGTTGGAAATAGTGATCCAACATCGCCAAGCAACGAACACTTCATCCTTGTTGGATAATGTTAGTGCCATTTACAAGAATTAACACACTTTTTTGAATGCTATCTAGAGAGTATAAAAGTACTAAGGATTCGTATCATCGGAGTTCGGAATTACTACATGTCGCTTTTTCGTTTCATCGGAGGTCGGAATTACTGCCCGGCGAGAGGTAAAAATATTCACTTCAAAAACAGAAATCTAGAAAAAGACATTAAGTGTTACAATTGTAACGACGTTGGACATGTAGCTACCAATTGTCTAAAGCCACCAAGAGAATGACGTTCTATTTTGCGATATAGGCAGAAGGGACATGTTGTTAAGGATTGTCCCCAATCAACTCCAATCATGGTGCTGTATATGAAGAAAAAAATAATTAAAACTCAACTATTTGGAACACCCTGGACCATCTGATCAGGTGATCGTCCCGAAAAAAAACCCCATAAATACTAGTGAGCATGTCTCTAACAGTCAGTCAAATAAAGATAACACTTGACGTTATAACATATTGTTTTTCTTCTGAGTTCCGCACCTTCCACCCACCCCCTACAATATCAGAAGTAGGATTCGGTTAATAGTTCAACTGTACAGTTTAGTGTACGCCGAAGATTGATTCTGTGTTTTCTTTTGCTAAAAGTTTATTCCGCGTAGTGTAATTGAAAGTTTAATTATGTCTGAAAAGTGGATGGAATTTTTGGAGTCTTCGACTGTGTTCAGACTCAAAAACATTCTCAGGTTATTATAATTTTCGACTACCGGTACTAAAGCGGAACTTAGAATCCGAGTTCAAGAAGCAGTTCAAGATTTTTCGGAGGAAGATTTTGACAGTTTAATGCAGGAGTTTTCTTCGGCTAACAAAGATCCTAGTGCTGATGATTCAATACCACCGGATAACAACGTGTCTGATGAAGATAGCGAGGATGAGGAGCAACTCAATGAAGAAATAAATAAGCTGCAGAGGATTTGTAAGAAGAAGGATGAGATTCTGAAGTTGAAACGTAAACTACGGGAACTGGAATTGAATGTGGCAGAAGCCGAAGTAGAATCTGTTCCAAGATCGACTCCTACATACAGTTTTAATGACATCGAAGATTCAATTCCTCTTTTTAGTGGAGATGACAACTTTACTGTTCATCGATGGATCGAGCAGTTCGAAGAATACTCTGAAGTTCTAATCTTGGATGACAGAAACAAATTTATCTTCGGTAAGAGATTTCTGAAGGGAACATCACGACTATTTGTAAGAACGATAAATCTTCGTAGTTGGACGCAACTGAAAGACGCCTTAAGAACTGAGTTCCAGAAAGTCGTGACCAAGTCAGATGTGTATAGTGAGCTCCGCAGGCGGAGAAAGTTAAGTGACGAAACGATGCAACAATACGTGCTGCATATGCAATTCATCATTAGAGGAATACCTAATTCAGAGATAAATAAAAGCATTCTCAATAACGCAAATAACCTCGTGGAATTGAAAACAGCTTTGCAAAAGTATGAAAAATTGAAAAGTAACCATCGGGACCACAACGCTGAGAGAGCAACAAGATCTGCACCCGATGTTTCGCAAACTCGCCGAAGTATTGCTACTAAATACCCTGATTCAAATGAAAAGTTCCACAAGAAAAATGTTACCTGCTTCAAATGCGGAAAACATGGACACATATCCCCTTATTGTGACAGCAAAAATCGAGGTATGACTTTGCAACAAAGCTTCAGAACATTATCATCGTCAGCTGATGGCAGGAGCGATTCAGACCATGTGAACAACATTTCATTTCCGGACGCAGACGATATTGGACAAAAGAAAAATGATGTTGAGTGCAGTGTTCGATATGATTGGATAAGCAAACATATGGAGATCTCAGTAACATTGCTAATCTTGCAGGATTCTGGGAGTCCTATAAGCTTCGTGCAAGAAAGATACCTACCAACAGTCTTGTTGTCAACATTGGAGACGACGAGTCAGACGTACTGCGGAGTCAACAATAGACCACTGGAGGGAGTATTGATACTAGTATCGGGTTTGAAAATTCAATAATAGATATGAATCTTTTAGTAGTAAAGAATTTTTCTATGATTTACCCTATAATTTTAGGTAGAGACTTCATCGTGAAAACTGGTTTGGCTTTCCGAAGAATAAATGATGAAATCAACGAAAATCGAAACTCTCAAATGGTGTCCACCTCCTCCTCATATCATATTTCATGTTTACCAACAAGTCCGGATATGCTTGAAGTTGATTTTCTCCAGCAGATTATGAACATCGATGTTGCTGCCGCAAGAGGTGAGTTTCAATTTAATATCAATGAAAGCTTGAGTGAAAATGTGAAAGATAAGGTTAGGGAAGTAGTTAGGCCAGCTTACTTACACCCCAAAGACCATTTGTCCCAAACGGAGTTTAAAATGAAAATAACTCTATCTAAAAATGTCCCATTTTGGTGTAAGCCCAGAAGGCTACCATACGCACACAAAGTCGAGCTACAAAGCATTTTAGATGATTTGCTCAAAAAGGGTATAATCCGCTAATATGGTTCGCCTTATGTTTCACCAATTGTGCTGGTACAGAAAAAAAACAAGGAACTTCGACTTTGTGTTGACTTCATGCAACTCAATAAAATCACTTTACGTGATAATTATCCGCTACCGCTCATAGAAGATCACCTTGATCGTCTCCGGGATAAAATATATTTTTCTACGCTAGATTTGAAAAATGGGTTTCATCACGTTCAGTTGACGGATGACTCAATGAAATTTACTTCATTCGTTACTCACATGGGGCAGTGTGAATACACCCGCATGCCGTTCGGGCTAAAAAACGTCCCCTCAGTCTTCGAGAGGTATATGAAGCATGTCTTCAAAAATTTAATTTCAAAAGAAAAATATTAACTTACCTTGACGACATTCTGATCGCGACACAATCCGTCGAAGAACATCTAGACATTTTACGCGAAGTTATAAAAATAATTGTGTAACATTCTTTACAGCTCAGATTTGACAAGTGTAGATTCTTGGAAAAGGAAATAGTTTATCTGGGATATAAGATTACTAAAAACCGTATAAGGCCTAATGATAGTAACTTAAATGCAATCAATGGTTTCCCATTACCTTCTTCTTCAAAGAATGTACATAGTTTCCTAGGACTCTGTTCCTATTTCCGGAAATTTATAAAAGTTTTCGCCAACGTGGCTAAACCACTCTATGACCTTTTAAAAAGGGATACACCATTTGTGTTCGGAATTAAGGAAATGGAAACTTTTGGAACGTTGAAAGCAAAACTCGTTGCATCCCCAGTTTAGCTTTATATAGCCCCCATAGTGTCATAGAACTCCATTGTGACGCCAGTTCGATAGGTTTTGGGGCAGTTTTGTTGCAGAAACAGGTGGATGGAAAACTCCATCCTGTATTTTACTTTTCGAAGCGAGCAACAGAAACAGAAAGTAAATCCCATAGCTACGAGCTTGAGACCCTTTCCATAATTTATTCCCTTAGAAGATTTCATATATATTTAATAGGATTAATTTTTAAAATCGTAACAGATTGCCAAGCATTAGCTATGACCCTGGAAAAGAAATTACTTAACCCCCGCATATCGCATATTCTGCACATAGACAATGAGTCTTTTGAATTCATATTAGCGGTCGCGCCAAAGGAAGATGCCAAGATCTTATCGATTGCTCAGAACTCGAAACAACTGAAAGCTCTACTTACGAAATAATAGATGGTCTTACGAGTATATACCGCAAATTTAGGGACAAGATTCTTTTCTATGTTCCATCAAGTATGGAAAAAGAAGTCATATGTACCCACCACGAAGCAATGTGCCATTTGGGTGTGGAGAAGTGTTTCAAACATTTGTCAGGAAACTATTGGTTTCCCAAAATGAAGGAGAAGATAAGGACTCACATAAAAGGATGTCTTAAATGCATCTCACTCCGGTAAAGTGGAAGCGAGTTTACATTCTATACGAAAGGGAAAAATTCCCTTCGATACACTCCACATCGACCATCTCGGTCCTTTACCAGACTCTCAGGCAAGAAGAAAACATGTTTTCCTAGTCATCGACGCCTTCACTAAATTCATTAAGCTCTATCCTGTCAAGTCAACTCAAAGCAAAGAAGCAATTAAGTGTTTAATGTCTTTTTTCGAAAATTATTCAAGACCGGATCGAATTGTATCAGATCGTGGAACTTCATTTACATCAAAAGAATTCTCTGATTTCATACAAGAAAACAATATTTAACACATTAAGATTGCTACGCGTTCCCCCCAATTAAATGGTCAGGTGAAGCGGATAAATCGTGTTCTCGTTCCAATGCTATCTAAGACATGTGATTCCAACACCACTATTAATTGGGATAATTTAGTTAAGGCGGAATTTGCGCTTAACAATACCGTCAACAGGTGCACAGGTTTCACGCCAAGCGTTCTATTGTTTGGGGTAAATCAAAAAGGACAGCTTTCTGATTGTGTGAAAGAGTTTCTTGATATAAAAGTAGGAAGAGAATAAGCTGAACTGAAAGATATTAGGGCTGAAGCGAATGAGAACGTTGAAAGAAACCAAGCGCGTAACAAAATCTATTTTGATAGCCGACACAAAAGTCCCAAAGTATACAAGCCGGGTGAATATGTTATGATAAAGAACATGTCGACAACTCCAAGAGTTAATCAAAAACTGCTTGCTAAATATCGTGGTCCTTATGTGGTGAGAAAAGTTTTATCTAACGATCGATACTTAATCACAGACATCGACGGTTTGCAAATATCTCGATTGCCATACAAAGGAATATTCGCCCCAAATAGTCTGAGACCCTATAATGCTGAGCAAATGGATTCGAAGGATGAAGAGGAGGTGGTTGGAGGCCATTTGCAGGATTCTCATTCTGGTTCTGAAACATGATCTTGTTTTGCCTCTTAATATCTTGCTGCTCGAACCTGTTTTTCCTATGAATGCTTAGTAATGAATTTGCTTTATTATTTTCTTTGATATTTGGTATTTAATATATATACAGATATTTTCTAATTGAATTAAATTGTCATTACTCATTACTTTAAATTTTCTTTAATCTTACTAATTGAATTTGATAACTAATGCTATATTTTACTTATGTTTTGATTTATATGCAACATATACACTTGGATAATTTTGTAAGAGGTTAAATATATTGTAAAGGGGGGGGGGGGGTATGTAATCGGGACGATTACTTGGTCAGGATGGCCGAACTGTAGATGAAGAAAAAAATAATTGAAACTCAACTATTTCGAACACCCTGCTTCAGAGTATATTTCACACTTGCAGTTCGCTAACGGCGACTATGTACAAAAAATCATGTTTGGACCATCTGATCAGGTGATTGACCCGAAAAAAAACCATAAATACTAGTGAGCATGTCTCTAACAGTCAGTCAAATAAAGATAACACTTGACGTTATAACAATTGTTTTTCTTGTGAGTCCGCACCTTCCACCCACCCCCTACAGTGCTTATTCATGGCGGCCCTGAATACCATATATGTTATTCTTGTATGTTTAATTCTTCATCATTTTCATAGTACTCTTGCATACTTGTTTTTGAAAGATGAATCTGCAGCTGTCGGGTTTTCCATGTATGCTATGATCATGATCGATAACGGGTGTCCGATAAGTTTTGTCCAGCGGAAATTTATTCCACCTTATCTGATGACAATGGAAGAATCTCCAACTCAACACTTCGTGGGTATAAACTTTATTAAGTTTGTGATCTTTGGTAATATATTTTATTAAGTGAAAGTAAGAAGTGATTATGTCAATTTATGTTTATATGTAATACGAGTATTAAAATAGCACAAGAATATAATAAAGTAAACCTTAATAATGAAGTTGATTGAATCCATTTAAGCTCAGCGTTGTGTTTTTTCTACATTTTGGACGAACTTGAGTACAATAATGAAGCCCCCGAAATTATTTGCTTACTGCCACCTAGGGATGGTTCAGTAATAGATGAAAATTCTGGAGAAGAAGATTGCGCTGACCTCAACAGGATGAACTCGAACCAGCAGACGTAGAAGTAACATCAAAGAATAATGCAGTTAATTTACAAGGAGATTGGGTAAATTTCAGTAAAATTTAACAGAGGTGGTTCCGTGGCAATGACAATAACTTGCTTTTAAATTCAAGATGCATTACTACCACCTTTAACGTTAAGTTCTGAGAACCACCCAGTTGAATTCTTCCTGCTATTTTTCAATAAGGACGTAATCCAAAAAATTGGTAGCTTTACCAATATGTATGTTGCTGAAAAAATAAAGACGTATACGTATCCGAAGGAGAAAATTATGCTTTTATTAGAATCGTTATTCTCTCGAGTTATGTACGTTCCAATGCCAAGAAGAGGACTTTTTTGAGAAAATCGTAGAGATTGTCATAGTGAATTAGTTTCATAGGGTATGACTAGAAATATTATAAATTCTGTTATATATTTACAAACTTACACTGTTGCAAGAACAATGAACTTGATGCTTCAGATGAATTGACTTAGATAAGACTGATAGCCAGCCATTTAAAAAAAAATATGTGTGAAGTACACTCCTATAGAAATGTAGCTCTCCTTTGATGAAGCTATTATCCCGTATTTAGGAAAGAACGCTGGCAAACAAACGCCAAAAAAATGAGTTGAGAGCATAGCACGGGATAACACTGCAGTGATAAAGAGCTTACAGAACTAGCACTCATTACATAAGCCCCGGTTATCTGCAGCCTAATGTGAGCATAGACCGGACACTCACAGAGATAATGATCATTACCCTCATAGCAAGAGCCGCGTATCAATTATGCCCATCATACTTAGGTGCTTAGCATAATACAGTCTTTCCTAGGTTCTTACGACACGAAAAGTCTAAGTCCTCTTAGAAACGTCGGGCAGCATTCGTTTGTTATTCCGGAAAAAAAGACAGTCATACCATCTCCATTTTTTCTCATACAAATATGTAACCAAACTTTTAATGAAAGCTCTAACCGAAGACATTTCTAAATCATCGATTTTATTTCCTGTAATCCTATCGTGACATGGGTCCCAAACAAAACTCATTGAATTCTACCTCCCGCCTACATTCAAAGAAGTGTCTAACCAGCACCGATCTAGGATGCAGATGCTTCGCCATTTCCTTTTCTTCACAAAATAGTTAATACCCATCAGAATTGCTTGAGAGACAGACGTACATTTTCTTCAACGATAAGTGAAATTTAAAGTCGTTTCCCTCCAGAAAGAAATAACACTGTATTCAAAATTTGGAGCGATCCGTGAAGAGCCAAATATATTTATTTTATGTCTCAGATTATGGCCAAAACAATCTTTTGTACATTGAGACCCGATTTCATACATTCGCAGCAACAGTAGTTCTTATATTATTGCATGAGATAGCATGTCCATTACACCCGAACCGTACAGCAATGTCATAAAAACTCCACTTATTTTTAAACGCAAGATGGCTTTGAGAATGCAGCCCATGGTTGCAATATCAAGGGGAGTGAGATTCATCAGAGCGTCTAGAGAAGAGCCGTGCGTGCCGGGCAAAGCCCCCACGCAACTAGCTAAGACATACCGTCTTTTGGTGTTGGTAGTATTTTAATAAAGCTAGTTCAACTAGACATCCGGCGAAGAGCATGTAATTGGCTTTATTATAGCCGTATAAACTCAGATAACCCTCCTCGGTGATAAGCCCCATGTTTGCCGAAAGCTCCTACAAACTGCCAGAAGGCCGAAAGCCGACAGGAGGTCTTCAACGTGAAATTTTTAGCCCAGAGAAGTTTCTTATACTCAAGAGGACACCAAGATACTTAGCATAGTTGGAGGAAGGAATGCTGATTCCTTTAAGCACTTGTATAAACAGACCGGTAGCTAGGATGGCTTTGATGATAAGAACGCACGGACATCACTATTCGAGCCCAATTGATTTATTATATTGTAAACATCTTAATGGATGAATACATCAGTGAAACACCTTACCAAAATAGCGTGTGCAGTTAGAGGAGACTTCAACAAACTTGGCGTGCGTAACTGCATACAGCTAGCTAGGAATATCTTAATCTTTTTGAAAATAAAGTCTTAATTATGTGGTTATAACCTTGAGCTTGTTGGAAGTTTCTGAATCATCTATGAGGTTAACCTTCACTCACTCCTACATTCTTTTCAATGGCTATAGTATAACCAATTATACTAAATCAATTAGGATAAATTTCTCTAGATAACTATAACTCCACGAAATAGAATCAAATATTATTGTTTGAAGCACAGATTTTCCTAATAATTTAGGGGTATCTGAGTTATTATTATTATCTATTAGTGTCCACGAATGTATTAAGTAGAAACTGAGGTGACACATCACTGATAACGGAAATAACGGAACGAAAATCGTCTCGCAAATACCCATAATCAATCCGTTGAAACCGATGAAGAACTGCGAAAATGTTGTAATCCAATAGAACCAATGGGCAGATTAGATAAAGAGGCACCTTTTACATCATCTTCAAATGAATTCTAAATAAAAATTATTAGACTCCATCGGAGCATTGCATCTTATTTAACCAAAAATCAAAGTCATCTTCATTGAAACTAGTCACAGGTATCGATAAAATCAAATCAACCCACGTCGTCGTAAAATGTCTAAAGCTAAAGTAGATGTACAATAAACCGAGAAAGAAATACTAACAAGTATTCGCCTGATGAGCGTTAAGCTAAGTATTAGCATTTGCCAAGGATCAGTGTTCTAATAACTGAAGCCTTCTATCGCTTAAAAAATGAATTTCGGATTTATTGTATATGAGGGCTTTCAAAAGTGACCTCAGTATTTAGACAGATAGAAGAACACAGACCTTAACACTGTCCAATAAAATTGTTTATTAAATCGAACCCAGGAGAACAAAAATGAATCACAGATACATCATTGGAGACTAGCTAAAACGTGTTTAACAGAATTTTTGAAAAAATTTATCATACGAGTATAAGATCCTTGTAAAAATCCACCGAAAGCATCCTTCATTCGACGACGAAATTAGAATTTTGTACGAACGATACACTCACTTATACCTAAGACAGTTCAACTATACATGCTCTCTAACACTATGAAATCGATTCAATCGAGCACTTGAAAAAGGTTATTCACAAATTATTATTTTCTATAAGACTTACCTATCAGTCGCTATAGCTACTAAATGTAAAATGGAAGCTGTACAACACAGGACATCACACGAAGTCCAAATGTCACATAACTCTGGTCCAAGTATCCATCCTTGACTTATCTATGTGCGCAAACAAGTTGTAAAGAAAAATTAAAAAGAAAAAATAACAAATTTAGTAACAACTCGTGAAAATGTTGCGCTAAAAGTTATTTTCTGAGAATGCACATGCAAGGAAAGTTCCATTTTTAATTCACTACATATTTTCACTACCCCATTTCGATAGCACGTACAATTCTACGGCTCACAAAAATATAAATATCCTTCGGAAAGTAAGAACATTTTTCCATCTATAATTCCAAACCCATAGAATGGCGACACTACGTGCTTACAATCTGTGAACATTACTGGTATCTTCGCCAAAAAAAAGAGGAACTTTCCTGACGATAGCAGGGAACCTAGAATTATAAATTATCATAGTATCCTTACCTCGTAAACAGCACCCAATGGCATCACTAAACAGGCAACGAATAAATCCGCAACAGCCAGCGATGCAACCAGATAATTAGCAACATTTTGCAAGTTTCGTTCCAGAATTATTGCTGCAATTACAAAAACGTTGCCTGCAAATGCAACACGTCGGTGCAACAAATTCACATATGCACGTACGTAGGTCGTACATAGAGGATGAGAGAGCAAAAAGAAACAACAAAAAAAGCTCAAATGAGAACAGAGTTAAAAATACAAGAGAGACAAATCAGAGTACGTAATTTAAAAAAAATCAAACTAGTTTTCTGTTTTTTTTTTGTAAACTAAAAGTTTGTACGTGTAATTAAAAACCGCTTAGTACGAGTATGTCAAAGGATGCGCATCAAGAGCATAATAAAGTTGAAGGATAGGGCTCACATGGGGCACTATGCTTAAATATAAGTGAGTAGAATAATATTTAGAAAGCTTATTAAGAGAAAACCGGAAAGTAAACGAGGATATTTGAATCAAGTGCAGTAGAAGGGCATGTTACTTAAAGAGCTATGCTAAAGGATGCAATTACTAAGGCGATATTTCTCAGTGATATTAAGTAATACAATTTCAGCAAACATTAGCATACAATTTGAAAGGATTACATCAATACGATATTCTATGGCATCAATATGCACCATAGAAAACACGGTGAAAAAATATGTATGTCATATCCCCATTAAAATGCGAACACTGGAAAGTGCAGGAAGGTAATTAAAACAATGAGTAGCTAACAAGTAAAATACGAAATCAATCAACTTCACTAAAAAAGCTAAATTAAAAGGGAATCGCTCATAACATAATACTCGTACCTCAAAAGATCCAGCGTAGTATCCAGTTCTGCGTGGTGTTATTATTTAAAAATCTATTCGTCAAATATTGCGCCGGAGATACCAGGGAATCACCCTGGTAATATTACGAAAAATATTTAAAAACAAGGATACGAGTATTTTGAAGTTACCACCCTTTTGAAATACAATAGCATATTTTCGAGAGCGAGAAGTGAAAACACTAATAATACAGTGATTAGAGCGGATATGTCTTTTTCTCAATCGAACTGTTGTGGCAGAATCTATTTTGATTTTATTGCTCTGTTAGTATGACAAACAGGTGAATGAGCTTTTAGTAGGTTAAACAACTATATGTAGTCAGGGTGTTTTTTTAAGATGTGTAGTATAACCTTTCTTTTTAAAACAAAAACGACAAGTTTGAATCAAAAATCTTTATTCATTATGAAGAATTATCTTCTGTATACAACTTCAGGCATATGCTTTCTTAAGCTGTTTTTAACGAACTGCATCAAGTCAATTTAATTTTGGGTGACTCTTTCGGGCATGTGCGGCCCTATCTCACGAAAAACGAGCTAAATATTATCATTGAAGGCCTTAATACTTTGCGGCTTATCGGCATATGCCAGAGGTTTTACACAGACTCAAAAGACTCAGAGTGGCGTCCAATCGCGTGATCTCGGTGAGAAATTCTTGTTGTCGTTGAATCGGGGCCCCCGCCCATTAATGACGTTGTCTAATAATGAACGGGGGCAGAGCAAAGTACTGGTCTTATCGTAAACATCTTCAGATGACGCTACAGATGGTTGCTACGATTCGATCAGTCACAAGTTGCCGGTCATAGGTCTTTTTGGCGGCTGGACCACCGATACTACCAGGACTTATATCACTGTACCATGGGAGTCAGGACCCCCCGTATCTCGGTCCGGGCCTGACTTGAAGAGGTAGACCCCCTTGTGGGAGCGTCATGGTGGCTGTGGTTTAAACCCAAAATCGCGCGAAAGGTCTTCCTTTGGTTGACCCAATGTAGAGTTGCAATAAGTACTGGGTGCTGCGACCCTAAGAGCAGTAAGAGGTTTTAGGTCGGCTTCGACTCATACCAAGGGTGGAACTTGTGCCGGCAACACAGTTCCGAATTGGTATCAATGGATTGACGGAGAGCGATGGCAAGGCGTATCCTTGCTCCCATGGATGTATGGGCATCGCGTAAACATAAGTCATCATGACAGGTGGTTTACGTTAAAAATCAGACACTACGTCGTTGAATCGGTTTCGTCGGCAATATGATGCTCCAATTCTCTAGAATCACATAAATATGTAGATTGGGTAATCCAATTCGTGGTCTGGATTTGATGTACTTGTTTCAATCACATACGTCAAACCAAACTGTCAAAAGAGACTGTATGTTATATGTTTAGTTTAGTTTTTTCTCGTATGACTTAACAATTTTTGTGCTTTCCGCGAATTCTTAATGGCTTTTCAGCAGAAGGTTAGATATTACTACATATGATAAGGGAGGTTTTGACATTTGGCTTTGAGTTTTTAATACAATTTGTGAAATTTTAATCTACGTAATTTTGAAAAATAATAACTATCTTAGTAAAAAAAACTACTAATTTTTACAATAGTTACTTTATTGTAGTTAAAAATATTTTATAAAGAATTTAAAAGAAAATCTTTAAGTTTTTTTCCTTCTGTATATAAAATTCTATATTTCTTATATTTCACTATATTTTTGTTGTGTTTTACCGTAGTTGTTATAGTTTCGAGGAATTTGCAACAAACCTTGAGCGCATGTTTTAGTATTAATCTCATAGTCTTTTAGCCTTTTAAAATCGATGTCATCATAGTACTCGAGACCTAGGGTCTTCTTTTAGATATGTTGGACTGGCATTACTTTGAAGCGTCTTTCGTCGTATAAAGTTTTGTAGTTTATTAGCCTCAACGCCGTAGTTTACAGTTTTTGAATCTCCATGATGTAAGCTTGCGATGAACTTCCCCAGTAAGAATATCTTACCTTATTTTCGATTCGGTTAGAGCATAATAAACTTGCTTCATAATTTGCGATGTTGCATTATGTCGTAGGTGTGCCACGGCAAATAGGGCCTTCTTTAATTCCGATATGATTTTATCGATGTGTTTGTTTCAAATAAAATAGCTGTCAATGATCATTCCTAAGTATTTATAGGTTTCCATGACCTCAATTATCTAATTTGGTGTAGAAGCATACTCATCATGTTCAAAGCGTATCTGTTGTTGATTTACTTTGTGATATAGACTTCTAATATGATTCATATAAGTCTTTTCCGCGTTGATGACGATCCCATTATCATGTTTCCAGCGACCTGTGACAAACCACTATTGCGATATCATCTGCATTGTATATATCTCTTAAAGATCTGTAGGAGCTCATTAGTGTATAGTATGAATAGGATGGGACCTAGTTTTGATCCGTAAGGGACTCCGTAATGCACTTGTTCTCTTGCACTGTGCACATCCTTAATTTTTACAGAAAATTTCCGGCTGTTTAGATAGCCAGTTAGCCAAACCGCCATTACTCTACGAATTCCAGTACGCTCCAGGGCTTCAAGTAGTTTTGAGTGGTTCAATATGTCAAACGCTTTACGTCCATGAATAGTATTAATATGTGGTGGGTTCTATTTAGGACTTCATTGGGAAAGTTTGAAGTAGGGAAGCGGTGATCTTTTTTTTCTGGAAACCATACTATTGCTGGTGTATAGGTGAGTATTTATAATAAAGTCGGTTCACGATTACACCATGCATTTTTCTATTACTGGTAATATAGATATAGGTCGATAGTTGCTGATATCATTTTTTTGCCTCCCTTATAGGAGATTTTTCCTTCCATTAAATACAGATTGATAAATTTGAACAGAATCGGAGCAAAAATACCAACGTGCCGTTTTATTTTCATCCATACACGTCATAATACTATTGTTCGGAACTTACTAAAGTTTGCATTTGACAAAGCATGCGATTATTTGAAGCACTTTAAAAATATTGATAGCAACTACCTGAAATCACGGGATCGCCTAGAGAGCCGTTATGATAGAACATATTTAATTGTTCAATCATTTGTTGAATGTTTTTTGTTACTTCCTACAATAGATAGTTCATTATGTAAAATCACTGATGGCGTTGACGAGGCAATTCGTGGTTTAAATACGTTGGCTCATCAGTCGTTCGCAGATCTCAGCAGAGAATAGACGTGTCTCGGCTTTTAATAGTGAACAAATAGAAATCAAGCGTTAGTCCTAAAGACAATTGGTCACAATTTTAATAGTTGACAACTACAGTAGGACTCGATGGACACGCTTCTCCGCAACCTTGACAAGATCGCTCTCCTCGAACACGCTCCACCCACCGTCCAATGGGAATTTGTCAAACGAGGAGATCGACAGTTACCTAAAACAAATGGACGAGAAAATTAAACAAACTATGGACACTAAAATACAGCGGTATCGACTTTCGACGAACGAGGACCTGTTCCGAAATCCTACTATTGACGCACTGCACCGACAGAAAAGAAGACTTCTGTCAAGACTCAAAAACTGCCAGACAAGACCCGGAGATTAGGACACTAAAGTCGTCAATTAAAAACATTCAAACGTTAATATAAGAGGATTACCGAATTTCTGCAAATTTCTGCAAGATGCGGGCTGTAAACACAGCAACCCGAATATGTTTCTGCAAATAAATAAACTATTTCGGAAAAAAAATCAAAACGACCTTCAGTGTTAAAATAGCCCTTACAACAGACAACGAACGGTTACTGACAATAGCAGGTATTGATCCAAATGAGGCCACTGATGATGACGACTTTTTTGTGATCGAGGATCCACAGGAGAAGGTCGAGGCCATAGGGGCGACTTTCCAGGAAGTACACAAGGCCATTGATATCACTGGCCCTAATTATGACCTGGACAATCGCGTCTTGGAGCACAACTGCTACATTCGAAATGAAAGGGAGAATTGGCGATCCGAAGGCTCTGGTTTCATCCGGTTTAGCGACGGAAATATGGCAAATAATGTCATTACCAGAGAGGGTGACCGACCCCTATACATTTCGAGGGAAGAACTCCGTGAGATCTTTGACACAATCAGGGCTAAGAAATCAGTGGGGACCGATGGTATTCCGAACATCATGCTTCGACATCTTCCTCTAGAAGCGGTGGACATTTACACCAGCCTATTTAATAATGCAATGAATAATGCACATTATCCAGCGCACTGGAAAACGGCGGTGGTTCAACCTATCCCCAAAAAGGAGAAGGATATATCCAATCCGGCGAATCTCCGGTCGATAAGTCTCCTTCCGAATATTAGTAAGGTTTTTGAAAATCTAATCAATAGAGCTCTATCTAGGTGGGTTGAGGACAAACATATAATTCCGGATAATCAATTCGGTTTTAAGGCGGGACATGACATCTCACATGCCGCGTCTAAACTGGTGTCCGATATCCAATGGAATAAAGGCAAAAAACAATGTACTGGTGCCTTCCTTGTTGACTTGGAGAAGGCCTTCGACACCATATGGTTAGAGGGTCTTTTCTATAAGCTGACTAGGCTGGGGATCAGTAAACCACTTTTGTACATTCTTTATAATATGCTAACCAACAGACAGTTCATCGTGAAAAATGGTGATGTGACTTCTGTTGGAATCTTTCAAATTAAAAATTGTCTGCAGCAAGGCGCGGTCAATTCGCCGATCCTATTTAACATATATACAAGCGACTTAATAGGTTCACTTCCCCATAGTATTGCGTACGCAGACGATTTCTTAGCGTAGAGGACAGGTCCAAAAATCGAGATCATTAATACTCTCTTGCAGTGTGACTTCGATACGATAAGACGATTTTGCGATGACTGGAAGTTGAAAATCAACTTTCAGAAGTCGGAAACCATTCTCTTTAGGACGCCGTTGTCTGGAGCCTCTAGGGATACCAGAAAAAATTGGCGAAAGTTCTCTATCGTTGGACAACACGGACAACCTCTTGCCTGTCGAAATGTAGTCAGATACCTTGGAATCTGTTTAGATCAGTTTCTGTATTTTGGCAAAAATGTAGATAATGCTCTGGCCAGAGCTAAAGGCGCTTTTTCCCTTACAAAGAGACTGTTTTATAGCAGCCAACTCGATGCGAGGGTAAAGGTAATCTGCTTTATTTCCCTTTTCAGGTACATGCTAGTATTTGGTTGTCCCGTGTGGTTCAATGTACGAGCAAGCTTAATGGAAAAGATTCGGGTGTTTGAGAGGGCTTGCCTTAGGGCTTGTCTTCGCTTGTACAGAACACCAGAGTCGGAGTACAAGAAATTTTATCCTAATGAGGTCCTTTACAACATGGCGAACCTAATACGAGTGGACAACTTCGTAATTAAGCTGACTTGAAGACACATTGCAAGAGCAATGACCTCGACGAATAACCTGATATCTGGGGCGTACTACCCAAATTACCTTTACCACGAGAGTGTGCGCTCTGATGGCTTCGTTCCACCGGAAGCATTCCTCTACCTAGATCAGATAGTATTGATCCAGGATAGATCAGCGGTGCCGTTAATCTTCCATGTCGCTTGGATAGTTGGGGACAGGCGACTCAACTACAACAGAGACGTCGCACACGGCAGTATGGATCAGTAGGGCGGTGGGGAATCGTGATAAAAGTATGTCGTTAGGCAGCACCAGCATTTCTGGTGGTTGAATAATGGGGAAGATATTTCGCCGTCGTTTCCGTCAATTACGGACCAGCCTCACTAATGAGGCAGAGTTGACCATTTTATTTGCTCTGTAAATAGCGGTGGCCAGCTTACATAGGTTTAGGTTAGCATTTAAGAAACATATACATATATCAGTGTATGCAAAGGTGTATACAGATATGTGTATATGATTGTGTATAATGTGTATGTGTGTTTATGTGTGTATTGTACATTTAGGTTAGGTAGGCTAAGGTTTATTTTAAGTTAGATATTAAGTTTTTATAAAAAATAAAAAATTATGTCCATATGCTAAGTTTTTGTTAGCAATTTTTTTTCTTAGCTTTAAGTATAGTAAATAGATATGAGTGAAGAAAATGTAAATAAAGTCGAAAGACATAGTTATAAGAATTTAGAGTAGCTTAGAGTGCCTGCGTGGGGCCAGTTAGTATAAGATTGTTAAATAATTTTAAGCTAGCATTTAAGCATTTTTTGTTAGTATGTAAGAGTTAGTGATTAAAAAAATAAAATGCATTTAAAACTAAAACTAAACTACGTTTGCTCATTTTCATTTTAGTTCAGAAACTTGATCCTGAAACAAGGCAAGCATGGCTGAGCTTGTTATGGGTTCATGGTCGGATACAACTATTTATGAGTTCTCAGAGTTTCTTCAAAATCGCTGCGTTTGTCTCGAATCCTATTTTAATACCACCCGGTCAGTGCAAGGTCGAAAAAAAACGCAAAGATCCATTCGTTCGCATCTAGTGAAAACAAATTATGGTTGTCCCAAGTGTAACTAAGAGCATAGTCTTTTCCATTGCAAACAATTTCTCGTGCTTTTGGTCAATAATAGGCGGAGCTTCGTAAAGGAACATTTTATATGCTTTAACTGTCTTCGCCAACGCCATTCATCTAACAAGTGCAGGTCGAACAATCTTTGTAAAATGTGTAATACGCGTCACCATACACTCGTTTATCTTCCAAACTCGCATTTAGATATCTCATCTTCAAACATCTCGCGCTCATAGGTTTCGTCACATAAACCTCCTTGTCACTCGCTTCGAATGTTCTCGCTCCTACAACTTCCTCGGACTTGTGATCACAGTTAAATTCGCCTTCAACAGCAAACTCTTCCATATCTACTCATATTTCCTCATCGATCAATGCAGTAGATAATTCATCGCTAAAATCCATTCGTTTTACTCATACATTGCTGCCTACTGCCATTGCAGGTATCATTTGTCACCGAACAAATGGCTCAGAGATTAGGTCTCTTTCGTTAAACCGCTTGAATTTCGGTGCTAGGTGTAGGATCTACAGCAGCTGGTTTCACAAACGGAGTTGTAACTTATAATCTCTTTTCGTGCCATAGCCAATAGTCCATTGAGATACAGTACTATGTAATCTCGAGACTTACCTCACTAATACCTACTAAACATAATTCAACCGCAGTTAAGAAAATCCTCTCGTCATATATATTAGCGGATTCTGAGTTCAATGTGCTGAATAGCGGCAATAAGGTGTTCAGCGCTTTTGACGAATCGACTATATAAAAAATCTTTAAATGAATAGCTGTTAGTTGGACAAACTTATCAACGCGATCTTTTCTCTATTTGCCTTCGATTTCGTCGCCATCTATAAGCATTTTCTGGTGATATAGAGAAAATGTTTCGTCAGATACGAGTGTCTAATTGACACAGAGACTTTCAGCGAATATTTTGGAGACAATCCGCTATTCAACCACTAAAACATTTGCGTCTTACGACTGTTACCTACAGAACAGCGTGTGCATCATTCTAGCCGTTCGTACTTTATATCAACTACGAGTAGCACTTGATTCCAAAGATAGATATCCACTTGCGACTGAAATTTACTCAACGATTTCTACGTTAATGGTGTCATGACCGGAGCAGATTCAGTCGATGATGTGATTTCGCTTCGTCTAGAGCCGATAGAATTGATTTAATCAGGGGGACTTAATCTTCTCAAGCGGACCACTAGTTGCTGGCTACCAGCCAAGGACTTCGAAGAGCACAACTTGATGAAATTACTCGGTCTGCAATGATCGCAGCCAAGGATTCATTTTCATTCAAGGTAAATCTAAATGATATGTTTATTTTAACCAAGCGTCGTATTTTCTCGCAAGCTTCAAAAATATTCGACCCAATAGAATTCCTAGCGCCCGTTGTCATAGCTGTTAAAATCTTATTTCAAGAGCTCTGGAGCAAAAAGTATTCCTGGGACGATCCTATTTCACTTGATGTATCTAACCACTGGTGGTCAATAGGCGACGAGCTTCCAAAACTAGAAACTTTAAATATCCCGCGTATCGTGTGGACTTCAAGAGAAAAACGAAGTTTCCATGGATTTTGCGTTGGATCTTTAGAAGCGTATGCAGCTGTTCTACACTGCACAAGTACAGATTTAGCTGGTAACGTTAATAGCTGACTTGTGGCCGCAAAATCTAAGGTAGTTTCACTAAGTGGAGCCGTTCTTCTCACTTCTTTGCAATGCGAAAAAAATCAAGTTTGCGCCTGGACTGAATCTTCAATTGTCCTTCACTGGCTTTCAGATGTGCCAAAATGATGGTCAGTTTTTGTATCAAATCGTACGTTATCAATACCAAGAGAGTCTTGGTATCACGTACGATCTCATGAAAATCCAGTTGACTGCGCATCCTGTGGTATTTCACCCTCTCATTTATTACAAAATGAGTTATGGTGGTCTCGACCATCGTGGATCAGGCACGATCAAAATCAGTGGAATTATAATGTTAATCTAACATCAAATTTTCCAAACGAACATCTCGAAGAACGCAAAAATCCCCCTGTTAAAGTGAATTTATCGCTTGGATCCAACGCTACCATTTTTGAAACTTTGGTGAATAAGTCTTCTACCTTCTTCAACTGTATACGTGCACTTGCCTATATTCGGCGATTTATTGATAACTCTCGTGTAAGCCCAAACTCTAGTGAAAAACAATCCCTAACTGCCAGTGAACTCTTAAATTCAAAACCTGTTTTAATTAAGTGGCACCAAGCTCTTTCTTTTTCAACTGAAATCAATATAATGTCGAAAGGTGAAGTATTGAAAAAGGAAAACAAGCTGTCATTCCTAAATCCCTTTCTGTATGCAAACCGAATTCTTCGTGTCAGTGGTCGTATCCAAGAGTCTAATGCAATATTCGCCACCAAACATCTCATCGTATTCGATAAAGACACTCGGTGCGCAAAACTTATCGTGGAACATATTCAAAACTGTTATTTACATGTTGGTGTTTCCCAAATCTTTGCCATTCTAAGACAAGAATACTTTATCGTCGGTTGTCGTAACCTCGTACGCAAGGTTGTCCATCAATGTGTTAAGTGCTTTCAACATCGTAAAACAACATCCGCTCAACTCATGGGTAATTTAACAGCCGAACGTGTTCGTTATTCGAGACTCTTCAACATCTTCGGGGTTTATTATGCGGGCTCTATAAATTTACGTTTATCCAGATGACGTAACCCAAATTTTATTAAAGCATATATCGCAGTTTTTGTTTGTTATACTACAAAAGCAATTCATTTCGAGTTAGTTGGTGAACTCTCTTCCGCCGCGTTCATCGCAGCTCTCGATCGTTTCGCGTCGAGCAGAGGCAAACCCCCAGAAATATGAAACGATAATGCAACAAATTTTCGTGGCGATATGAATCCCATCGCTCTGAGTCCGGGTCACTTTTTGATTCGTATACCACTTGTATCTATTCCTCGGCCTGATATACGTTTTCAAAATGTTTGCTCTTACTCTAACTGGTCTCTTTTACAGAATTTAAATCAATGTTTCTGGAAACGCTGGCACTCCAGCAGCGCCCCAAATGGTATCCAGTAAAGGAGGACTTTAAAAAAGGAGACGGAGTAGTATTGAAAGAACCTCACTTTCCACCTTCAAAATGGATTCTGGGTCGAGTTAAGGAGATACAGCCTGGAACAGACAATCGCACTCGAGTTGCAACAAGAACAACATAAACGGGCGTTTATGTTTGTCATATTGTAAAACTAGCTCCATTGCCTTTTTCTGAAAGAACTGGGTCCTTCGGGACTTACTAAGTGTTTACATTTAACAAACATACATAGCTTATCCTATTTTAATTTGTGTAATATATCTATTAATTCAATCGGTATTTGCTGTATCTTAACATGTGTTAACTTAGCATTATACTCATTCAATATGTCGTATAAGAGTTTGTATTATTTGCTGTATCGTTTATTGATTTGGTTGCATATCGACAAGTGCATATAATTTCTTTATTCTTATACTCCTCTTATGCTCTCTTACTAATTAATCAATTTTGCATTTAACTCAATTTCTTTCATAGTTCAACCATCGGGATGTACGCAAGTACAATCAAAGCTATAAACCAAATACATAGCGATATTGTAATTATAATTTAATACTTGACTTTAAATTCAATCAGTTTATCTCGTTTTTGTTCTAATCAACTACTAAACTCAGGGATACTAGTTTCATGTGGAGACATACTGTTGGAAATGGTTACAATCTGGTGTTCCGAGGTGGTTAGTATTATTTTACTTGTTTATTGGGAAAAGTGTTCAGCAAACAAGTGAGATATTTATATTAAACATTTTACAGTCGGAAAGTTTTCCATCATAACTTCATCAACGTTAAGCTTTCGTCTTCCTATTATTGCGTTGATTAGACTCCATGTTTTCGGTGGATCTGCTCTTATCTCGTCAGATTTATTTGTATAATAATTAGACTTTTGCATAGTTATTTCCTTATTTAATTTCTGTAAAGTGGATCCGCGTTCAGCGTTCAGAGCACATCAACGGGTTGTTTTCGTTTCTAAACTTTATCGTTCTCACATATGTGGATTTGCAATATCTCGTGAAATTTGAGGGATAACTCTTTATAAAGAGAAGCGGAATCACATTCATTTAAAATTCCTTCCCAGTTTGCTCCAGATATGAGTTTGTTGACCTTGTTTGTATTTATGTATGAAATACTTACTGATTTGTATACTATTGTTATGTACTAAAAATATAAAGGAAAAATGACAGCGACGTAAATGAAAATGTTACGAATGTCAGCGGGTTTATAAGAAGTACGCGTACGGTCCAAAAAGCAAAGAGGTTGAAGTTCCAGATGAGCTTCAAAAAAGCGGTAATAATTGGATCACTCAAGTGCGAAAACATCAGCAAGTTCTTGGCCCTGTTAACGATCTGGATCAAAATACGAGTAGAGTGGCCTGTAGAATGATTTTTAGGTCCCCAAATTTAGCCAACCAGCCAAATCGGAAAACAAGGAATTGAGTGCTTTAAGAAAGCAGTCAAAAATGTCTACTTTATTGAAAAACCTAACCTAAAAGCTAAAAATGAATTATCTTTCGTCTAATTACACGTTTCAAATGGCCAATTTCCTGTTGTCATCAGTTGTCCAAACTGAAAGTGATGTAGCGCATCATACTGGGATTTAAATTGGACAAATTCTAAGACAATAAAAAACATTTCCCCACGGATCAGAAACTTATCGACTAAAACCATCCTTCCCAACTGGGAGTGGTTAGCAAGCTACCTTTTCTTGGGTTCGCTCGAGTTTTTAGTTAGAAAATTCCATCCAGTGATCTGTGGCTCACAGTTCTAAGGAATACCACCGCCAAATAAAAGAAGATAGAATACCACATAATGCTATTTCAAAAATCCAAGCATACTTTTCATTCTCTATAGATATTTCATGAATACACCAAGTTCTGAAAGTAACACCAAGCTGCTTGTTACATTGCACACACACGAATATCCACAAAAGCCATCACACAGTGTAGGTACGAGTAATACAGAAAACTATATATCGCCATCAGTCGCTTTCAAGCGGATAACATCCTAGATGGAATGTGCCCCTATCTCTAAAGCGCTACCACATAGAATAAAGAAATATCAGCGTGCTACTTACATCCTAAATTGTACGTCCTATGTTCTACGCCTTATTACCTTACATTGTCGCCGCCCGTAAGCATGTCACGTACGTTGACTTTTAAGTTTGTCCTCACTGATTCAAGGAATTTACACCAGTCAAGCTGCTAAGATCCATATATACCAACATATAGATATAATTTCCCACACATACAATGAAGCTGGGTAATTGAATCTACAATAAATTGCTTAGTAAATGTCTGCTAGTGGTGCAGTGTTGCCAGAGTGTCATTTTCAATTAAACTTTTTTTTCCCCCATCCCAAGTTCACATTTCGACCTTTCTGTTCAAGGACTCTTTAGTAGTTTGGAAAGATAAAAGGAGTTCAAGTAGATGGTGGGGGTTTTATTGCCAAACGAATGGAACACTGTACTTACTATAATTTCACAATTTATTTGTCGATTATTTTTACGGATTTCTTCAAGAGCTGAGGGAAAGGGAGTGAAAGACAAAGTCAAAGTTGGAATAAGTGTATTTCAGCAATAGCAGCTGCGGTAGATGTAAGACACTCTTCCAGACGTCAGAGATCACTTAATCAATTAGTGGCCGTAGCAATCGAGAGTAAAATGATATAAAAACACACTATAGTTGTATGAGAAAATAGACACCTTAATGGGGAAAGTGCATCGTTTCGCATCAAGATGGATGGTCCAATAGATGGATGGATGGGTTGAACAATATACAGATGGCTAAAGATACAGAAATAGTTTCGGAACGAATGAAGAACATGCCATTTAACATGAGCTGCCAAAGTATTGTAGTTTAATGTTGTTGATATTTATCGCTATCAAGTGGTATCTAGAGTAATTTAGTTTTAATTGTGTAAATTATTTTTCCATTCCAATTGGATAAGAGGGTTGTTGAGATACTCATGTTTGCAGTGAGCTCGTCTTATTTACATTGCAATTTGAAAATCCTGAGAGGTAGATAAATGGTTTGTTTTGTAGAATAAACAATTGACTATTTGTGTCAACAGTATTAACAAGTGAAGAAGAAGAAGTTAAATGTCATCACTTTTACAATAATCCAAACGAATAACCTTCGCTGATTAATTATTGACTTTTGCAACGTGGACACAAAGCAGACTTGTAATAAAAGTAGAAGAAAATCTAATTCGCCAGTAAAAAACTTGCTTACTGCGACATATTTGTAATCTTTTTATAGGAAAGAGAACAATACCAAGTTAGTCAAAACTTCTCGACTCAGGTTTTCGTACTACATTTATGTTACAATTTAAAATCTTTACAAAGTGCAATAAGGTCATTTGAACATCAGAACAACGCCAAAATGACATTTATTAAACAAACATTTGGAGAAAGTGCACTTTGTGTTTTTGTCTATAAGTAATTAAATATGATAACGACTAGTGTTAGGCCTCGTAAAAGTATAATGGTAAAGGATCTCAGTTCTGCAAGTAAGCTATACTACAAACTTCCTTGGCGCTAGCAATATCCGTAATATTTTTGGATATAGCAGAGTGAATGGGAAGTTTGGTGAGCTTCCTGTAACACAAAATAAGTACGCATTTGGTTGGCTGCTCAAAAAACCAACAATATTTGTTCGCTATGGTAGACGCACAACAATTAGATTGTGGAAAGTGAAGACTCTGATAGACAACCAAAAAAGAGGTTTTTAGAATGCCAGACTCCCACAATTTGAGAAAGATCAAGGGTTTATAGTGGACGTCTAAGAAGGTACCGATGGTAGCTACTATTCGATCAGTCACAAGTTGCCGATCATAGGTCTTGTTGGCGGCTAGACCACCGGTAGTCCCTACCAGGACTTAAATCATAGTACCATGGGAGTCAGGAGCCCCCCGGATCTCGGTCCCGGCCTGACTTGTTAGAGCTAGCACCCCTTAGTGATATGCATACTCATATACATATACATATATGTTGCGAACGCTGCTCTCTGATCGCTTCGGACAAAGATTACTCTTTGCACAAACTCTGGGGTTAACCAAATAAACACAAAGAATTGGTGAATAATGCATATGGGCATACATATGTACATACATTATCATAGATGCTCTTGACTTCTCTTTTTCTTTCTCATTAAGCATGTTTAAGCTTCTTATTATGTAAATTAAATAATTGAATCTTTTTTCCAGTTTTGAGTTTGTAGAATAAAGACTGATTTTGTTGAACGTGTTGCATTTTATTTTATTTTTGGTGAAAGCACATGTAACTACTTGTGGGAGCGTCATGGTGGCTGTGGTTTAAACCCAAAATCGCGGGAAGGGTTTCGGCCCAATGTAGAGTTGCAATAAGTACTGGGTGCTGCGACCCTAAGAGCAGTAAGAGGTTTTAGATCGGCCTCGACTCTACCAAGGGTGGAACTTGTGCCGGCAACACAGTTCCGAATTTGTATCTCAGGAAGGCGGTAGAGCGATGGCAAGGCATATCCTTGCCTCCATGGATGTATGGGCATCCCTTGGAATAAGGCCGAAAAGGCAGGAGTCCACGTTAACACAAGGTGCGTTCTGTTCCCGTACATAGTCCAATTGATTCAGCAATTGAAGGCAAACAACCATCCGTTTCATTATCGCTTCTCAGTTTGGCCCTTACAGCAGCTCGAATTGGACGTCGAATTTGGGCGTTTTTCGAGAAACCAATGCATCTGCAGAGAGTAACAGTTTGGTGCGGACTTTGGAGTGGTGGCATCATTGTCCCATTTTATTTCGAAAATGCTACTGGAGACGCCATTTCGGTTAACGGTGCGCCCTACAGAGACATGATTAACGAGTTTTTGTGTGCTGAAATTGAAGACACGGACTTGGTTTCAGCATAATGGCGCACCATGCCACACTGCCCATCAAAAACATCGATCTTGACTATATTCATTAGCCGCATCGGACCTGCGATTTGATTCTGTTAGTGTTTTTTTTTATGTGATGCCTTAAAGATCGATATTGTGCGTATAACCCAGAAATGATTCAAGCGAATATCGTTCGCGCCATTCGTGAGTTAGAGCCAGAAACAGTCCACAAGCTCTTGGAAAATCGGGTTGAGAGGGTGCACTACTGCGACGCCAGCCGAGTTAGCCACATGAATAAAACTATATTTCGTAACTAATGGGAATATTCGTTCTTTCTAATAAAGCCATAATATATCGAAAATAATTGAGTTTTGTTCATTTTATTTTATTTTTAAAAAGAATCTTATATTTGGATCACCTTGTACATTCTCGCATGCGAAAATGTCTTTTATTACACAGACAAACTTCAGTAGTCTCATTGACAAATGAGTGGAGCAGAAAAACGAAAAAATCACAGTTAGCAACAGCATTATACGAGTATGTATAGAGAATATACTTGTAGTGTCCTCTATGTCTTGCAAGCTATATCTTTCTTTGCTCACGCACTCGTACTCTGGGTAACGTCGTTAAATATTTTCTTTTCATGGTTTTAAAAGGGATATACTATGCATTAAGACACGTAAGTGAAATTAGTACGGCTTGTTTCACTGAATCCTTTTCCGCAACACTACCTCACAGAAAATCCTACAATATGTATGAATGGAGGCAAGTAAGTATCTCCGATATCTGCTGTAGCCTTGCTTCAAAATGATATCAAAAGATTAATTAATTTCATTTGTACATACAAGTATATACGTACATATTATTCACTTACTTACCCATGCCATTTATTGCAATCAAGTGGTCTGCAGTTTCGTACGTTTTTATGTACGAGTATTTAAGTATATGGTATAGAAAGGCTAACATTTGCTTTCAAATCTGAATCACAGTAAGGAAATTAAGTATTCCGTAAGCGTAGTTCTGTACGATGCTGATTTTTACA
The DNA here is from genome assembly GCA_949129095.1 of Volucella bombylans. Taxonomy (NCBI): domain Eukaryota; kingdom Metazoa; phylum Arthropoda; class Insecta; order Diptera; family Syrphidae; genus Volucella; species Volucella bombylans. Next base: position 98,918,622 of record OX422141.1, on the reverse strand, counting down.
GCATGACTGCACAAAGGCAGTAACATTGGAAGTCAGTCCCATGTATAAGCAAATAATACAACAAAATGAAACAGTACATGTTGCGACTGCAAACATATTGTTGTGGAACTAAGCAAGAAGTATTCGTAGTGAGGCACTGAGGGAAAAATTGTAATCAACCAACATGACTCCCGCAGATAATTCTCCGATGGGAATTTTAACCAAAATTAAGGAATTCCTGTAATGTGAGCTTTGTTCTTCAGTTATGTTAATTATGTGATAATCCGCACCATACTACGAAAAGTCGGGGGAAAATTCGTGCTCAGTAAAGTGTTTCAAATATTTGAAAGTAAGCGAGAAAATACAGATATTACGTTTTTTGTTTTTTTTTTTTTGGTTGGAAAACATTCTGTAAATGACTGAATACAGATAAAGTGGTTGTAAGGGCATTTAAAAAAAAAAATCATTTCCCTTCACTGACGTAGTACTGAAGAATTTTATTAATTTCAGTTGCTATACACACAGTACTCAAATGCATATTTATTGATTTGTTATTGAGAAGGAGCATACCTATTTTTTAATATCGAAATTTTTAGAATATTAAGAATTTCAATCATCGATGAGGATAAAATCCTTATCTCCGTCCTTTCTGCGTGCGCCTGCTTTAAATGGCTAAAGAATTCATTCCATTAAATATAGGATGAGAGTTTACCTTCAAAATCTGACTTCTTCCCTCACCTCACTGCAATACAGTGAGAAAATGGTATCTAACAGTTCATTATATGTCGTTGACTAAATGCCTTATTTCAGTAAATCGACAGATGCTTATGACCGATGGGGACATAAGACAAGTTTCTGGCTTTCAGGCAGGAGATAATCGCTCTGCCCTCAGACGTAAGTAGCGGTACACGCAATACCCCAAGTAAACCATCCCTCTCATCTTACAAAGAATTTCTTCTGCGACAAAAATATGCCGCAATCTAACCCCTCAGGCACTGTTATGTGTATATCAAAATTGTTTTCATCCTGAGAAAGGTTGCCATGAATGACGTTTCTGTTATTGTTCATGAGGCGGACAATGATATAAGAAAGCATGATTGATTCGTATGCATGGGATGGTGGTGGATGAATGGTTAATGAATAAATTTGGACAATAAACTTCAGATCTGAACTTAGGATGTTAGATCCCTTAATAATACAAGCAGACGGCGGGTAGATAAACAACTAGAGAAGGTGTCCGACTACTTCCCAACATGTTCCCAAAGAGAAAAATACTTCTTAAAATATATCTACTAAGCTCTTTAACAACCTCTATAAACAGTGATCTATGTAGGTATGATGTAAAAACTGTCTTAGGCCTTTTTATCGCAAAGCTAGAGAGGGAAGGCAATTCTGGTCGTAGTGTTGGGAAACTAAGCAAGCACGATACCATACCCGGTAATGGATTAAGGATAGTACACTTTGCCGCGAAAAGAAAAGTTATCGTGACTAGTACGCATTTTCGTTATATTAATACTCAAAAGAATATTGAGCCCTTTTCGACGCAAGTCATTTCCGTCAGTACGTTGGGTGTCCCAACTTTTCAAGTCGCGAACATTAACGCGGGCAACAACGTTGTTGTAGCCAGAGTACGGTCACACATATTCTAGACTTTCCAAACATCATGAAAAAGTCTAAGGAAATTTGTCGTAAGAGATCACCAAAACGTTAATCCATTGAGTACTTTTCAGTTCCTTAAAAGGTCATATGACGACCGAATCAAGAACTGATGAGATTTGCAAAATTGCGCTTGGCGCTGGTAACCACATGTAGCGAAAGAAGTTACATACAGGGCAATACTTCATGGAAGGTTCAGGGCTACTCTAGAGCTCTATGAATTAAAGGGATGGATGATGGGATAAAAAACAAGGAGCATGAGAAACTCGTGGTGAACGGATTTTCGCAAGGAGATGCGTTGCTATGTGACATTTTCAATCAATTTCTGGAACAGATACGCAGCCAATATCGACATCATTCAGTTCCACTGAACCGTTGAAGTGATGCTAACAAAATTTTAAGAAGATGTGAACAATTTATTTTGGGTATGAGAGTAAGATTAGATTCATGAACAAAGTAGCTTCGATCGACGATATAAGAAGCCACTCTACTGCTGATCACTACAACTCCGACGAACTTAAATACCCATCGCGTAGTCAATATAGTTTAGTTAATACTCGTACAAACGACCGCTTAGCACTTCGTCATGGCAACACAAATATTATAGATTCAAAAATACTATCTTAGAAACAAGAGTTTCTTCTGATAGAGATAATATATAGAGAGATACTCTTCATTCCTACAGATCATGCAATAATCCCAGTTGAGGACGATTTTTGTTGGGCATTTTGTTTTGAGTACGTGACAGTTTTTAACTGCCGTCGACTATTTGGAAAAGTTAAACAGCTACTTGACTATCAATGAAAATGCACATATCCATATCAAGTACCAATAAGCTCTAGAAAGTGCCTCCTTACCTGTCAAAATGTGTAGAGAATAGTTGTTTAATGAATTCTCACCTCCCATACTTTACTAATTTGTTGTGCTTTCGCTATACTTATACAGGATAGATATTATGTTTCGTGTCGAATTTAATTGGCTGGCGTTGTAGAAAATACTCAATAGCAATTTATTTTGGAGTATCTCTCCCCACAACAACCTTCAAATAATTATTTAACTTCTGCTTCTTACTTATTAAGATGACGCTACAGTCCAGGGCAAAAATGTGGTCAAAAAATAAGGCAGTTAGCATGGTTTTTGGGCAACTGCCCTTAATTGCGTCCTCAAGATGGTTAAAGTGGCTGATATATGTATATCTCGCGGTGGTCCAACGACATTCTGCATTATCTGACGAGTTTACCAGGGATGCTAGAACTTGATATAGCTGTGTATACTTCGTCTCTATAGATGCAATCATATCTGATATCATAGCTGGTAGAGTTAAGAGATTCCCATATTTGTGTACCAAACAAACAATCTTAAGGTTCCATTCATTGAGCGGACTTTGCTCTCTGAGTTAATGTATACTCAAGTCACCTTCTGCTGCCCTAATTAGCTTGTGGGTGGCAGTGGCTCAAGTGTTAGTGTATTGACTTCCCACGCGGATGGATTTTTTTTTTTATAATCAGCGCGCGCTCAAGGGGTTTGAGTACCCTTAAGGTGATTGTACACAGCGCGGGCAAAGGAAATTTATTGAGAAAGAAAGGAGATGTACCGATGTACAGACCAGAGCCCTGGGGCACACCAGCATTTATTTTGTGAATATCACACTTGAAACCGTCCAAAACATTTTGAATTGAACGTTCCGAAAGGTAATTTCTAATCCATTGAAGAAGAGAGTCGTCGATCCCAAATGCACGCATTTTCGACAAAAGAGCCTGATGCCAAACTCTGTCAAATGCCTTAGAAATACCAAGTGCAACTATCTTGCCAGATTGATGCACGCTTTGGTTCCACTTTTCGGTGAGACATGCCATCAAATCACCAGTGGACCTGTTGCAACTAAAACCGTATTGCCGGTCATTGAGAAGTTTTCGCGTTTCGAGATATTTCATGAGCTGACGATTTATCAGCGTTTCCATGACCTTGGAAAGAAGGGACGTAAGTGCAGTGGGTCTGTAGGAGGAGAGAGAAGATGATACGCCTTTTTTAGGGACGGGCTGGACAAATGCTGTTTTCTATCTATCGGGAAGAGTCCTAAAGAGTAGGATTGATGAAAAAGCTTACGCAGTGGTTTTGCCAGCGTGGAAGAACACTTCTTCAGAAGAAGGGGGGATATACCATCTGGACCAGCGGATTTATGTATGTTGAGATCTTTAAGTACTCTTAGTACTACACGAGTGCGAAAGTAGACTCGTCCCATTGAAGATCCGACGCTCTCAAGTGTAGGCGGAGACAAAGCACAATCTGGGAGTGTTGAGCTGGCAATGATGCAAGTAGCACTGATGATCTCTGATGTCCAACAGCTATAAATGCCAGGATGTGCTAGAATTTTGTCTAGCAAGCCTTCCAAAACCTTTCGAGAAAGTGTATGCTGTCAATATCAAGCACAAAAACTAATAATGAGGTTGTCAGCGGGGTACTAGGGACTTGCATCTGATGTGCTAGATTTAACCCAGCCAACACAACAAATCCTCGATTTGAAAAAGAGTGTCAACAAGTTCATGCAGCAAAATAAGAGGTATGAGAGGCGGCGGTGCTACAAGAAAAGATGAGACCTATCGAGAGGAATATCGTCGTCTCGATCTAGGACATGGAGAGGTGCTTCTGCAGAATTGATGTTCAGCATCGACCAGTGATTACCCTTATAGTGGCTCAGTAACTTCAGATTCATATCACTCATCCATTTATACATTTTAAGGGCCTACACCTATGGTATATATAAAATTATATTTATAGAAACAAATTACAAGAGAACCACGTTATGTCTCACATCTCTGTCAAGCTCGTCCGTCTGTGTAGGAAGGCAAAGAATTCCGATAAGGTGACCTGATTTCTTTACAACCATACTCCAAATAACTGTATGAAACTCACTGACCAATTCAAAAGTCTGTACAGCCACTACCATTTGCTGACGACATTGGCATTATAAGCGAACTACCGCTGGAACGTTTGCGGTTTTCAAGCAGAAGCTGCCAGGAAGTCTATTGGTAAATGAGGGTAACAAAAGAAAGGAAATAGCACCCTACACGGCTCTGATACCAGAAAAAATACTAGCTCCGCACTGTAGCTCAGCAAGATATTCAGACTTTCAGCTGGTTACTGGAGCCATGTGCGGGGGAAGGTTCTTAGCGAGTAGGCGATTGCATACAACGTCCAGGTCATCAACAAGCCGAGTGAGGCATATACAACTGGATTCAAATTGAGATCACTCACGTTGAAAGTAACAAACAGACGATTTCCGACAGGAGTATGATGGCCTCAGCATAAATTGGTAGATCGAGCATATGACCGTATGGGCATGTCGGGTTAACGACAAACTCTTTGAGAGGAGCCGTAAGGTTAATCAAAAGAGGGTAAGTTGGTGGATCAACAATCAATCCAAGAAGCGCAGAGAGGACAGAAACCTGTGGAAGAAATTCCAAAAAAGCGGTTGAATGAATTTCGTGTCTGAAAATAGAGATGATCCGGGCCAACTCTACAGAATCCGTAGGACCGGAAAAAAGAGTGCTGAAATTGAAGTATCTGTGTGGAAAATACTCTATTATCCATATGGAAGGACTGTGTTGGTACCTTGAAAAACGAATTATTTTCAGAGAGAATCGTGTCGAGGTCTCTTCGACTGAGGAGTATCGCATCCCTTCTGGACTTAAACCCAGGGTCTCATTTCCTTGTTCTATAAGATCTCCTGGGTTATTCCATAACTGGAGAAATGGCGAAAGCCATTTACAAAATGGTTCCTGAATACCTGGTTTGCCTGTATCGTAGGTGCATTGTCCTATGTTCTAGGCATCTTCATTGCTTTTAAAGCTAACTTCGACAATTTGAGCTGGCACTCAATTATAATCAGGTTGCGTGAGCTTGGATGGAGGGAAATTGAGCTCTGGAAGAGCTTCTTTTTTTTCAGAAAAGCATGTTTGTTAGCACAAGAGAAAGTGTAGACAGGGATATTGATAGTGTTCTCAAGGTTCCATGTTTGGTCCATTTATATGGAATCTAATGATGAAACAATGCAAATGTTGTGCACATGCGGACGATCTGCTTTTCCTTTTGGAAAATCGAACGCGTATCGAACTGGAAATAAACTTGAGAGAGTTTTTCAATTTTGGCCTAATAGGGTAACCGAGTTGTGTCTCGGGACAAGACTGTTGCAATGTTGCTCAAAGGTAAATTGTCAATAAATCGACTTCCCACGATCAGCTTGAGTGGTTTTAGCCTCAGATATGTCGCCGAGGTCAAGGCACTCTTCACAAAAGGGGAAGTATGTGCCTTACATATTATTGAATATGGTACTGGTGGTACTATCTATACTACCCGAAATGGTCTGATCACCGCATTGTTTTGATATCTGGTACGAAGACTTACCCTAGGATTGAGCCTATATGGTAGGCACCAACGTAAAACACTGATGACATCTGTAGCGTCTCCTAGGCCTCCGCCCAATTATCAAGGTTTCGCCCATAATTAACGTAGTCTAATCTGGTCGTTATAGTTTTCCGATTGACGCCACCGAAGATTACTACGATTTGGCTAGTATATTACATGCTGCCAGTCATTAAAGTCCTGTTAATTAATTTTTTTTTTTTTTTTTTTAATTTAAGCGCACTCAAACGGTTTTCGGTATCCTTAAAATGTTTGCACACAGTGACGGCGATGGGCAGGATTACCGGTAGTCCTTATAGGGACTTTTAAAAATAAGGTACAGTGGGAATCAGGGCTCCCGGGATTCGGTCCGCGCCTGACTTACTGAAGGTTGACCCCCTAATGCAATAGTGGGAGCGTCACGGTGACTGTAGTTAAAACTTAATCGCAGGAAGGGTCTTCCAATTGTGACAGGTGTTCACGTAAAACACAATAGACGTTCTGTAGAGTCACCTAAGTAAAGTAAAAACAGGTATATAGTTAACAGATATTCAAATTATTTTACTCAAATTTAAGTATTAAACTGCTTGAATTTCCATATTCTCCAAAATAGCGTAGCAGATCAAATACAAATGATATATGAAACCAATAAAATTTAAAAATGATTGCGAAGTCCTGTAACACTTTCAACACCCCATATTCTTCAAAAATTCAGCACAGTCATCACTAGAAGTCGAAATTCTTTTAGAAACTTAGTTCAAGTGAATATAACCACATATATAAAGGAAGAAGAACAGCCGTGTGACGAAGAGAAATAAAAGAAGAAAAGAAAAGTAAAATACACAGTAGTGCCATTCATTATTCTTGATTAACACATAATGGATCCTTATACAATATCCTTATCAGAAGTATCGTAATCAATTACATTCGCGATGGTTGAGATCTGTGTGAGTTTTATTTAAGTTCCATCTTCAAGGTCCTTAAAACCATTTACTTCACTCATCTGGACCTAGTCCCTTTTAGTATAAAAATAAACCGAATCATTCCCATCCCCTCCACCCCTTCAAAAACAGGAACTGCGATGAAAAAAATCGAAAACCGGAAAACAACTTCCATCCGATAGACGAAAAGTGGTACATTCTTCACTACAAAGTTTCGTCGTTGATTGTTTTTATTTTGCTTTTGTTTCGTTTATCTAAGTTAGCTTCACAACACCTGAGGTACATTCTGATGAAATACAACACAGAATAAGAACTAAACTTTGGTTATAATTAAATTGCTGGAAAAAAAATACCGAAAACCGAAAGTAGAAAGTAGAAAAAATAAATCTAAATACGTTTGGAGACTTTCAAAAGCAATTAGGAAATAGTTCTCTGCAAGATGATTATTTAGTTAATCGAATTCAACCTGAGGAAAACCCGAGACTCCGCCAATGAGACGGTTTCTTCTGTATATTTTGGATTTTTTTATTTTTGTTTTTAATTTAAAATTGTATGGTGTCTACATAAACTCGCACTTGTGTACATGACAACAAGTGAACATAAAGCATTCAAAAATAAATTTGACTATACTCGTACTCTATGTTTTATTGAATCCCAGTAGAGCTAAAACGACCTTTTTTTTGAAGAGGAGAGGCCAATCAAGTGTCTATGCTGGCCTAAAATTCAGATAATGGTGATCCTAATCGATATTGCATTTAGTTTTAAATTCTTTTTTGAAGTCGTTACTGTCGTCAGCAAAGGAATATATTGGATTAGAAGTGGTTGATGAAAATTAAAAAGAGTATCGGCGACAGAACGGAGCCCTGGGACACACCAGCATTTATTTTGTGAGTATCAGGCTTGAAACCATCCAAACCATGAAACCACAAATTGGATTCAACCTTCTGAAGGGTAATTTCTAATCCATTGAAGAAGAGAGTCGTCGATCCCAAATGCACGCATTTCGATAAAAGCGCTTGATGCCAAACTCTGTCAAATGCCTTAGAGATATTAAGTGCAACTATCATGCTTTCGCCAGATTGATGTATGCTTTGGTTCCACTTTTCGGTGAGACATGCCACCAGATCACCAGTGGATCTGTTGCAACTAAAACCGTATTGCCGGTCATTGAGAAGTTTTCGTGTTTCGAGATATTTCATGAGCTGACGGTTTATCAGCGTTTCCATGACCTTTGAAAGAAGGGACGTAAGTGCAATGGGTCTGTAGCAGTAGGGAGAGGAAGATTCGCCTTTTTGAGGGACATGCTGGACAAATGCTGTTTTCCATCTGTTCGGAAAGTGTCCTAAAAAGTAGGATTGATGAAAGAGTTTACGCTGTGGTTTAGCCAACGAGAAAGAATATTTCTTCAGAAGGACGGGAGATATACCATCTGGACCAGCGGGTTTATGTATGTTGAGATCTTTAAGTACGCTTGCTACCACACGAGTGCGAAAGTGTATTCGTCCCACTGAAGATTCGACGCACTCAAGTGTAGGGGGAGACAAAGCAAGATCTGGGAGTGTTGAGCTACCCGCAAAGTGTGCAGCAAGCATATTGGCCTTGTCCAAAGAGCTGACAGCTGGAATGCTATTGTAAATGAGCGTTGGGATAGTGGCTGAGGCAGAATTTGTAATATTTTTGAAGAACGACCAAAACTTTTTATTACCTTTGGGACATTGTTGTATTTTTGCCTCAGTTTTTGGTCGCATTTTTTTCTCGTTTAAACCTTTTTTCGGTTTTCTTCTGTTGGGTTGATTTTGAAGGATGGAAAAAGCTTTTCTCGGTAGTGCGGTAGTGGAAAGGCATCCTTAGTGGCTTTCTTTCATTACGGAATGTGACGTCTACTCTGATGCCACCGCGAACTGCGAATTTTGGACGATAACAATCCACATGAGATCCAAGAGCGCGCAATGCATCCTGAAAAAGTCACTGTTTGGTGTGAATTTTGGGCTGGCGACGTCATCGGTTTTAACAAATTCCATCGATCAAATTCAGCCGGATTTTTGTGCCAAAGTCATAGAAAATTGGACATTTCGGATGCGCGCCACCCAGAGATGCCGGGGTGGACATTTGAACGATGTTTTATTCCATACATAATGGCATCGATAGTCCTTTCAAACAAATAAAAAATGTCGATGATATCTCACACACACTTTGTTTTATTTAAATTTAAAAATAGGAAGCGCTTAATGAAAGACCCTTTATTTGTTTAAATGTATTTATCTACTTATTAACCAGCTAATTTATTTATTTATTAATTTAATTGTTTTGTTTGTAGTTAAAAAGAGTTTTATTATAATCATAATTATTATTACTATTATTTATTTATTTGTTTATATATACCTATATATATTTAATCATTTTTTCTATACTGAGGTTTTAGTATAATTTTTTTTTCTCAAAATTTAAAATTCAAATTCAGATTATCTATTTCTTAGAACTCTAAATTACCAGTTTCAGTAGGAATGTATTCAATAAGGTATCAAATCTCTGCGTAAGATAATGTGCGGTAACACAGACCAAGTTAATTGTTGTTTTTGTTTTTACGGAGCAAATAATAACTTAATTAATTAAAAAGCAAGCAAACTCATAACTAACTATATTTTGGCACATATACTCATAGCACTGAAAATCAACACATTAGACGTAACCTATTCTTCCTCATTTCTTTGAAGTATTCGGCAACAGGGTCAGTGATAAATCAAATCGCCTAATCAGTGCGTTAATAAGATTTATCCCAACATTTTCGCAAGTCTAATTTCTGTCAATACATCAACATCAATAAATCTTACAAGATTAGACAAAAACTCATAAATAAGCTATAAGCCTCATAAAATTTACGCCATATCTACAGATTATATATCCAGTAAGTCATTTCAACAATAAATTGAATATGAGCCCAAAAAAACATCCTTTGAATGGTTCTCATACTTACCTAATAATCTTTATGAAAGCCTTGACAACATATTTGCCTCTTGATTTTTATTTCACTTTTATTTTGCCAACTATAAAAGTTTTTACATAAAACCTCGATAAGCTTTTTATTTCGCTCAAAATCATAAAAAAAATAAAAGATGAACGCAAAAGTCGTAGCATCCTCCTATATCCTCGTACGAGGCATTATATTAGAAATGCTTTTGAAAGCCTTTGAGTTATTCGGCAAGTAACTGGTTACTTTCCACCAAAATACGTCGATATAACCATTGCTCGAATGCCATCTGCAGATGTCGCAAAAGAAAGTGAATTTATGCCCTTCCCTTAGGTTCTTCCTAAACTTTTCAAATGAACCCTCATAAACCCTATTTCATCGTGAACTTCTCCATCAATTCTTCAAGGAATCCCCTTACCGCTACGGACCATTACGGAAGAACATATCCTTATCCATACTGTATCATGCGTCTGCTTGGCCCCATTTCTCAATCACCAAAAATGGAATCTAACTTCTGACTCCTGTGAACACAATCATAAAAACTCAAACACATGAAATCGTCAGTTTTCCAAACCCCCAACATCCGTCAGCCACGAAAACCCCGTTTAACGAAGGGTACACAAAGGAAATGCTGAAAAAGTAAGGTAGCACTGAAAATTCACAATTTTGTGAGAATTTCTTTTCCCCAGGACGACCTGAACGAAACGAAAGTGAACCACCTCTGATGATAATAATGACTTTTCCAGGACGACACTCTACACCATGATGCTGGGACCTGATGTCAATTTCATTTGGGACCGTAAGAATGAAATAAATTTCAAAATTTCGACGCGATTCGACTCTTTACTCATCCAAATTGCACGAAGGCCTTCGCGGAGCAGCGGTGACATTGGTGTTGATACCTTTGGGGATAATTCGCAGTTCCCTCGTTATCTGTGTTTTTTTTTTCGATTTTTTAGCTTTTCCTACTATGAGCGTTTTCGTTTCCTACTTCTTTCTCCCTTACAAAACATATTAAATTGCAAAAAAAAAGATTGGAAAACCGTGTAATAAGAAACGAATAAAACACATAGACTGAGAAATTTTCACTCAATTTTCCGCTTGCCGGAAAAAGCAGGCTGCAAGGACGCCAAAATACGAGTACCAACGCAAGGACACATGTCGCAAACAAAGGATATTTCGCGAGCCCAAGAGGAAATCCGAATAAATATTCGAGTTTCAGAGGCAGAGAGGCAATCCCTCACGAGATTGTAAGTCAGCATCTAAATTATCATCATGAGACTCCGTTTCAATTCGATTCCATTCGATTTCCACTTATTTCAATTCAACGCCTCATTAGAGATGTGCTTGGATTTCCATGACATAGGAACGACGGGATACGAATAGGATGTGCGATTTCTGTAATAGCTGTTTAATTCATTATTCGGCAAATTACCGAGAGCGGTAGGCAATCAATACGCCTTGAGAATATCACTTTGCCTGCAAATGTTGTGAATCAAAGAAAATTGCAATGCGTCCTGGGAACCTAAAGGTTTGATTTGTAAAAGCTTAAGATGGTGAAGTGGTGAGAATGGATGGATCTTTCAGGATTTGAAAGTGAAAAGGAGCTACTGAGGTTGGTTTCCGCAACATTTTCTCACTGAATAAAGGAGTAATTTTGATTGGATTTTATTTTTAAGATTCAATTGTGTAGAGCTCAGCAATATGACTAATTGGAGTGGAATATGTGTATACTTATTCTTACCCATTCAAGTGTAAGTAATTTCATAAGTTTGAGGATACGAAATAGAGGCTTGCTTTATTAGATATACAAGATATTTCTGCCTTATAGAAATGTTCCTCATATGATAAGATTGTTGCACCCGTACAATCATAGATATTTGGAGAGAACCACAAAGCCAACCCCATTTCAGCAATTTTTGCGTAGATCTGATTTCTAACGAGTCATTTGTTGACTGAGAATTAGACAATATACAAAGAATTGTATCTACCGATTAAACCAGATCTGCAATAAATGAAGGCCAGTAGGTTATTATGTTCTAAATGGCTTCAAACGCCTAAGGTCCTTACCATACACAAATATAGAAAACCATTTGCAGATGTTGGCTTATCTGGGTGAAAGTTAGCTTAAGTTTAAGAAGAGTTAATAAGACGGAACATTACGGTCGGACTCATTTCATAAATGGTACATATTAATGGTGATGTCTAGAGTCTGGTCAGCGCATAACTTATCATATTCTACATATTCGGAGCAGAGCGCTTTGAGGTTTTTGGGAAAGAATGGTCACGGATATTTAATTATTTTGTATGGTGTATTGAGCAAACAATTATGGTGAACACTGTGACCTTACAGATCTATTGTGTCACAAAGTCAGTTTAGGATGCCAGATGAGACTTACTTTTCTTTGTTAACTTGGGTATCACTTTAGTGGAGATACTTTGCAGTTCCTCATTCGCTAAGATGTCTTTGAGAAATTAAAGCTCCGTTGTTTTGTTGTTTTGTCGTGGCAGGAAGACTTAAGAGTCAAAGATCCTAAAGTTCCGAAAAGAACCTAGGTGAGTCGTCGAACCAAGCGCCTGAGTCATCTAAACTAGACATAACACTGTTAAGAGTATGAAGGTGACCGTATAAGACTACTATCGAGGTAGAACTCTCAATAGCGACAATTCACCCGTGGCCGGGGCGTGGATTCTGGAGGCCTCAACCAACATACTTAAAAAAAACCCGCCGATTTAGCCACTGGCCTCTTCTACGAAACGTTCAGTAGATTAGGCTGGAACGATGGGAAGAGGTTAAACTCCATCAGAATATACCAGTGGTTGGTCAGTTTTTGTTTTTGACGGATAGTCTCAGTAAATAGAAAAGCTGGAACTGGCTCCAGAAGGGGCACACTCTGGAGGACTACCACCTAAGAGGCAGATGAAGAGGAAACGAAGACAAACACACGGCGTAAACACACGGCATGGGCTGTCGAAGGCGCGAGTGCTACAAGTTTCACTCAGTAGATGTTATAACTACTAAGATCTTTGGGCAGAGAGTCGATTAACTTCTACCATCGCAATGAATAGAGGACGCTGCCGTTGAGAGAAATCTTATTCAACTCCGTCATCACATATTGACGGCAACCAGTATCTGCACCCAAGGTTCTGTTGACTTACATTATTCCTATCCTAGTGCTAGTAATTTGTATACAACACGTTGTTTGACCAAGCTTCTTATGCCGCCATTACATAGCTGCATTGTCCATATCCAACATCTTCTTGTCGACTGCACATTAAATACCTTGCACAAAAAATTTAAAGAACAATCTCACAAGATCATATGCATGGTGTATCTCAGACATAGGATTTTGTGTATACCGCTTAGTAAGTCTGATTTTTTTTTTTGAAAGAATGGTTATCTGTACACATTTTCGATATACGGTAAAAGCCAGATTCACCAACTGTGAAAATTGTCCTTAATGTTGCCTGCAACTGATGTATACCTACATGCAGAACACCTGGAAACATGCAATCGGTTTCAAACGACTTAAAGGCATCTGCTTAAATAACAGCATATTTTTAGGTTCATTCGTCACCACAACAGTTCCCAGATAGTAAGATCTGGTTGTGGGCTCACATATTCCTTTTATCTCAAAACAGTAAAAATTCGAATCTCCATTCAAATTAGACTTCAGTGACATAATTATAAGATTTCGGGTTTCCGAATTGCGTACCTAATTCCACAATGATACGAGCAATCAGGAGGGAAAGTCAGGTTAAAACATTTCGTGGGGACATCGTTCGGCATTCTGTCTCGTTTTGGACCTAGTGGGCGAAAAAATTGATTCACCGAACTATTCTTTTAAGGGTCTTCAGCAAGGTTAACACATTGAATTCATAATTTGTGGTGCCAAGACAAGCGAAAAATAACAAGTCCCATCTTCCTGCACGGATACAGTAAGTTCAAAAAGCTCGGCTATTGCCTTTGATGACGATGGCACAAAATCATAAGGAAATAAGCTGACGCTTCTAACTGCTGAAATAAAATCTTGATAGCAAAACTGTTTAACCTTACATTCTGAGAGTGAATTTAGCACAATATCGGTCTCTAGGATCAGCCGTCGTATGTTGAAGCTTTGGAAGCCACAGACCACAGATGTGTTCTTGCTACTTATAGTTCTTTTATGGATACATTGTGCTCAACACAGAAAGCCTCCTATCTATATTAAATAAGTGAGAATTATCTTTCATTAACAAGCCTACATCTGATCCTGAGATTCTAATGGAAGTTTGATATAGAAAAAATTTTGTTGAGCACAACATTCATAGCGCTTTCTCTCCAATATAACGCATACGCATCTCCATATAACATGAAGGATAAAATGAGTTGTACTCCAGAACATTTGAAGCATAATTTTAAACAAGTCGGGTGAGGTTGAAGTCGCAAATAAAATGATTAATATTAGGATCGTCATAAATTCTATTGAAGCTGCTACGATGGCCTCCAGTAGCTGCAAGCATTGCCTTCTTCCGTTCTTTATATACAATGAACAAATTCTTCACAAAAAGAAATTGAACAAAACCACTGCCTCAAGCCCTGCATTCATTTGTGCTGCATTTTCGAGAGCAGACATTTTAATTTCAATTTCACTTATTCAGAAAAAAAAAGAAAAGCCGCAAATAGGAGAAACTTTTCAACAACCATATTTACGATTGCTCCCTTTGTACGAGTACGTACTCGCTTACTATCCCTTTACAATGGAAAATAAAAAATAAAAAAGTTCCAGAAAAGACGGAAAAAACTGCAGAACGTACAGTTTATCAAAAGTCATAACGGTCAAATTATTTTGATTGAAAAATTCTGAAAAGATTGCGGAATATTTATTAAAGAATATTCATAGCACAGCAACAAGAACTTCAAGAAGAAATTTAATAACACCATCCAAACTAAAGTTCCTCATTACTTTCGTTTTCTAATTTGTTTTCTCTTTTATTTTTATTCTTATTCGTTTCTTTCTGTTTCCTAAGAAACACATAAATAAAATGGAAAACCTCAGCATAAAAGGAGCAACATCAAAACAAGTAAAGAAGGGAATTTGTGATCTTACTTGTCCTCGAAATGGTATTTTTTTCTGGGAAGCCAGGAGAGGGATTAAGCATTTATTTGATATCAGTTCAAACAAAACTTGGTATCTTCAACAAATTTATTTTTCAGCTCTTGGCCTTCACGAGAGAGTCTTTGTAGGGTCCCATGTCAAGGAGAGTCAACGTCTACAAAATAAAATGGGAATGTGTTAAAAATTATGTGGAGATAAACACAATACCAACAAAGGAATCCGACTGTCTGTAGCCAAAACCCTTGAACAGAATCAGCCGCACTTCAATCAAGTTTAGTAATTGGGATATTGTAACGACGCAATGCACAAAGCCGTATATTATTCGGATTTCTACTCCTTTCTAAATAAGGGAAGATAGTATATATATAGAAGTATATATAGGGTTTTCCAATAAGGACTTGACAATTTTTTTTTAAAAAAAAAACGCAAACCATTTGAGATATATCAAAAACATTATTATCGGCTCGAAGTACAATCAAAACATTTATGAATGGAACTCGACTTCGTTCATATGGCCAGCGAGGGCTTGTTTGTACCGGTCGATTCGGTGGACCCAATTTTCAACGACTCGGCCACACATTTCGGCCGAAACGACCGCTATTTCGCGTTCAATGTTGGCTCTGAGCTCTTCCACCGTCGTCGGCGTATTGGCATAAGCCACTGACTTAACGTAGCCCCACAGAAAATAGTCAAGCGGCGTTAAATCGCACAGACGAAGCGGCCAATTGACTGGCCTATGCCTTGAGATAACACGATCACCATATTTGCTCTTCAATAAATCGATTATAGCGTGTGCTGTGTGGCTTGTGGCACCATCCTGTTGAAACCACATGTCGTCCAGGTCCATTTCTTCCAATTCGGGCCAAAAATAATCGGTAATCATGGCGCGATAACGCTGACCATTCACAGTAACGTGACGATCGTTATCGTCGACGAAAAAATATGGCCCAATAACGCCGCTATCATGCAAACCGCATCAAACAGTTATTTTTTGTGGATGAAGTGTTGATTCATTAAGCATATGTGGATTTTCACCCGACAAATAACGCATATTTTGCTTATTGACGATACCGTTGAGCCAAAAATGAGCTTCGTCACTGAAGATGATTTTGCGGCGGGTTCAATTCTTGAGTCAGCTTGATCTTGTATGGGTGTAAACCAAGATCCTTACGCAAAATACGCCATAATGTGGTCTGAGCGATGCCCAATTCTTGAGTACGCCGTGGAATTTACTGATTTAGATCGTTTGCTACGGACGCCTGAACGGCAGCGATATTTTCGGCACTTCGACCAATCCGTTGTCTCACTGACACGGCAACATCACACAACGAATATGTAGACTCCAATTTTTGCACTAAACTTGTTATTGCCGGCCTACTAGGGCGAGAATTACGACCGAAAATTGGAGTTAACGCTCTTAAGTAGTAACCGACTCCGTATTTCGGTAGAAAATTTGTATAATTTGCAGACGTTGCTCGTTCGTGTACTTTACCATGAAGAAAATGTTGTTTACTGAATAAATTGACAGTGACAGTTTGATGATTAGTGAAAGAGTGCGTTCACAAATTAAATTCTAAGTTGTCAAGTCCCTATTGGAAAACCCTATATGTATAATGTATATCTTCTACAAGAGCCGATAGCGTCTCCATTGAGGTGAATTGCCAATAAACTATTATAGTTGCTATATCAAATTCCAATCGTATAACAAGTCTAATGTAAACACTGGCACGATGACAAGTGCGCGCAGACCCTTCCAGTGAAATAAGTTGGATTAACTGCGTCGTTGCAGAGAATTATATAATTTCTCCACAAGTTCAATAGAATGAATGTGCTTTCGTACTCGTATAGTAGCAATAATACTTAGGGACCTTGGATGATGAAATCAGCTTGTCAAGATATTATAGGTAGGAAAACAGCATTTGCCAAGCTCATCCTTAAAAACGGCGACTCTTCTATCCCTGCACGACCATTTCAAGGTCATGAAAACCGCGATAAGCTATCACCACATGAAATATATCGCGACATTAAAACTTCTCAATAACCGACTTTGCGGTTCTCGTAACAATAAATCCAATGGTGATTGAATGGTAAGCCTCACAAAAAAGTTAAAGATTAGACTACTCCCATCTGATAAAGACAAAGAGGTTGTACTTAATATTTCAAAGGCATTTGACAGAGATTGGCATAATATCTCTTTCAGTGGATTAGAGATTACCTTTTTAAATATGCAATTCACGTTGTTTTTGACAGTCTGAAGTCTCATATCCAACAAAATAAAAGCTTATGTGCAACAGGGCTTCGTTCTGTCACCGTCATTCTTTTTAATTGTTTATAATGTCTGCTAGTTATAATCCAATATTTTTTTCTGCTGACGATTGAACCCTCTGCTTTTAAAATTCGTTTCTAGACTCACATTCCTTCTCTTTAGCAGAATGGAAACGGCAGCATATTTTAAATTCATTAAATTTTGATATTTACCTAGAGCCCTACTAGAACTCCACCATATTTTGGTTTTAAATTTATTAATTTTTTTAAATTAACCGTCTACATATTTAGCCGCTCCGGAGTGTAGGAATCCGCCCCGCGTGCAAACATTTTAAGGATACGCAAAATCCCTTAAGCGCGTGTTGATTATATAAAAAAAAAAAAAAACAAACACCGGCAGCTGAGTGTGTATAATAAGGGTATGCATTGATCGGTATCCCGGCGCTATTCAGTGCTACAATTATGACTACACATCAATTGTGTTTATTTACATCCTCGTTGTATCCGCTGGTGTCCTCCAACCGGACGTGAGCTACCAAATGGGAGCTAAGCAACAGAAATTAAAAATAATATAATTCACTGTCAGCAATGACTGTATCTAAACAGGAGGATTTACGGCGGCTGAGGTCACATCATTTAATGCACTTTGTTATACAAAAGTATGGCAAATGCTTTATATTGGCTATTTCAGCGTATTTAAAACTGAGGTTAAAAAGGATTTTCAGGATTAGTCAGAGAGCCTTAATACAGGTGGTAGTGAATGAATACTAAATGGGCCAACAGCAGCTCTTATACTCCGTTATTGGGTTACTGACTCCGAAATAACTGATAGTTTTCGACCAGGGAGTCACAGAGGGCCCAGAACTCAAGTTTGGGGGTTATACATGGTGTTAACTAAAGCTCATTATTGCACAGAAATCAACAACTTTGTATAGGGACGCTGACGAACCTGCAAAATGAATAAAGGACAGTGACTTTCGAATCTGAATAAACAGAAACCGTGCAGCCAAACAACTAGCAGAGGCCTTCGACTTGTGTAAATCACACATTATCAGAAGTTGGAAAGTGCGATGGGATGGGATGGTCAAAGCAAGACATATATAATACAGCGTATATGTGAGTGCACATTTGTTAAAAGCGGCAGACAAAGGTAAGAAATCTTAAGCTTTCGACATGTAAAAAACACTTATGTACATATTTGCCAACATGAGCTTGATATGGCCCTATGTCTCCAGATAGGAAAAAAACATCGGTACCAAGGAATGTTTCTACGAGCTTCCAATATCACTTAAGAGCAATGACGGAAATATGTCGTTAAAATCGACTTAGGTGATGCTGCGGGCCAGATTATTACTATAGCTACCACCCCATTTCCCTACCCTAATATCCACAAAGAAATATGGCAATCATTTGATCATCAATCTGTCAGCTAAATTTATTCTTTTGCGATCGAGGGCAAGACACATCTGCAATATTATAGTTGTATTAACGTTCCGAGCAGCGAATATAGACTCGGATCACTACCGCGTTGCAGCCAAGATACGTTTACGGATATCTCAAACAAAACAACAACGAAGAAATGCAGTGATGGAGTTTATGGTTGAACCGCTGATGGAGTAGTCTTCAACATCTTGACATGTCCTATGTAACCAACATCAAGTGCTGAAGTTAGTTCCATCGATACCAAGAAGCCACCAAAAAAGCCTCAACTGACCACCAACATCCGACCACCATCACGAAACCAATAATTTGTTGAAGAATGCACACACACATCCGACGGAAACAACTCGCCTACGATGTGACACTGGGTAGAAGTATAAAAGCCATCCGTGAGCTCTGCGAGCAAAATTGGATGGAAAACCACCGGCTTCTTCGAAGCAAAAAAAATGAGGATGAAAAGAGAGCAATCGAGGAAATGTAGTTTTACGGAAATTTTACCAAAACGTAAAGAAAAACATGTCATGACAACAAAACCCGAACAGAGGAATATTTAGATGAACAAAAAAGCCTAATAATAGAGTCAGAGCCGGTGCTAACGATATAAAAACACCACTTATACAGACTTTTAAACGCTGATAGCAACCCAAATCATGCCAGAGACAATCTGTCCAAACTGAACTGTTAAAGTCAAAATTCCTTTCATGCGAACAAAATGAAGTGAGAATATCAATATTTAGGCTTAATAAAAACAAGCCTGCTGAAGCGGATAGCCTACCTGCCGAGCTATTTCCTATTTCTAAGAATTCGTCTGTAGAAAGCATGCCTAAAGAGTTAAACTTTAGCACCGTTTGCCAGATCCAAAAGAAAGAAGAACCTCTTAAGTTCGGTAATTATAGAGGCATCAGTATCCTTAACATCACATAAATATAATATATTATTGACAAAGAACTCAGCGATCTGTCACTGGTGAGTTTGCAAGCACTGGATCAGAAGCGGCAAAAGTAAGTATATTTGTGAATGAGAACAAAACTACAATGCTGCCAACATGAATGAAGAGACAAAGGACATCGTCGAATCGGATCAGAGCATCACAATAGATAGCCATAATTAAGAGGGATTCAAGAACATAGTATATGTATACATATGTGGTATATAGTAATACAATAGCGGTTCGCGCTATTTAATCTGGTAATGACGAAACATCACAAATTAAACGAAGAGTTACAGCGATTAGCAACGCTGTCTCCTTGGGATTATTTTCCCGGAGCAAGGAACACGAAAAATAACTAGGTTATGGTCTGAGGCCAAATCGTATATATAATATAAACTGGCTGAGAAATTTTACTAGAAATGTTTGATATAAACAAATCGATTACAGACGGACAACCACGGGAATAAGCTGAAAAGTATTATACGTGAGACTACATGGAAATAAAACACGTTCTGGTGACATTGCAAGCAGATTGGAAAAAGCATTACCTCATGAGTTTGCTCTAGAACACCCCAAATCCCTACGAGTATGTCTACAATAGAGGTCACCTTCAATAAAAAATTCTCCTTGTTGCCAAACGCTGTCATCGAAGCAACATCACTGAAGTGAATGGGTGAACACCCGTCCAGGGTGAACAACATTAAGAAAGAAAAAAAATACAAAAATGCTGGCAACGTGGCTTCCGGAATTTTCATTCTTCCTTTTTGGATTTGGAGGTTGGGCGAGGAAGATCGTTGCCGTGAGATAAGAAGTAAAGCAATTTTTAAAGTTCTTTTTTTTTCTATTCTTTCCTTTTTTCGCACATGTACTCGTATATATAAAATTTTGAAAAAATAAATAAAAGAGTTAAACTAAAAAGGTGAAAGCATTATCTCTCAAACGGCTCGAACATTCTTTAAAAATTGCCTTAAGCATCAATCACCTCGTGCCCACATTTGAAGGCACGTTCGTCATAACCTATGCAGAAAAGATAAACTGATAAACAAGATAATCAAATCCAACCTCAAGAATAATCTGCAAGAAGACGATTACCTCCCATCAGCCACCACAGCAAAGGAAGCTACTCGGAGCTGTCTTTATAAATATAATAATAACCTGTAGAATAGATATCACCTCGACCCAAGGGAACGTAAGGTAAGTGTCTACAATGTCTAATAAAAGTCCCAAAGGTCTAGAGCCACGATCCATACACTCTCTTCCACCATTGAATGATCACCCATCTTTGGAGTATAACTGTAAATTATGCGGTGAACCAGACAGCACAGGTGACATGGTCCAATGTGATCTTTGTCCCCAGTGGTTCCATCAAAAATGTGTAGGCGTAACCAGCGGCATAAGGTTCAAAAAATTTATGTGCCAAAATTGCAAGAAATCCGAAAAAAAATCTCGTAAAGCAGGCAGAGATTCCAAATCATTAAAAAATCAACCATTACAACGGCAAACACAAGATGCAGAAGAAGCTGTAGAACTATTACCAACAACACCTGGCGTTGTAAACTTGAGAAAAAGCGAGCAGAAGCAACTTGTATCTACCTTTATTCCTGGCCGACCAGAACCATCACCTGCCATTAACAAAAAAGAAAAAACCACATCCAAAGTTGCGTCATCGTCATCTTCAGCCAAAATACTACGAGTATCACTGAAGCTAAAGCGGCTGGAAGAAGAAGAAAATTTAAGGAAACAACGCGATGAAGAATACCTTACCAAAAAATACCAGATATTGGAAGAAGATATATCAAGGTCAAGTCAATGTTCCAGTATGCACTCAGATTCTAGGGACAAAGTTAAAAGCTGGCTTCAAGATGTTGACTCGCGTAATGAGGATCCGAAAGAAAATGCAGGAAATGTCACACTCAACGACACGTGGGCTGGAGTTATTCAGACCGAAACCAAACGAAAAATTAACACTAAAGTCGACGTAAGAAAACAGCAATCAAGGAATATAATTAAATGCCAAAGCACCAAATGCGAGACAAGTAGCAGCCCATCATGTCATGTCCAAAGAATTGCCAAACTTCAGTGGCAAACCTGAGGAGTGGCCAATGTTCATAAATGCCTTTGAGAACACCACACGCACTTGCGGGTATACAAATGATGAAAATCTAATAAGGTTGCAAAGGTGTCTTCAAGGTATAGCATTTGAGTCAGTTCGTTTTCGTCTCATGTTACCGCAACAAGTGCCGAGCGTTATCGTAACCTTAAGAATGCTCTTTGGGAAACCGGAAAAAATAATTGTGTCATTAATGGTAAAGATCAGAAACGACCCGGCACCCAAAGCTGACAAATTAGAGACTATTGTGACCTTTGCCTTATCAGTGCAAAACATATGTTCAATAATGGAAGCAAACAAGCTGGATAGCCATTTGAATAATCCGTGCCTGCTCCAAGAGCTGGTCGATAAATTACCCGCGTCTATTAAGCTTAACTGGAGTATTTATAAGCAGTGTCAAGAGGAAGTTAACCTCACACATCTAAGTAAATGGCTGTACCAGTTAGCTTTAGCCGCTTCAGATTTGTCACCAAGTTCCCAAATAGAAAGCCGATATAAGACAAAACAGAAAAGGTTAGTAAATGTTCACAAACAGGAAATTAAACACCCTCACCGATCGGGCAAATGCAAAGCGTGTTCTGGCGAATGTCGATCTTTGCAACACTGTAAGCGATTTGCTGAAATGAATTTAAATGAAAAGTGGCGTGTAGTGAAAAATAACGGCCTTTGTCGTACGTGCTTATATGACCATAGAAGTAAACTATGTACCGTAGATAGAAAATGCGGTGAAAATGGATGTGAATATAGACACCATCGGTTGCTCCACAAACATCAACAATAGAATTCGAAAGAAATTTATCCATCCACATCATATGACACTCGAAAACCTAATGCAAGCCCAGACCATCAAAGCGAGGATATTCAGGGAAGTCATGTCCACAGTAACAACATACAATATGCATCGATGCTCTACAGGATTATCCCAATAAGTATATTTGGTAAGAATTTGCAATATGACACGTTTGCATTTTTAGACGAAGGATCATCGGTCACTCTAATGGATGCTGAGGTTGCCGAGTTTCTTCAACTTAAAGGTATTCAGGATCCACTTTGCCTTCGGTGGACGTCAAACACACATCGCTCCGAGTATGAATCCAAAAGGGTTAGCGCAAAGATTACAGGTATAGGGTCAACGAAAATATATGAAGTAAATAATATCCGTACTGTAAAATCGTTGGACTTACCGTTGCAAACGCTCGATGTCACAGCACTTTGTGAGCAGTATCCTCACTTGGAAGGAATTCCGGTTACATCGTACAAAACTGCTGTACCCCGCATACTGCTCGGTTTAGAACATTTGAACTTGTCGGTTCCACTGCGAGTTAGAGAAGGTTCTGGAAAGGAACCTATAGCCACGAAGACTCGAATAGGTTGGACGATAAGTGGGCCGTACTTTAGCCCAGATGTTCCTAATGGAGAATTTAAAAATTTCCACAGCGTACACAACTGCGATTTGTGCGAGTGTCAAAAGGATTTAGACGGTAAGATGTATGACTTAGTGAAGGAATACTTCGCCCTTGAGAACATTAAAAGGCAATCGAGAATGCTCTCGAAAGAGGACGAACCACTACCACATGTCAAAATAACCGATATACAGTTCCACTGTTATGGAAATATAAAGAAGGAAAAATGCCGAACAACAGAGCTGCGGCCGAACGACGACTTGAGTTATTGAAAAAAAAATTATCCAGAGATCATAAACTAAAAATGATATTAGACAAAGGATTATGAAAGAAAAGGTTACTCACGCAAACTCTCATCAAAGGAAGAGTTAAAAGAAAATAATTTGACTTGGTAATTCCCCATGTTTCCAGTTGTGAACTCCAACAAGCCAGAAAAGGTAATAATGGTGTGGGACGCAGCAGCGAAAACAAATGGAGTGTCCCTTAATTCGATGCTTATGCGTGGACCGGACACACTACCCGTACTTACCTCGGTGTTATATAAATTCCGTGAACGAAAAGTGGCATTGTGTGGAGACATCAAAGAGATGTTTCATCAAATTCGCATAAAAGAAGAAGATCAATCAGCTCAACGTTTTTTATGGAGAAATACCGACACGAACGAAGTTGAAGTCTTTGCTATGCAGGTGTTGATATTCGGTGCAACATGTTCTCCCAGTTGTGCGCAGTACGTGAAAAATCGTAATGCCAAAAGATATAGCCAACGATATCCAAGAGCAGCTGATGCAATTATCAATAAACATTACGTTGACGATTGGCTTGACAGCGTTAATACGACGTCAAATTCGTATATAGCAACGCTGGATTTCAAATTTGTAAACTTCTTAGCAACAGCAATGAAGTGATGACAGCACTACAGGAGGAGCAAGGCCTGTGTAATACGGAATTTAGTAATCACGGAGGATTAAAGTTTGTGGACAAAATTCTGGGTATGTTATGGTCTCCCAAATACGATCGCTTTTCTTTTGCCTTAAAGGGTAAAAGACTAACAGAGGCGAATCTAGTTACAGAGGACTACCCTACGAAAAGGGAGCTATTGAGATCTTTAATGTCAATATTTGACCCTCTCGGTCTGATTGCAAATTTTACAATTCTACTAAATATGCTTCTTCAAGAAGTGTGGCTATCAGCGTTGACTATGACCAACAAATTAAAAATGAGCAATTCACAAAATGCAAAAAAAATCATAGACTACTTACCGACCGTAAGGAATATTTCAGTCCAGCGGTGCTACTTAATCGAATGCGCATTTTCTGAAGGCGCGATTGTACAAGTACATATTTTTGTAGACGCCGGTGAGGCCGCATGTGCTGCTGTAGGGTATTTCCGTGTCGTATTAAATAATTACATTGAAGTCGCTTTAATTGGGGCAAAGACCAAAGTAGCGCCTTTGCAAAGAATGTCTATACCAAGAATGGAGTTAGAAGCAGCAATTTTAGGTGCAAGATTATCGCGATTAATAATAGAAGGGCATTACATAAAAGTTACGAATACCTTTTTTTGGACTGATTCTAAAACAGTTCTGGCATGGATCAATTCTAAGGAGCGAAAATATAAGCAATACGTTGGATCAAGAGTAAGTAAAATTTTGGAAAAAAACAAATGAACGGGACTGGAAGTGGGTGCCGAGCAAGCAAAATATAGCCGACGACGCCACGAAATGGAAAGCTAATCCGGACTTTCAAAATTCCTCAAGATGGTTCTGCGGCCCACCGTTTCTTGGCCAACACGAATCTGATTGGCCAAAACTTTCAACAGAAAACCTTTCCACTCAAATTGAGGCTAAGGAACATCTAGTACATATGTCGAGAGCAAAAACGGAAAGACACTGGTACTTAAATTTCTCAAGGTGGAACAAACTGCTTCATGTAACAGAATATGTGATTCGATTTTGCAAAAAAGCTAAACGCGATTTTCGAAATACCGGCCTTACACAAGTTTTAGAACCAGAAGAGATCAGTGCAGCGGAAAAGTATTTATATGGATTATGTCAATCAGAATCGTTTACAGAAGAAAAGGCTTTGTTTGAAAAGGCTAAGGAAGAAAAAATTGAAGTGTTACTCAATAAAAGTAGCGCATTGTATACATTGTCCCCATATACTCGTATGGATACGGATAATATTATAAGAGTACGAGGACGTATAGATGCTGCAGAAAATATTGCCTTTGATACGAAAAGGCCGATAGTGTTACCTAAAGCTCATTTAATTACGAATTTAATAATAAACGAATTCCATATCAAATACTTACATCAGCACAATGAAACGGTAGTGAACGAAATAAGGCAAAAATATTACATCCCAAACTTAAGGGTTCTGTTGAAAAAAATAAAAAGTAAATGTCAAAAATGCAAAAACATTAATGCTAAACCGATTTTTCTGATGATGGGAGAACTTCCAGCAGCTAGGCTGAAGTCCTTTACAGCACCGTTTTCCTATGTAGGTATCGACTATTTTGGACCACTTTATGTTACAGTAGGACGTCACACGGAGAAGAGATGGGGTGTATTGTTGACATGTTTAACTATAAGAGCAATACATATTGAGGTTGCGCATAACCTAACTGCTGATGCCTGCATCTTAGCTTTGAAACGATTTATCTCTAGGCGAGGAACACCAGTTGAAATAATAACGGATAACGGTACCAATTTCCGAGGAGCATCAGAGGAGTTAAAAAAGATGGTTTCCAATATTAAACAAGAGGATATAGCGAAAGATTTTGTTGACGGTAGGATCAAATGGAAATTCATTCCTCCATCATCGCCGCATACGGGTAGTGCATGGGAGCGTTTGGTGCGCTCTGTAAAACAAACTTTAGCAGCAATACAAACAACAAGAAATCCTACGGACGAACTTCTTTTGTCTATGATGGCGGAGGTGGAGAGTGTGGTAAATTCTAGACCTTTGACTTACGTTCACTTAGACGATAACAATGAAGAGGCTTTAACCCCGAACCATTTTTTGTTCGGTTCATCGAATGGCCAAAAACCAGTAGGAGAGTTTGATGGCGAAAGCGAACCACTAAGGAAAGTTTGGCAGAGATGTGAGCAATACGCCAACCGGTTCTGGAGAAAGTGGGTTCTTACTTATTTTCCGACGCTGACGAGGAGAACTAAGTGGCTTGAGGCAACTAAGAACCTGGAAGAAGGAGATATTGTAGTCGTCTGTGATGAATGTCATCCAAGAAATTTTTTGCCGAAAGAGAGAATTATCAAGCTTATAATGGACAGAAATAGACGTTGCAGGAGCGCTATTATACAAACAGCAACAGGTATATTTACAAGACCGGTAGCAAAATTAGCCCCTTTGGACATAAAGCGGTTTGGGGATATTGATAACCAGAGCAATCGATCTTGCCCTAATTACCAGGGGGGAGTGTTGCCAAACGCTGTCATCGAAGCAACATCACTGAAGTCTGCCGTCCAGGGTGAACAACATTAAGAAAGAAAAAAATACAAAAATGCTGGCAACGTGGCTTCAGGCATTTTCATTCTTCCTTTTTGGATTTGGAGGTTGGGCGAGGAAGATCGTTGCCGTGAGATAAGAAGTAAAGCAATTTTTAAAATACTTCTTTTTTTTCTATTCTTTCCTTTTATCGCACATGTACTCGTATATATAAAATTTTGAAAAAATAAATAAAAGAGTTAAACTAAAAAGGTGAAAGTATTATCTCTCAAACGGCTCGAACGCTCCTCTTAAACTAAACAGTTTTCTTAAATCGGACTTTAATCCTAATCTTCTATCACTTCGGAAGTCCCACCAGGGAAATACACAAAATATTTTTACTGCATTTCCATTTGTTAAAACATAACTTCGATACCAAAATTCTCAATCTATTTTGTTTGTGCGCGATTCAGAAGATTATGGTCAATTGATCCTCTGATTAAGATTGCTAAACTACCACTTTTTCCATTGTACTCCTTCGTATGTTACGTTTCGGTGACAAGCGCAATTTGGAGATTGTTAGTAGTTAAGAAACTAATAAATTTCACATGTTTCTGTTTAACAGCCCTACCATTCCATTTTACATTATTTATGAAATTATTAACTAAATTATTTGACATTGCGATGGCATTAAATTGTTCTAATCTATTTTTACAAGAACCTAGTTTTGTTATCATTTCTATTACCAGTGAATTGAATTCCACCACAGAAAACAACTTACCGTTGAGTTCGAAATTTGTTGTTGGTGCATGTTAACATACTCGTACATTAAGTGGAGAAACATTGCTGCTCTCAGTTCCCATTTGCTTTGTAGCAGTGCGATTTGGGAGAGCTGGGAAATTGTCCATAGAATGGAAAGTAGAACTCGCATTGTTGTTGTTATTGTTATATCTGTTGATAAGGGCAGAGCGATTGGTGTTCGCTACAATTCCTTCCCTCATTTCTATGCATCTGTTTCTGCTTACACATGTGCTATCAGTTGATTTGTGATCTCCCTTGCAGTTTGCGCATTTGACAATTACATTGTTAACTTTTGCATTCTTCAGTCTTGTGCATAGATGAACTAATATAGGTTGCAAACTTCGGAGATATTGGAAAACCAAAACCCGATTTCTACTGATCGACTCTATCCATGTGACCTTGTCTGTGAATTTTTGGTGGGGGGCTACCGCCCCCATTTATTTCGCTTAATGCAAGCTTAAACTAACTTAGAAACTAGGACTTAAAAACAAACAAGAGTTAAGGGTTAGTAAGTAAGGGAATGGTGGAGGAAATCAAGTTTATGACGAGAAGTACTCAGGTTAAAATCAAAAAGGGAGAGGTTTGAGTTGATCTTACGTAGCATGCGGGAGATTGGTTCGTTAGAGCCCTAAGAGGTGCGATGGGTTGGGATATAGAAGAGACGGGGACAGCGTAAATTATGAGGGTTAGTGTTGAAAAAAATAGAATTGTAAAGGGAAGCGCAGTCCACAGAACCGGAGAGCAGTCGACGAATGAAGAGAATGTCAGCTACGTCTCTGCGTTTTTCAAGGGTATTAAGGTTAAGAAGATTGAGGCGGTCGCGATAGGGAGGTAAGATAAATGAGTCATTCCAGGGTAGTCCACGAAGAACAAATCGAAGAAAACGACGTTGAATGTTCTCTATTCGGGATATATGAATTCGCTGAAAGGAGAAGAGAATCACACTTGGCTGGCATATTCAAGAAGGGGTCGGACCAGGGTAATGTAAAGTGACCTTGCCACATAAGGGTTGCAAAATCTTTAGACTGACGTGTGATAAAACCGAGCGATGAGTTGGCTTTAAGGATTATCTCATCAATATGTGAACGGAAGTTTAACTCTCTATCGTATAAAAGGCCAAGGTCGCGAAGGAATTGAACCTGGGGTACAGGTTGGTCATGCAGGAAATAAAGTCGAGACGGGGATTGATTGGACCTACGAGATAAAGCCATAGATTGGCACTTGGAGATATTAAGCTCAAAGCAATTTTTTAGACCCCAGGCGGAAAACCTATCGAGGTCTTCTTGAAGGAAAATAGAGTCTTGGGGTGAAGAAATAGTTTTGGAGAACTTAGTGTCATCGGCGTAAATGGATACGGAGCAGTGTTTGATTATCCTCTCAAAATCGTTTATAGTTAAAATAAAAAAGAGGGGACTTAGATGGCTGCCTTGGGACACTAGAAGTGGCTAAAAACGGGGTTGAGAAGACTGACCTAAAGCGAACGCTATAATAACGCTTCTCCAGATAAGAAGATATTCCATTTTAACAATATGGTTCCAAAGCCGAGGGAAGACAATTTGAAAAGGATCAGTTGATGTGATATTTTATCGAGGGCCTTGGCGAAATCTGTAACAATAACGTCAATTTCGTTGCCATTTTCTAGGGTTGAAAGCGCAAAAGATACGAATTCAACTAAGTTTGTAGTAGTTGATCTACCTTTTAGAAATCCGTGCTGACTGGGTGATATAAGTGACTTGCACTGAAAGCTTACAACTTCATATAAAAAACTTTCGAACATTTTAGGTATGTGAGAAGCTTAGCAATGAGACGGTAGTTGGTTACTTTATTTTTTGATCCATTTTTGTGAACCGAGGTTATGACAGAGGTCTTTCAAACTTGGCCGATTTCCTCTTGTGTGAGGGACAGATGAAATAGAGAAGAAAGTGTAGGGGGTGAAAGATTGGTGGCACACTTTTTGAGAAATATGCTGGGAGCCCATCTGGATCGGATACAAACCAAACAGGTGAACGTTTGACCTCCACCTTCTGCTGCCGAGCCAGTTTTGTTTTTTTAATGTCGGCGAACTTAGGACAACCCCAATATTTTACGGTGTGTCCCACGTTTCCACATAACACGCACGAGAGCTGCGTCCTATCAGATGTTCCGTCCCTACCCAGAGCACACTCCTCGGAACTGTGGTTCTTTGCACACTTCACGCATCGAGGCTGCACTTGGCAGTTCGACGCGGCGTGCCAGAACCTCTGGCAGCGAACGCATTGTATAAGCCTTCGCTCCTTTTTAATTTTTCCCAGTGAACCACCTGGTAGTCTAGGACATTAATACTCCTTAAACTATCCAGACGGCTTTCGGGACTGAGCTGCACCAGGAAAAACGGGAAACTCAGTTTCTCCCGCTTAGCTCTAGCTGTGATAAATGGCTTTACCCCTACAAACTTGAGTCCTTCGCACTCCTTCTCTTTGAGCAGTGTCAGGATCTCCGCAGGATCAGAAAACGGTTCCAACCCCTTCAGCAGCATCGACTGCCGCTTTTCACACTTCGGTGTGAATGAGTAGTGCTCCGTCGTCGTTTCTTTTAGGAGCTCTTTCACTTTCGCCTAGCCCTCCACTATATTACAGTGGATGGCATGGCGATCGTTCCCCAATCGCTTGCAATTAAAATTATTACCAATGACCAACTTACACAGGTCCTTGATTTCATTTACCTCTTATTTATAGGTGTTGATGGGAGGCACCTTCTCCTTCTTCTTCTGCTGGTGTTGTTGCTGTTACTGCTGCTACTGTTGTTGTTGCTGCTGCTGCTGTTTTATCAGCTGCTGTGGTTTCAGCTGTTGTTATTTTTGCAGTTGTTGCTGTTTCTGCTACTGCTGTATTGTTTGCTGCAGTTGTTGTTTCTGCTGCTGCTGGTTTTGTTGTTGCTGCAGTTGTTGTTTCTGCTCTTGTAAATTTTGTTGTAGGGAGCTTTCTACTTTTTATTGCTCCCTCTGCCTGCGCGCAATTTGTTTATGCTTAATAGCAAGCACTTTTTCTTCCAGCTTTAGTATGCTGCTGGTAATATTGTTTATTTCTTCATCTTCGTCTTCCGACTCAGATGACGCTAGAGAGGCAAAGTTTTTATTGCCCCCCTCATACAACTTTATCTCCTATAGGTTTTAACACGGCACTTATTTTTTTTTTTCTTAGATTAGGAGGGGTTTTCAACCTACTCCTCCTTTTAATGCCTTTCGCCACGGCGCCAGCAACGTATTGTCGCCTTTTGTATCTCCCGTTATGGGAAGAGCGGAACGTTCTCCACCATCCTTCACACGATTTCTTTTCTTTTACTTGTTGGTTTAGTTTTGAGTATTTTGAGGAGAAACCAAAAAAAGAAAAAAGTTCTGAATTTGGGCCGGCATTCGAACCCGTGTTCAATGATTCGATGCCATACGCCGCTAACCACCGGGCCACCGAGTCAATTGATGAAATTGTAACTAATTTACTTTTGGGAGGAAACTGAATCACTAAATTTATTTTATTTTAGGAAAAGCCGACACATGTTTATTCTCTGCGGAGATCTGCGAACGACTGATAAAATGAAACGCGTTGGGGTTTGGATGGAAGCGGCGCACTTGGTGCTTTTTTGAAGATACGTGAAAGGGGTTTGCTTAGGGATATAAACGGGAGGGGAAAAATTGGGAAATATTTTGGTGTTAAGGCTCCAGTTTGGGTCAAGTTTAGGATGTGGATGGGGAATGGATCTGGGCGATTTATAATTATATTTTGATGAGACGTTGCTTCGTTTTTTTTCTGTTTTTATTGGTTAATTAATCCGTCCATTTGGAGACCCGCATCTTTCATAGGTTGAGGTTGGTGTTGGATGGGTTAGCAAATAACCATTCGTATTTAGTCGATAAATTAGTCTTGAAATTCCGTTTGTTTTTGTGGTGCGATGTTGGTAATTTTGTGCATTTGCTGATGTCATACCTCTTTTTGAAAAATTCAGAAATCCAAGCAACATCAACATAGTTTGGGGCACACTTGATGAGTAGGGTAGTAAACATCTCATTCGTTGTGCGGAGTCGGTCTAGCCTGCCTTGCCACTCTGAAGGTGTCCACGTCGTGTTAAATTGTGCAACAAGTTTCCATGGGGCGGCGACAGGAGGGGTTGGCGTTGGAGCAGTTATAGCACCATAAGATTTTTGGATCGATGGGCTGGTGCGAGGATTTGGAGATTGGGTTATCGGCACTGGATGTGGCAATGATTCGACATCGGTTTGTAATAATTCTACCAAAATTGAAGTATTGTAACTATTGTGCGGTGGGGGATGGGTTGGACGACCATCAATTTTGTGGCATACTGTTCCAATGAGATTTTCTAAATCACTCAACACTGTTTCATTCGTGGTGAGTTCATCATTAAGCTCACTGTGAGAGAGAACTACTGATACACTCATCACAGAAGGACAGCAGAGAATTTCGGAGAAAAAAAAATGCACTCAACGCACTGTAGCGAAATGAGCAGACTATTAGGTCAACAATAAAAAAAGGCGCGTCAGCGTAAAGAATTTTTGAGTAGGAAATTAGGTTATTAGATTAATTTAACTGGAATAAGCGAAATAGGAAATTCACAAATTATGGAGTAAAGTAAGAGGGCGATTGAATACAGTGATACTCGTAGTTCAAACTGAACTGAATACGTTTGATTCAATGGCAATTTCTTTCACATTTTACCCACAAAACCCACTCATTTTACTCAAAACACGTCATTCACATTACACACGCGCGTGCAAATCGCTCCCATTTTAAGAACTTTACTTTTAAATAGCTCTCATTCTAGTAAATTCTGGCTGGTTATGCAGATGGGCAAAGTGTTTGTAATTCATGTGTCTGTTCGAAATTTAAGGATTTGCAAAATTATTAGTAGAGTTTGCTATCTATGCCAGTTCATCTATGGGCGTGTGTTAACCAGCACAATGTGTCTTAATGTGGCAGTTTTTCTCACCGTGTCCAAACATGAAAAATGGATCGAATGTTTTTGTCACCAATTTTAATGCTTCCACTTTCAAAAAAAATAATGTAAATTGTATCTGTATAGTGATCATATTGAACATTTTGGCACCTTTAAACTTAAGGCTCATTTTGATTAATTCATTTTTCAAGCAATTTATTCGAGTGGAGCTAAGTTTTTTTAAAAGCTCTTTCATTTCAAACATCATGTGTAAAATATTGACAGTTGTCTTCTTTGAGTTTAGTTAGTTCAGAATGAAATAAGTTCTATATTTATAGACATTTCTTTAATTGAATAGTCATATACATTTAATAAACTTAAGGCACGGTGTACATCGGTTGATTTTTGAAGAATCTTAACAGCTTTGCTGCCACCAGAATATGGTGGTGGTGTGGAAAATGCCACTTTTGCTAGTGCTAGTTGGCTTCAAGGATGTTAGTTTACTCAATTTTCATGTTTTATGCAACAATTCTTGGAAAAATATTAAAAAAATAGACACCGTTCATGTGCGGGCCTGGCACTGGGATTCGAAATTTCATCCAAAGTGCCAGGCCTGCACATGTGCGTAATCATCTAGCTCGTAAAAAATGTTTTATTATTATTGGAAAAAATAAAATGTAGGTAATAAAAAATAATAATAATTTAGAAACAAAAACAAATTAATAAATAACGAAAAGTAAACAAATTTGAAATTCACAAAGACGAATGTTACTCGTCAAAGCATTCAAAGCATAGTTCATTTTTTGAGCACTGATGATAAGCTATGCTTTTGAGTTTTCCTCTATCATTTTTTTCACTAATTTTATTAATCTTGTGTACTAAACCACCAAGTGGTATTGAACTTCTTTCAGTAAAACTTTTTCCTGGCAGCAATGCATTTATCACAGATAAACGATAATCATACAGGGATATTTTGGGTTGGCCAGAATACTTCTTACACATATTTATCATTAGAAGTTGAAAAATGTGAATGCCAAGTTTAAGGTACCAACGAAAATTTTTCCTCTCACATAGGTAAAATGCAAGAAGCTGGTCTTGTCTGCCAACTCCTGATATAAAGTCGTTATATTTGGCGATGGCTTCGGGCTTTTGAGTGATTTACCCATGTTTGTTTGCCACTGGAAGCATTTTGTCCTCAAACTATGTGGTAATATAAGTTACAGGATGTTTATGCTTCTATTTATCGATGTAATCACCTCCGCGGAACCTTGATTCATCTCGCCTTTCTTTAATGTTTTCTGAGTCACTTCCTTCGGATTCTCTTTCAAATCCTTTTCGCAGTATACTGGTACAGTAGGTCTTTTATCTAGGAGCTGTTTCGCCAAACCGAAGCTAATATACAAGTTGTCTATGTAGATTGCGTGACCATGATAAAGCCTCTCCTCTAGCAGTTGCAGAACAACATTTCCAGCATGCCCCTTTCCTGAAACTTCGCTGTTCTTACTGCCTGCATATACACGAAACTTCAGAACTAGACCATCGGGTTCAGTAAGCATGTACAATTTGATACCATACTTGTGACGTTTGTTTTTTATAAATTAGCGAAAATTCAACCGACCTCTCCACGATATCATGCTCTCGTCCAAGGACAACTCTTTCGAAAGATAATAACACTTGGTCATTTTGTTATTGTGTTATTGAAATAATCAATTACAATCCGAATTTTGTATAAAGGGTCTTTACTATCCTGCTCCTCCCCACTGAAATGAAGACATCTCATTATGAGCAGAAATCTATACCAACTCATTTGTTCACCGAAAACAGGTATAGAAAAGAGCCTGTCTGTTTTCCAATAATCCTGAAGTCGGTAAAGTTGAATTGTACTCGTATGAGAAAGCAATCCGATAAAAATCTATAGTTCAGGAGTTGTGAATTCCTTCCATGCATTGCGCCTGGATCCTTGGGCCACTCCATGCTGTAAAACTAGTCTTCTAGCAAAGCATTCTAGATTTCATGCCTCTTTCAAAAACTTTTGAAAAAACTGAAAGAATGGAAATGGGACGGTAATTATTTAGACATTTAGTTGTGCCTATTTTATGTAGAGGAATAACTACTGCTAGTTTCAGTGATTCAGGAAAAAATCCTTTATTTAAACTAAGATTGAAAATATGGCATAGCACATCAGAAATAAAAAAAGAAATCTGTTTTATAATGTTGCTGGTAAACATATCTTCAGATGATGAATTAGACGATTTTAAGGACATTATAATTGCCTGTATTTCAAGTGAAGTAAATTCTTTACAAAAGAAACTGTGACATGAATTGGTATTAAGCGAAAATGCCATCAAATTGTGACCAATGTTTGAAAAGTAATCATTAAATAAATTTGCAACGTTTGAAGGCTCAGATACAGTCGCATTATTGGCTGCAATTATTTAAAATGTCATTGACAATTTGCCATTCTTTTTTGGGGTTACCTAAATTTTCGGAAAGTTTATTTTTGAAATAAGTATCCCAACAGTTTGGAATATCAGCTTTAAGATCATGGCAAAGATTTTCATATGCTCTCTGAAGCCTTATGTTATTTGGATGTTTTTTTATACAAGCGAGCAGGTTTTTCTTTTTATTTATTTTGTTCAGTAAACATAAGTTCATCCATGGTTTAAGACGTGGTTTAGAGTGGTTTAGATCTTACCTAAAAAATAGAACACAAAGAGTAAAAATTGATGAAATCAGGAGTGATCTTATGATTCTCAACTTAGGGGTACCCCAAGGTTCTGTCCTAGGTCCGATTCTCATTCTAATCTACATAAACTCACTTTTTACTCTTAATTTTAAAGGTGCTCCAACGGCTTTTGCGGATGATATAGGTTTCTCCTATGGTTCAAATAGTCACCTAGATCTGGTTTCCGACTTAAATTGGGACCTTAGTCTTGTAAGAACATGGTTTTATAAACACAACTTGTTATAAGTCGTAAGACTAAGATTATGATTTTTAATTTGTCGTTTAACCTTGATCTGGACTGAATGTTTATTTTCACTCACCTGAGTGTAAAAGATTCCTGTTTGCGGATTGTAACTGTGGATCTGGATTATCTTCTCCTTCTTTTGATGGCAGCCTAAATTGCAGTGATAAATGTTTCCCTATCGATATTGTTAGTGAGTACAAATACCTGGGACTTACTATAGACTCTAGAATGAGCTTTTCTAGTCATGTAGAAGCTTTGAGGAACTATTTCCGATGCACGCTTAGGCACTTCTTCTATTTGCGAAATATCTGTTCTACTAAATTGCTAACAATTATTTATTATGGTATTTTTCATTCAAAATTACAATACGGTATTACTTGCTGGGGAGGTGCTTATAGGAATAAAATACAACCCCTTTTGATAATACAGAAATATATCCTAAGAAAATTATGCCGCAAACCTAGGAGATATTCTACGTACCCTCTGTTCTGTGACTTAAAAATTCTTCCCGTCCGACATTTATACTGCTTTAAGGTGCTGAAGACCTTTTTTATGAAGTCTGGTAATCGGAACTTCCGACTGATTTCTAACTTTAACCTGCGTGGAAACTTTTCATACTCTGTATCTGTTCCACCCTTCCATACCACTGCTTATCGTAATTTTTATTATATTTTGTCTTTTCGTTTATTTAATAGACTTCCTATATCGCTCAGATCGATTACCTTGCCTGGATTGTTTCTCAAACTCGTAAAATCCTGGCTTCTCAATTTCAACTTCACTAGCTTAGAATCTGTTCTCTTTGACTGAAACAAGTTTTTATACTAATCATCTATTTGATGCTCTATAGCAAATTTGTTCTATTATGTGTTTGCTTAAGTTTGCTTTATAATATTTGAGTAATTAGTTGTATCAGTTTTTTTATTTGAGGGTCACCCCACCCATACATACATAATTTATTTGATTTCTCATGTTGTCAGGGTAATGGCATTCAACACTATTTTCATTACTGTAGTATAGAAAATACAGAATGTCAAATGAAGTTCTTAAATTTTATATCTAATCTTATTATTATATAGATTAATGTAAATGAATTTATTTTGAATTATATTGTTTAAGGAATTTACAGAATAATAAATAATAAAGTACTCTAAAATAAAAAAAAAGACATGTTAGCTGCTTGTCCCTTTTATTTAAAAGCTGACTATTGTTCGATATTAACACTTGAAGCTTGTTGAGAAATAAGTCAAAGGCTACAGATGGATCACCATTACCATAAACCTCTTCCCACAATTCATAATATAAAGCGAATTTCAGGGTTTTTTAAATTGATTTTTTTAATTTTTTCCAAATAGGATTATTTAGTTCTGGAGACGAAATTGTCAAATCGATTATCTTACGATCAAATAGATGTACTTTATATTTCATAGTATTATTCCTATGTAATCTTAAAAATATATGGTCTGAGCCTGAAAGACCTCTGGTTGGTTTGTTCACCAATGACGCAAAGCCAAGTAAGAAAAATATCAGTATCAGACGAATCAGTCAAAAGATCAATGTTGAAATCTCCCAAAAGTACATGGTATTTGAATTTGTGATTTTCCAAAAATGAAGAAAACTCTTCCACAAAAGCCCTGATAGTAAACAGATGACGTCTGTAAACAGCAGTTAAACAGAATCGAGAACCAGATACTCGTATTTCACAATTTAATACAATCAAATCAGCAGTTTTAAGTATAGGATACAAAATTTCGCATTCTATATCACTCCTGTAAAATACTGCCACTCCACCAGCTGCATACGAATTATTACAGAATGCTTTAAACGTATAGTTATGAATTTTAAACTTAAAATTAGATACCTCAAAATCAAAAATCCATATTTCTGAAAGAAATACGAAGTCAGGTAAATGGTTTAGCGATGCGAGATGAGCCAAGAAAACATCTAAGTCCTTTCTTAAACTGCGAATATTTTGATGAACTATTGAAAGACCAGAGAATGACTCTGCTTTAGGATGTTCAATACAAAGAAAGTTGATACTCGTATCTCCAGAATTTGAATTTGAGGAAGACAAAATACTAGTACTATTACGAGGAAATTCAGAAATAATATTATTTAAATTACTATTTATCATTTGAAACAATCATTAAAAGATATTAAAATCATATTTAGAAAAATCCTCATAACAATTAATTTTAATCACTTTTTCGCCTTCCTTTCTTCTGAGTAGTACTGTTGAATTTCTTATCCATACGTATTGACATTTGTTCTGTTGTTTCAGCTGGTTAGCCTTCTGTAGAAGAGATAGTGTGTGTGCAGTAAGGCTGTCATTAATGAATATTTTGCTCTGTTGTTTTGGTGCTCTTTAAAAATGTTTTCAAACAATTTGGTTTTATTCGCCCTCAACTTATTCATTATTAATTCTTTACTTGCAATAGAATTAAGCTTCACGCATACAATATTTGACACAGTAGCATTACTTGTGGAGACATTGCTCTTACTCTTTATGTTTTTTTACATAGTAAGATACGATATCGTGCTGTCCTATTTTCTCTCCCACACCTTCGGTTATAAGTTGAATAACTTTCTCACGTGCATTGGCACTATGCACGTCAGGAATATCAACAATGTCAACAGCACATTGCCTTTCTCTTTGTTCCAATGCATTCAGTTTGAACTCCAAGCTATTAACAGTGTCGGGAAGAGCGACAACATGTTCCTCAAAAGTTCGGATTTTTGTGAGTGTATCACTGTTAAGATTTTGCAGTTTAAGAATTGCATTGCAGAGCATATCCAACGTTATAATTTGATTTGTAGGAGAAGAATTAACAGTAGCGACCGAAGTAGTAAATGAGTCAGTAGAGTCGTTTGAAGAAGCGTGCGTCGGTGTTGTTGGGTTTGCGAGAAAGATGAGCTGCAGCAGTAAGAGCATAAGACGAACTACAAGATGTTAACGCGTTCATAGATGATATTTTTGTTGTGATAAGAGGGGGAACCACAGAGTGAATAGAGTTAACTGGGAATTGTTCTTCCAGAATAAATCTTCTCCGGAGTCCAAGACAAGATTCACATTTGTAACCCTGCTTGCTCTTTTCGAGAAACTCAACGTCTCTTTTTTCCAGCTTTGCACATTTAGCATGTGAATATTCATTGCAAGCTTTACATTTAATTTTTAGTTGGAGTCTATCAACTTTTAGATTACACAATGTACACTTCATTATTGTTATTATTTGATTAAATTTTTAAATAACACATAAACTCTTTTGTGAAATATGCCCGAGTAATTAACTTAACCTGAAAAAGAATTAGGAGTAATTCTCAAACGATGTGACCCCATCAACACTTGCAAGAGACACCATGGCACCAAAATTCTAAAGAAATATGCACGAAAACAAAAAACCACAACTTTGCACTTAATCATCTTATCATACAAGGCATCAGCTGTACGAGTATAACGCCTAAGCTTGTCTCATGTGCTTCCGAAACAAACTAGGATGAACCAGCAAGTTGACGTGAAGAGCACATCTAATGGTAACGTTTATTGGAGCGCCAAGATTTAAGAAAGAATCTCTAAGAGACAATCTAACTTAAGACACTCGATCATTCTGGATTTTTATACTGCTACATATGAAATATCGAGGATCCTTCAATTTGACTGATGGAGACTGACCATGGAATAAAATTTTCGTCATAAATCCAGTCATGACATAAACTTAACTTCCATGACTCATTGGCCACACAAGTAGAAGAAGCATCTAAAAGATGTGGCAGCTAGACCGCCTACAGAATTATTAATAATATGTACTAAAGTTATAATAATTCTGAATGAATTCCTGGAACGGGTCTTTTTTTTAGTACAGCACAAGTTTGGCAACGAAGATTTGTAAAGCTTTTTCACAGTTGAAGGCACACTTATTTGAATCGCAGCATGATGTACTCGTACCATGAGATACTTAACCATAGACCAAAACAGGATGTTTATTTCTGGAGCCCATAGGCAAATGGATAAACTGGTGCTAGCAGGCGAATATATTCTATGATTATTCTCAACTGTGTACGAAGCGACGTGCAAAGAGAAGTTTAAGTCAGGCAAACAACCCACACAATAATGGAATAATAGTCTTGCATAACTGAAACCTTTCAAGGGTAAAAGTTAAGAGTGATTAGGCTTAGTGCATTAGGATAGTGCACAAATCCACAGAATGCTATCTAACCAGATGTAACATTATATTTTTGTCGGAACAGAGCTTTGGATCAACTACCTGTCGATTTGATGCATGTTATGCCTAATAAGAGGCTTATTACCTGAGTCACTTTTTCCATCGTTCTAATTTAATTATCTGAGCATGGCTAAGAAATAACCACGCAAGTGTCGTATTCGAAAGTTCTAGATCCTATCTCAGAATATAAATGTTGATTCTTAAGCCACGACAAACCGGTAAAAACAAATACTTAATTTGGCTGAATGAAGATATCATTCGACACAGATGCCTCTAGAGAGATAAATTACCGTTTCCGCGCCCTTAAGTAATTATATAATCTTGGTACTCCGTCTTTACGTTAGTGAGCAGTTTACTGTCTTCCTACTGAGGAACAGAAAGAAATTCAATGACTTCTTAGATAATTTGGGAAGGATATGTTTGAACAGACAGTATCCTGGAAAGTCATAACATCTGGGCCTTGCGCCAGACAAGTTTATCGGCGAACATATTTCCGTGATCCCATTTTGCTCTGGGACACAAAAAATACTTAGTTGAATTTAGCCTTTCGATTGACTTCAGTGAAGAATTTCAGTGATTTATTGCATTCTCGGACTAGCTTGGAAGTTTTTAGGGGGTCGAGGAAGGCTCTAAGCGCAAGTCTTTCGTCCCCTTTACCGATTCTTTAGAATATATAATAGTTCGTTGCGATCAGGATTGCGTGTAAAAAAGAGCGAATGGGTTAAATCCTGTAGATCTTATTTTGAATTAAACGTAGAACACTAGGAAAAATTAATACAACTTGTTGCGTTCACCTGATGAGACCTTTTCCTTATCGCAACACTTGCAAAATGAAAATTTATGCCAAAGACGATATGATTTGGAAACGAAACATTCATGCTCAGGTAGAAAGTCATATTTGAAGATGATTTTCGGTGGATTTTTGGTGCAATCAACCTTTCTCTTTCCAACTTACTAAGAATATACCTGTTTCGCCCGACATGCCTTTCAATCCCACGCTTGTGTGGTCAGGCACTTAAGTATTAAATTAGTCAGGCTACTCAGCTTCCTTCTTCGTTGACTAAAAACCCATTTCTAGAGCACTAATCGGCGATCATGTATAGTGTTGCCTTCATTCTATAGTAGACAGTCGCTAGACTCGATCCAATAGACAAAACAGCCAGACTATATTAGATTAAGCTTGGTGTTGGGACTATGTACCCCTATCACTGTGGCCAGGTTAGGCCTATTGTGATTTCCTCAAGTCAGAACTCACCCATGATGCCTGAAATTTTAATAAACTCGGCTATATCTTTGAGTGAGCTGGTAATGATATCTTCTGCTTGAAGGTATGGCTTACCCAGAAGACGTAGACGTGCTCTCCTTAAGCGGTTAAAGAGACAAAGGATATGGTCTGTGGTTTCTTTGTTCTCGTTGCACATACGACAGTTGTCATAAGCTGT
This sequence comes from Volucella bombylans, assembly GCA_949129095.1. Classification (NCBI taxonomy): domain Eukaryota; kingdom Metazoa; phylum Arthropoda; class Insecta; order Diptera; family Syrphidae; genus Volucella; species Volucella bombylans. The sequence continues at coordinate 98,877,634 of OX422141.1, read as the reverse complement.
TTTTTTTTTACTCTGCAGTGATCTGCTAGGAAACCGGTTACTTCGTCTATCTGACCCCTAGAGTTGTTTTGTTCTTTTTGGGACTCAGTTTCCGTCAAGTAATGTAATGCTTTTATTTTTAACCAGTTATTTATTTGGCTTTTTATGAAGCGAATTAGTAACCCGCAAAATAGTCGCAGCTACATGAATGTTGAGACCAAACTTTTTTTGCGAATTCGTCTGCTCTTTCATAGTTCATTCCTACATTTTAAGCATATGCTTGAGGATAGACATTAGAACTGTTGAGAGCAGTGAATACAGTGAAGCAGTGAGTGAACATAGCAGTGGTGAGAGTACGCCGTCCTGTGGGCTGCCCCTGTATACCCTCGCTATCACATATCGGCCTCAGTCAGCATTCGGAATCAGTGTCCTATTCAAAAGCATATCCACTATCTAGAATCTTGTACGCCGTGTTGTCTGGCTGAGTTACATATGCCATCAAAAGCTCTAATAATATCGATGAAAATTCTCGTCACATATTCCTTCTTGTCGAGTGCGACTTAAATTCCAGGGATTTTCCGCATTGGTAAGGATGTTGCCTCTAAGACAGAGGATACATTCACAAGGTATGTAGTTTTTCTATGGGATGGAGATCTACCACTCTTTCCATGATCTTTAACATGAGGAAGTCTTATAGATCTGAGGCTCTTGGCGAGCGTTTTTTCCTCTTTACCGACTTTCGGTATAAGGACTACTCTCACAGTTCTACAGAGTTTCGGTGTTTATGCCAATGCAAGGTTAATAGCGAAGATTCTCTTCAGAGATACATGCAGATTTTTGTAACATAACTGGGTATATGACTTCGGTGCGATTATAAAATCTGGAAATACTAGAAAACTTCTACTTGATGATGCCGCAATAGGTCCGCCTCTAGTAATAGAATCAAGAAACCATATGAAACGATCAGTTCATGTATGATATTTACCTGTTCGGGGGAACGGCAATTGGAAAAGAGCGTTCAAATAGTAACCTTAGCTCTGGGTGCACCAATATTCGTATGAGAATAGAAGTTGTTGAAAAAGTCATAAAAACGAATAGGTGGTAGAGCTGTAACCAGTGCTTCGAGTCAGACCGGACTTTTGATTTACCCAATGAGTTCTTGTGCTGGTTTTATTTCTATAACTGGAACACCTTGGGGTGTTGCTGTTATTTATGCATGAATTCTTTATAGTTAACGAGTTGTTCAAGAGAATTCAGAGTAAGTTAACGAAAAAAAAGAGAAATTTCCACAAAAAATAAATTTTCAGTTCCAAGGACACAATAAAAGATAATTTTGCGTCTACGAGTACCTACCCACAGCAGTAACTCTGCTATGAAGTTAATTCTACCTTTTTTGCAGAAAAGCAACGAAAATCTAACAATCAAAACTTCAGCAAAATTGAAATGAAACCCCAATATTTACCAACCTTAGAAGGATCTTTCAATCCCCATCGACTGGGTGAGATATATTGTACGTATATTTACTAATAAATTTGGAATTCTTCTGTTAAAGTTGAGGTGAAGGAATTCGCTGCCATGGTTATTGGAGTATCTGTTCCTATCGTATAACATAAAAGTAAGTATAATGATGACCAAGTGAAAGGACAATACCCATGACAAAAGGTACAACACACGTAAAAGACAATGCAACGTAAGTTGAAGCTTTTCATTCCAAAGGGTGAAATTTCAGCTCATATTAACAAAAACACAAATTTAAGGGCTATATGTTCCCGTGTCTCAAAGAAGCAAGAATATGGGCAAAAGAAAAATTACATGGAATTAGAGAAGTTCCCAAATTAATGAATTCAATTTATTTTAGGGACACTCCTTCATCACGGACGAGTATTCTGGGGTGTTTCTTGACAAACGGGCAGCCATACAGAGATCGAAATAAAGCTACACTGCAAATTATCGTTTATTTCTTCGAGAAGAAATCGAATTAACTTTTGCTCTTTCACGCAGCGTTGTAATGATGGTAAGGTTTTTATCGTCTAACGTTGCGTACGTTCATCTTTGGATAAGAATATCAAAGCGGAAATGGTGATGGAGTTTTTTTTTCTCCAAAATGGGGGACGTTTGTATCGACTCATCAGTTATACAATGTCGATAGCAAGAAATGAAACACTAGTTCTAGAAATAAGAACATAAGCCGGTAGTTCTACGAAATGCTAACAGTTTTCGATTGTTTTGCTTATATAGTGCTTTTCAGTTGTACATAATTCAACTGCGATTTAAGTTTGTTATAAATAAAACCAGAAGGTTGACCTCTAATTTATTCTATAGTAAATGATTTCAGTAATCAGATTCAGAGAGAGGATCTTTCGAGTTTTTGGAAACATTATGACGTAGCCATACTGCAATGAAAAATGTACATAAATTAAATAAATAAATTAAATTTTCTCCCGAAACAAGAAACATCACAGAACATGGTCTAGAACACTATAACATATTTTTGAAGAATGGAGAACAGCTTTTCCCAACATTAAACTAAATTTGAGCCTTACGAAGGAGTCTAAAAGACGACAAATATGCGGGTCTGACTCACTTCATTAAAAGGAATTACAATACAAATAAATATTTAAAGTTTTAAAATTCATCGGCAGTATGTTGTTGTTGTTAGCGCATTTTTTTGAGACATTATTAAAGACGAAGTTTTGCGATTAATGCTAGTACAGAAACCTGAAATTCTTATGTTCGCTGACATCGTGTGGCACACGATAAACGTATTCAGGAACGCAGCGGAGTCTAAATTCTGAAACTGAAACATAGTAGACTTGATCAACTTCTGGTTCACCAAAAATGGGTTTTCAGTCCACCCCTTCAAAACTGAGGTTGCTCTCTTTATGTCTGGTCTGACATATAGTACTCAAAGGCATCACGATCCATTTTTCCAACGAAGCTGAGTATTTGTGGTTCATCCTGCATAAAAGCCTTCTTCGAACTATGTATATCATGACAAAAACCTCCAAGGCACTGTCAAGCTTCTGGCAGTGAAAAGTAGCTTTCGGCAAGACATATGGCTAGGCTCCCAGGAGGGTTTTTTGATATACACGGCTAAAATAAGGCTAATCCTTTGCGTCGGTTGTCCAGTGGAACCGTTGTCCTAAATTAATATTAAGAACAATGAAAATAAATATTATACTGCTAACAGGTTTAATCATGATGCGTTTAACAGAAAAGACAAGAATGGGGAGGTTTAATGGTACTCGTACATTTAAAAGATGAGATTAAGTATGAAAAACTTCACGTATCTTGCAAATGCATTACCTTAAATATAAATAGAAGAGAACTGGAAGGTGCCATATTTGCGGTGTACCGACCTCCAAGACTCAATGCGAATAATCATATTGATCAATTACATCAAAATGTGGATAAAATTGACAGAAAACAAACAAGATAAATACTGTGAATATGCACAATCCAACAGTAAATAAATACCTACCAATGACGGCATCAGGAAGAATCGTTAACACGATAAAAGCAGTTATACGTGTAGATTTATCCACAGATACACAAATACTCCGAACGAAATGCACTAAAATAAAACCTGCAGTGTTGGACCATTACGCAATATACTGCGCTTTACAGAGAAAAAAAATAATATTGAATATATCTGCAGCCACGATTTATCGAGCAAAAATAACTTTTCTACTTGGAATTTGCAAGTGTGTTTAATAAAGTAAATTAAGAAATTGTAAAGTCCTCAACCTCTTTTTTTTAAAAAAAGGAAATAAAGGTCGTACAAGTATAATTAGCTACAGAATACTTGTGTGTAGAGAGATCGATTCTACAAGAGGTATAAAAATAACTCTAAACACGAGGAATATAAATGAATATAAATAATTTCGAAATAACTTAAATAAACGAATAAATAATAAAGAGTCGAAAAATTATTATTACGAAACCTAAAGAAAAAAGAAAACTGCAGAAAAATAAAAAAAACATTTTATTTCACGACGAAATACCTACCTGCTTCACGTTGTTTATTGTGGGTTTCGTTTGACAGGTTGAAGAGGTTTGTTCCCTTTGCCGAACATGGTGGAGCATTCAGCCGCACGAAGAGGACAAATGATTAAGTAGTAAGCCATAAGAGTAACATGAAAAAATGAGATGACTACCTACCGCAGAAAGGGGAGCAAATAATGAAAAGTCAACGAAGAAAATATTTTCCGTTTCCTGTGACGTAGGATTTCTCCAATCAAAAACGGTTGGCGAATAAGCGGTGGAATCTTAGACGTTGCAACTTCCTAACAGAGAAAAAGAACCGTGGGCAACGTAAAAATCGAAATAAAAGGGGGAATTTTCAGCAGAACCAGGAAGTTCAAGGCGAGCAGTTGAGGTCGGAAGACTAAGGCCATAGAAAAAAAAACGTTTAATTATAAAAAAATAAAATAATAAAAACAAAAGTTTACCTATCGGGAACCAGATTTTTTTGGAGTTTCTTTTTTTTTATTTTTGTCCTCTTTTTATCCGATTGAAACTCGGCGGTAGTTTCGGTCAATAGGCAATTTTCGTTACACTGGTGTCAGGTGTGGGGTATTGCTGTTATCAGTAGATAGCCAACCAGGATCATCAAGATGGAGTTGAAGAAAGTTGCACCAGAGAAGAGAACAACTCCCTCAGAGTCTAGCGAGACTGCAAAACTGCGAATGATGCTTCAGGACTACATGCTAAACCAGAGTCAGTTTTGGGACCAAAAACTGTCCGACTAGAAGCAGGAACTGGTAACTCGGAACTCGGAGATCGAGAAGAGAATGGAGGAACTAGAATGGTCGGTGAGCTGTTTGTCTTTCGCCAAAGTCATCAACACTGGACAGCATTCTTCTCCCAGCAAGCGGACAGAATACCAACTTACATCATGTGGAGATGGAGATGTCACCGACAAAGGAGGCGACCGTTGTGCCACATGTTAGTGATACTCCGAATCCCGTGGTAGCAGTTGAGGTACCACATTCTGTGCTGAAACGGGCACCTATTCCAGTGGCTGTACACCCGTTTGATGGCAGCGGTTCATGGACCGACTATCAACGGCAGTTCGAGATTGCAGCACGATGTGCAGGTTGGGACGCTAAAGAAAAAGCAAATGTGTTAGCAATGCAGTTAGGAGGAGAGGCTCTTTCTATATTAAGTGCTGTACCTGTGAACGGTGAACCCGACTACGAATTGTTGGCACAATTGCTGCATCACCGCTTCTGCGAAAACAGTAGATCTAGCTATACTTAGCTGCGGTGTCGTGTGCAGGGCCCCAAAGAAAATTTTTCCGAATTTGCTTTAGGTCTTCAGCGATTGGTAGTTTCGGCGCTTCCTGGGTGTCCAACAAAAGTCGTGCAGGAGGTACTGGTAAGCCAGTTTATTGAAGGAATAAGAGACGAGTCAATCCAGGATTTAATTACTGTCGGGCGCCCTACTACATTGACAGACGCTGTTAATCTGGCACAGGATCTCCATGCAAGAAATAAACGAAGGAGAGTTTTCGTAGTGGAAAACCAATCGCTACCAACGGTGCCGAAAAACGGAAATGTTACAAAAAACTAAAGTACGGAGACAACAGGGAGCAGTTGTCCACCGTTAAAAACCTCAACGCTTCACAGCAAACAACGACGAATCGGAATTGTACAACGGACCACGAATACCGAACTGCGTTCGGCAGAAACAAACGTAGTAAACCTGAAGAAAAAAATGTCACTGACACATTTATAGGAACTACTGGCGAAGCTAGCCTCACTCTCGAAGCGTTTATCAAAGGACAAAGGTGCTCTTTTTTCGTAGACTCTGGTGCGAACATGTCTATTCTGACGGCCCAACATGTTGCCAACAAGACGACTACAAGAGATCCTCTGATGAAGTTGGTGGGTATTTCCGCGGATACGATCCGGAGTCAAGGGATGGCGGAGGTGAGATTTTTTGTTAACCACAAGGAATTTTCTCATTATTTCGCCAAGGGAGAGCCAAACATCTTAGGAGTTGACTTTCTATTGAAGCATCAGTGTCACTTAGATTTTGAAGAGATGACAATAGAAATGGACGGCAAAAAGCATCCATTGCACCTACCACCCGTGTCAGCATCACAACTGGCGAAACTAGCGACGTCAGAAATACTGAAAGCTGGAAGAGAAATCCTTGTGGAAATTAATCGACCGCCCGCTATAAAAAGCATAGCAGCGTTAGTGGAGCCTACCACTGGTTTCGAACTACCAAAAGGTGTATCAACCGGTAGAAGCCTAATCGACCCCTGCAGCAAAAGTTTCCTCGTTAGGATGACCAATCTCACCTCGCTTGATACAATCTTACCCAAGAACACTGTGGTGGGGAAAATGGAAACGGTGGAAGTATGCGAAGTTCCAACTAGTTCGGCCGCTGGCAAATTTACAGGCATAAAGTACCTTTTACAAGAAGTATCCCCCGAATTGTCCAAGGGGCAGCTGATGGAGTTTGAGAAACTATTGGAGGAATTTCAAGCAGTGTTCTCAAAAGGACCAGCGGACTTTGGACGAACAGGGATGGCAAAACACAAAATCGATACCGCAAAGTCGAAACCAGTTAAGCTACCGGCGAGAAGAGTCCCAGTGGCCAAACGCGAAGAGATGGAAGATCTAATTAAGGATATTAGCAACAGAGAAATTATAGAACGTTCAAATAGCCCTTGGGCTGCACCGATTGTGTTAGTCAAGAAGAAAGATGGATCTTCGAGGTTTTGCGTGGATTACCGACAGCTGAACGAGGTTACAGAAAAAGATTCTTACCCCTTGCCGCGTATGGATGAATTCTTTCCACAATTGCCGGCGCGAAGTGGTTTTCTACGATGGACCTCCAAAGTGGCTACTGGCAGGTAGAAATACATGCTAAAGGCAAGGAGAAAACAGCTTTCACAAATGGTAATGGGCTATGGCACTTCAACGTCATGCCATTTGGCCTCTGCAATGTACCGGCGACGTTCGAAAGGGTGATGGACGAAGTTCTCCGAGGACTTTCATGGCGAACCGCACTCGTCTACTTAGACGATATCATCGTTTACTCTCGGACATTTGAGGAGCACATACACAACTTGAGACTCGTGTTTGAGCGGTTACAAAGGGCAAATTTAAAATTAAGCCCAGGTAATTGTCAGTTTCGCAAATCCAAAGTAAAGTACCTAGGCCATGTTGTTTCGGTTGACGGATTGAGCACGGATACGCAGAAAGTCAAAGGTAATAGGGTTCCTTGGACTTTGTTCCTATTACCGGCGGTTTATCGAAGGATTTTCGACAGTTGCCAAACCGCTTTCAGAACTTATGGAAGAGAAACGCCGGTTTGCATGGAACGAAGACTGTGAGATAGTATTTAATACCCTAAAATGTAGGCTCACAAGCGCACCTATTTTGGCATTTCCAGCCACCGACAACCTTTTCGTACTAGACACAGATGCATCGAACGTTGGTATTGGTGCTGTTCTCAGTCAGTAGCAAGGGGGCTCGGAGGTGGTAATTCAATATTTTAGCCGCACTTTAAATAGGGCCGAACGAAACTATTGCGTTACAAGATGAGAGTTGCTAGAAGTGATTTTGGCAACACAGCACTTTCACCACTACCTCTTTGGCAGAAGATTCCTCTTACGTACTGATCACGCGTCCATTCGTTGGCTGTGCAACTTTAAGCAACCTGAGGGTCAGATGGCTCGGTGGCTAGAGCGGTTGCAGCAGTACGACTACGAAATTCAACATCGTCCTGGCCCTCGACATGGTAATGCAGCCGATGAACATAAGCTTTTGCACCACGAAACCCGGCTGGGAACCATATTTTTGCTAGAAGCAACAGCGGGAGATGATCCTGTGGTGAGAATACACAAAATCATATTAAAATTTCGTCAGGCGAAATCATCCCAGATGATTGGAAGATCAACTTTGTATGGCTAATCCTGAAAAATGGAGATTCAATAGAGGCATCAGGCTCCTCAACATCGCCCTTCTCTGCCGCACAATGTATTCTGAAGAGGTGTTCTTCCACGCTATCGAAACCACTGGGTAAGCTTTTTCATCAATCCTACTCTTTGGGACTCTTTCTGAGCAGGTGGAAAACAGCATTTGTCCAGCCCGTCCCTAAAAAAGGCGAATCATCTTCTCTCTCCTCCTACAAACGCAGGGGTCCACTGGTGATTTGATTGCATGTCTCATCGAAGAGTGGAACCAAAGCATACATCAAGATCTTGTAAAAGCAACATATGTATTGTAGTTACACTTGATATTTCTAAGGCATTTGACAGAGTTTGGCATCAGGCTCTTTTGTCGAAAATGCGTGCTTTTGGGATCGATGACTCTCTTCTTCAATGGATTAGAAAATACCTTTCAAAACGTTCAATTCAAGTTGTCTTTGATGGATACAAGTCCGATATTCACAAAATAAATGCTGGTGTGCCCCAGGGCTCCGTTCTCTCACCGAGACTCTTTTTAATTTTCATCAACGATCTCTTGTCTGTTACTTCTAATCCAATATATTCCTTTTGCTGACGACAGTACTCACGCCCATGCTCTTCGCCTGTACACAGGGAACGGCAGCGTATGTTTAGCTCATTACATACCGATATTAACAGCATAACCAACTGGGGATCTATCAACAGAGTGAAATTTAATGTTTCCAAAACACAATGCTGTCTGCTGGCGTTAAATCGAAATTTAAACACCTAGCCAGTATCCATGAATGGCACTTGCATCATCGAACCGAAAAATTTTCCATTCACGGTATGTGTGTCAACGACAACTTACGTTGTAATGACAACGTATTCGATGTCGCCAAAAATGCTGCGAAATGTCTAGGTTTCGTCAAGCGATGTAAGAAATATTTCAGCCGCTCTGACCTGGAGTACAACGCCCTTAGGTGCCCCTAAGACCTTTTTGCAGTTGCTATATAGGATTCAAAATCGTGCGATAAAACTCATAGGTGATGCCAGTATTACACAGTCATTCGACTGTTTTTAACTGTAAAACCCGTCCCGCTATGAATGCTCATCAGTTCACCCTCGAGCCCATCTTCGGACGTACTCTGAAATATCGTGATTCTTTGCTAAGCTGTACAACTCGCTTATGAAATGCCCTGCCGAGCTCTTTATTTCCTAGCCAGTATAACTTGCAAACATTTAAAAACATTAAAAACAAATTAAGCTTGCAAGCCAACACCATAGGCAAACTGTACAGTACAACTACTTGCGAGCTATGTGCATTTATAAGTATGGAAGCAAAAGCCAGGAAGACAGATCTTGCAGTAAACGAGGAAAAACGAAGTACTTACTGTAACACTACATCGAGATTTAACCAAGAACTATATGGGTTGTGCAGCGGCATGGGATCAAGTTATGGAGTCAGAATTTATTTGCTTAGAAGGTTGTAGAGCGGAAGAACATCAGTGTCCCGTGTTGTTAAGTCTTCGAATCCATCACAGTAAGTAAGACCCAACCTCAGGTGGCGAGTGGAAGGATAGAGGTGACTCATCCAACATATCCCATGAACCAAATTGATTCCCAATGAATCCGGTTGAAGGACTACATTTTTAACTCTGGCCTTTAAGGTATTTCGACACTAAATTGAATATTATATTATCTTATGCCCAGCTTAAACATTTAAGTGAATCGTGTGAAACTATAGCAAGACAAACGATGTCCTTCCAGTAAGTGAAGACGTTCCACCCTCAATATTTGCGAATAGGAAGCTTTTTACTAAATACAAAATTATTAAAATTGTGTACCCTCTAATATAATGTGATCTTTCTTCTGTGGCACACTGTTTCTCCAACCCCAAAACGATGATGATGATGATAATGACGAGAATAGTACAAATGAAATGTTCAAATTAAATTTATTGTGATACTAGATACTCTCAAATTGTATTCGTGTTGCGAATGAATGAATGTACTCTCAGAAAATAAAAAAATCCTCCTTTCTAATTGTATTATTTGGCAAGGAATGGCGCACGTAAGTGGTAAACAGAGGTACGGCCATATGAAAATGATAGAATTAGAACAATAGCAAGTGTAGCAAGGATTTAATAGGATACAAAAAAAGACAAACCAATTAAGAATATTACAAAAATGAGGTCTATCTTACCAATTATTGTTATGAGGATCATTAGGCCAAGCAATACAGATGTTAATGCCATTTGAATAAGTTGGCCAATATCCTCGGCAGTGGTATCTGTGCCATTGCTGCTGTCCAAAAGGTCGCTCTGATTAACGCCAGCGTTTAGTAGGAACAGGGTAGAATTTAGATCGCTGCTATTATTACTGTCGTTGAATAGTGCCCCGATATCGTTATTCGGGATGGTACTATTAGGAAAATAACTATCTACCTCGTTTGAGATAAGATAAGAATCCGGGCTGCCATTGTCGATAAATACATAACCGATGGCATCTAAAATAAAATGAAGAGAAATTATTTAAGAGTTTGCATCATGATACTTTAACTAAATGGTTCCTAATGTAAATGTCAAATTCCTTTAATTGTCTGGCAGATAGTAAAACAAAAAATTGTGACCAAATGACAGTTAGTTAGAAAATTTACTTTAGAAAATGAAATTGAATTTCCAACTTCTTTAGAAAGGGTGAAGAAACTGAGTTCGTTTTTCATTTAAGTTCTATTACGTGAACTGTAATAGAAACGTAAACCTAGCTAAAAAGAATAGATATTTAAATAGGTATATAAAATAAAAATAAGCTGGTACAATTATTATTGTATTATAGATATCTATGATATATATTGTATATAAAAATTAATTGCCGTGCGTTAGCCTCACAAAAACCCGAGAACTGTTCGACCGATTTGGATGATTCTGTTTTTGTTTTGTTCGTCTTAATACTGGAGTGGTTTAGGAAGAAAAGAAAATTTGGAAAACCTCAAAGGAAAGCCCAAATTTTGTATGGGAATGCACTTAACATCACCAATGAGTATTGTATTTTGACAAAGAGCATTCATTTACACAGGCGATCACTAGGATGAGACCATACATTTTGCAATCGATTTTCTCTCTTTATACCTGTTGGAAATTTTGTACCCGGAAACTTTTACTATCTGTGAACAGTGTACATATTTTCTCGAAGTCATAAAATTAAAGGGTAAATAAGAAACGACCGTTGGAATTTCCCAAGACCAAACAATGAACTACTTGAAAAGCGTAGAAAAATATGCGCCACTATGATGAGCCCACATGCAAAATCTTTGAAAGAAAGGAAAAAATGAATAAAATGTTTGCATTTTATGGTTTTAAAACATTTATTTATTAGATTTTTCTACATTAATAATGAGTATATGACCTCTATAAGACGGTTCGGAATAGAATCATTTTTTTTTTAAATAATCTAGATAGATTTGGAAAATCAAAGGCAGGTGTCCGAAAATGTTTTTCACTTTTGGAAATGACCGTTCCAGCAAAGATTTGTAGTTGTTTCCGTTCGCTGTTGTGGACAAAATCTCCAACTTGATTGTGCCATAGTAGGTAATAGCTCCCTACACCATTACACTTGATGTAGGGCTGTGATGTCTTGCCAAAATAAGCTCTTCCTTTCTTAGATCGTGGAAATAAAAGTTATTTAATTTTATGAATTCCTGTTGAGAAAATATGTACCAGTTCACAGATAGTAAAAGCTTCCGTGTACAAAATTTCCAACAGGTATAAAGAAAGAAAATAGATTGCAAAATGTATGGTCTCATCCTAGTGGTCGGCAGTGTATGTACGAGTATATAGACAATTTGGATTACTTTCAACAGATGGCGTTGGTGGCCACTTTCTGATTCGATCATTCACACCGTGCGGTTGTGCTCAAACATTTCAGCGAGAATTTGTGAAATAGATTTTGAGAACGGAATTGGTTAAAATGAAATTAATTACATTGGTTCGTGTACAAGTGACTGCGAAAACAATTGCGTGTCATTTTACAGTGTCCATTACAATGCCAAAGAGAGGACGAGCTAACATAGGTCGTCTACTTCACGTGCGAACCGCACTGATGACCAGCGCGCGATGAATAGTGAAAACAGTCGTATTGGCATCTCCCAATTACTTTTGAGAATGACTAAAATGGAACGACAAGCGAATAGATACAGAATGCGCCGACGTGGTGCTCCTATAAACTTGGAACGAGCGGCATCTTATTACGATTCGTGAATTGATTACAGATCAGTAACGATAGAAGAAATGTCAGTCGTTTGTCCACATTGTAAGACGTTGAAATTCAGCGGCGAAACTCCTGGATTGATTGACCTTGGGAAGTGATACTACCCATTTTCTGGCCAACATCTAAAAATACAACAGTTGCTCCCAAATGACTTCCATATGTTTGGTGCAACAATATTGTACGGGACAATTTCATGCCCATTTTCAAGATAATTACAACACAATCCCCTTTCGTATCTTTCGCCGTTGCTACAGAAAACAACTCAGTCAATTTCACATAGCCATAGCAGATTCAATGGAAAATATTTAGTATCATTTAGTAGAAGCGCTGTTGCCACCACCGAATGCGGAACATCAATTCTTACAAATTTATTTCATGGGCAATTCGGATGCTGAAGTTAATCATATTCAATTCGCCGACAATCGACGAAGTGGCGAAAATTTGCTACTCGTATCTAGAGATATCGTACTTCATCGTCGGAACAATGAATTAAGACACGTGTTCAAATCGCACAATGCTTACGATGCGCTACAATACCCATTGATCTTTTAGCAGGGCAAGGTGGGATACCATTTCAACATCAAAATCGCACAAACAGACTTATGATACCTGAAGGTGAAGAAAATCACATTTTGAAGTGCCGCCATCTTTTCCATCAATTCGCGTTTGATATGTATATCAGAGAGACTGAACGACTGGTTCGTATGAACCAAAAGCAGCTATGATCTAAAGAATACATGTACATAAGTACTTTTAAACTTTTAAACAATTTAATAATTAAGAATTCAATAAGAGAGAAAAAGTAAATTCGTGCCACGTCCACGTTATTGTACTGTCGATCAAGATCTGAGCTATCATCTAGCGTGAAACCATCACAACACCACATTCGGTCATCCACATCACTCATCTCATCTGCCCCAGAAGAGTGTTCTTCGATTGCATCACAGTTGCCGCCGATCTCATGGACATCATCGCTGGAGTCACGGTCATCTATCCATGGCTTCATTTTGTTGACACTGGTATTAGTAAGCTTCAGTCCATCGTGTTCGCGATATGGTCCAACGTTTTTAGGGTGAATCTTCAATCCGGTCCAAACAGTACCCATTCGATAGCCATAAGGTCACCAGACGAATATTTAGTCGTTGGTCGCCGATTTTTATTGAATTTTCAGCTTGCATCCTCGCTATGGCTTCATTGTCCTGATACCGCTGCTCTAGTCTCGACTCGTCCAACTGGTTCAGAAACTCTGTCTCAATAGTCTGCATTAAACGTACGTCTTTCCGGTTTGAAAAAGTCTCGTTTGAACGGAGCGATGGTAGGTCGAGTACAGAATTTACTGGGTCGATTTCACGTGCAGGAACCATTTCTCAGTTCTATCCGAAATCTATCTATCTATCCATCGAAAGCTTAGTCAAGCTCCACTTGACCGTTTTCTCGCGGTACATCAACACTTACAAAATGCAGCTTGTGTCCTTCCTGGTCAACGTGGAAGGTAGAAAGGGGAATATCACCTTTCGGAATCGGTATAATTAGACCTTCTGCTTTCCTAGTTTTCTGTTCGGCTAAGATATCTCTTACACAATTCGAGATGCATCTTTTGATTCGCTGATCAAGATTGGGAATAAACAGCTCCTTTCCCAGAATCTCTTTCATCTTCCGAGCATGAAAATGACCGCTCTTTCAAAGTTGCACGGATTATGGAAGATCGCAAATATTTTGGAACGACGAAAAGAACAGAATTATTAATATTCTTACATAGTCACCATTATGAAGCACGAAATCTTTATAGGGACCCCCCTAAGAGCATCAAAAATTGCTTTTAAGCCATCGTCATTCTGCTGCGCTTCAGAAAGTCTTCTTAAGAAACTAGTATCGTTCTGCAAACACATCATCTCCGAATTACGGTTTGGTGCATCAACATGCTTCATACTGCATGCCCATCTAGCAACCCGCTTCGTCAAATTTATTTTCTTCATTGTGAATTCACCACGCAGTCCGAAACAATCTTAAACCGTTGACCGATCAAATAAATTCGGAACTTCTTCACGGCCTCGATTACTGCTATGACTTCTACGATTGATCGTAGCTCAAGTAGTTTTTTTCACCATCGGTTGTATTTTTCTCATGCAAAACACATGGTGTAGAGCATTGTCATCGTTGTCATGTTGTAAGAGTACTACACCGTGACACCGGATTTAAAAATTTTAAGAACAATGCAGTTTTCAAGTGGTCCAACGCTCCATCAGTGGAAAATTGGCTATATACTTTCGGAAATACGAGTAGCCAGCTAAGCCGAGAAAGCTTGACAGTTGGCGTTGGGAAGTTGACAACTGCCCTCGTTCCCATGGTGGATGGCGCAACTGTGCCCTCATAAATGCGATGTATTGTACAAGGAACTCGCTTTCATGTTGATGCAACTGGCATTTTTTCCATTTGATTCTCAGCCCATTAGCAGCGGTCATATTAAGCACTTCCTTTAAGGGGTGGCCGTGGTGTAGTGGTACTAGAAATCGCTTCTCACTCGGAGTGCCAAAGTTCGAATACTACCTACATTGACAAGTTTTTCAAGTTTCTCATTTGTGTAATTGGAACTCAGGCAGAAAAATTCTGCGTGTGAAGCATAACACTGACACGTAGATTTGGCTGTTGTAGAGTTTCAAGCACAAAAAAATACTGTGAATTATAAGCTTCGAATCACTTTGAGTGAAAAAAAAACTCTCCGTCCTATTCGGACTCCCACCCCTGAAGAGCGAATATCGAAACGAAACATACCTGAGTTTCAAAACACTACAAAAAACCAATTTTCCTTTCTCCTCCTTCTACCTTTCCGCCCGCGCCAAGGCAACAGTAAAAGGTTATCAACCCCTTAGGCGCGCGTAAACTATAAAAAAAAAGGTTTGCTATACCATATTTTATCGTCCTTGAAGGCACTAGGAGATCGTAGATATATTGTAAATAATGACAATTCGTTTCCGAATCAGCTCTCTGAAAGTATAGTTAACATATTTTTTAAAAGTACTTGGGGAGATACTCTCCGCTTTGGGTAATGTACGACGTGAACTTTCGACTCTTCTCTTCTATCGCGAAATGCAAAACCCCATTTTTCAAGTTTAAAGTCGTGAAGTAAAGTGCATCTTCTAAGTGGTCTTGGTCTTCAAGTACTGAAAGTGGGTACCTGTCCTTATAAATTTCCTTTTTGAGCGCCCGGTAATCTATGCATAGGCGCTTAGTTCCGTCTTTCTTTTTGACGAGCATAACTTGACTGGCATAGTCAGACACTGCCTCTCGTACAACACCGTCTCGGATCCACTACTCCACTGCTCCACTTGCTGATCAATAACATTTCTCTCCATCGGGGGAAATCTTCTCGGCAGTCTGTAAACTGGCTCGTCATCGATTGGCACAATTTTCATTTGCACCGGCGACTGAGCAGATTGTATCTGAGAATAATTCACAACTCAATCTTGAATCATATTACACACTTTACCCCTGTAAGAAGGTTAAATCACATAGATTGATATTATCTTTGAAAACGCCAATAGATATAACATATAAGTCAGATGACAGATAACAACTGTTCTCCTCATTGTTTTCGGGAGTATCCGCTGAATCCTCGGTGCCGTTGTGGGAAATGGCAATTGCATCGGGTACAGTTTCCTGTGAAATCTTTTCGATCATCCTGCAAATCATTAATGCTCTTCGGTCAATGATCACCATGGATTTTTTGACCAGACTCATTCCAATGATGACATCTTGTTTGATGAAATTATTGTCAACGATATGGAATTCAACGTCCTCAAAAAGGATGCCATCAATACAGACGTTGGCTCAGCAGTTACTGCGTTTGCTCCGATACCTGTGAGAGAGATACGAAAATCTTTTGAAAGGTAGCTCGGACAAGTTCTTTTTACCAGATTTTTCTCAAGACACAGACATCGCTTCTTGTGTCGATCAATTCCCATAGGACTTCGTTGTTGACTGATACTGACCTTCTCATATCGGTCATCTGGAACATCTGGAACATCATATCGGTTAGCTGGTTTCTTTTGCTTCGGAAAATTAGGCCACTTATGCCCAAAATTGTTGCAGCCAAAACACTTTGGACCTTTAGACTTTTCGGGGCATGAGTAAAATTCATTCTCCGGTGACCCGCAATTAAACCAGTTCCGCGAATAACGTTTTACGTTTTGTCGCGAAATAAAAAAAAAATATTTTTTTCTCCCGGTCAACGGAGAGGTTTTATGTGGTTATAATGCTTATACTAATTTTATACTTAACCAATGATGACCTGCCGTCTTTAGGGTCGCTGCGATCACCAGTAGTTATAACCGAAATACTGGTCTCGTGGCTTTTATTGATTCTTTCCTTTAATACGCTAGTATTGATGAATCAGCTATAATGGTTTTGCCCTCGTCTGCTGATGTAAGGGAAATGACCGCTTCTGTTGGTGACCCACTTCTTGGAGGTTTGGGGGGACTGACCGTGAACACTGTGTCGTTGCACTTGCATATATTACTCCCGCGGTCTTACTCAAATTAGGTAGAGTTGCGTCACTTTTTTTTCGTTTGTTCATAAATATGGAGCCATTCTTTAAAACACGCAATCGTATACGCCCCGTCTATAATAATTATGTTTGAGTCTTTTATGCCGTCAATTACGTAGCGAAACACTGAAGCATCATTAACGTTGGCCTGACTTGCTACATCGAGCATGCAGTAAAGAAATTCCTGAAAATATTCGCCATTTCCTTTCTTTGTTTCGCGCAGTTTCACAACTGGAAATATTTGCTTTAATTTCTTCGTTTAACGCAGTTTTTAATTGAACATATGACACAGGCTTAGCTTCACCGCCACTGTATTCAGTCGCCCTCTTACTTTGCTCCATAATTTGTGAATTTCCTTATTTCAGTCCAATCAATCTAATAACCTAATTTCTCACCCAAAAATTGTTATCGCTGACGCGCCGTTTTTTTGTTGTTAACCACTAGTCTGTTCATTTTGCGACAATGAGTTTAGTGCATTTTTTATTTATTTTCTCCGCAATTTTCTTTTTGTTTTCCTGGTCTTCGTCATGTATTCTTGTGGATTAACTAACTGCTCCATTACCGACAGTAATGCTGACTTTGTTGCCCATAAGGGGATCTGCGGCAAAATATTATATGCTATTTGTGTCGGCCTAAATAAAAGAAACACGGTCTTCGTTAAAAGTTCTCTGAAAATCTGCTGTTCTTCTGCGATGAGTGTATCAGTATTTCTCGCTCACATGTGCTAATTGCAATCAAGTGCCTTAGTGATTCCAATGCATCCAATCATAACTCACTCGTCAGACTGATAACGGACAAACTATCAATCTTTGAACAGAGTATAAGATTTGAGAAAGACTTTGGTCATAGCACTGAAAAACAAATTGCGAGGTTAGTTGAACTAGAAAGTGCAAGATCCAGAAATGAAGAAACATACAAGCACCACCTTGATACAGTGTTAAGTGAATTTATATAAGTCGATTCCGCAGTGATAAATTCCAACAAGAAAACATGTAATTCCATCAACTCTCTCCG
This sequence comes from Volucella bombylans, assembly GCA_949129095.1. Taxonomy (NCBI): domain Eukaryota; kingdom Metazoa; phylum Arthropoda; class Insecta; order Diptera; family Syrphidae; genus Volucella; species Volucella bombylans. Next base: position 98,859,924 of record OX422141.1, on the reverse strand, counting down.
GGAAGATATTGATATTCATCTGCAATCATCCACATCCCATCTCCATCTCGAACCTGCAACAAACAATAATCAACTCTCAAAGCATTACGTGTCCATACTTGACGTTATATTCGATAAAATCAATGAGCTTAACGATGAACTCAACTGAATAGAACAGTGTTGAATGATTTGGAAAACATCATTGGAACAGTATGTCACAAAATCGATGGTCTTCCAACCCATCCCCCTTCGCACAACAGTTACAATACTTCAATTTTGGTAGAATTATTACAAAACGAAGCCGAATCATTGCCACATCCAGTGCCGACAACCCAACCCCCAAATCCTCTCCCCAGCCCTTCGATCCAAAAATCTTATGGTGATATAGCTGCTCCGTGTCGCCGCCCCACGGAAACATGTTACACAATTTAACACGACGTGGACACCTTCAGAGTGGCAAAGCCGGCAGATGTTCACCACCCTACTCTTCAAAGGTGCCTCAGAATATGCAGATGTTGCTTGGATTTTCGGCAAGCGACAAAACGTTGCATACTATTCCAATTAATCGTACTTGCATAGGATTACAATTTTGGTATGCTCATCGATTCTTCACCGGTAAATTTTCTTATTATAATATTTTCCACGTCGGAAATATTAAATTTACTCGCGTTATTTTCCATATCCACAGAACTCTACAAAATATCATCCACGTCTATTGATTCTCCGCTTCTTTTCCAATTCCTTTTTCGTCTCGTACTCATCAATTGAATACTTAAAAGTCGACTACTACACTAACAAAAAAGCGTGATGCACAGAGTTTTTTTTAACAACAGGATTTTTCTTACCGCTTCTGTATTTTTTTTCTGCTCCACGGATAGTTTTTTTTTTAATTCTGAACAGAATTGTGGAAAACTATTTGTTTTACTCGTATATGGTGTTTCCCCGTGGAGACCTTTTAAACCTTTGCAACTTTTAAACAATGTAACAATTAAGAATTTATGAAGAGAGAAGAAATAGATGAATGCCACGTCTAGGTTACTCTACGGTCGATCGAGATCTGAGCTACAATCTAGCGTAAAACCATCACACCACCACATACATTCATTTCCTCCATGCGATTAATGCCAGCGGCGGCGATGCAAACAACGTGGGAAGAATGACAATTTTGCCGGTCACATACATAGGAAGCGCTCATGCGAGTACGAGCAAGATGCGATGTTTTACTCGTATGTTGGACAATATGACCGGCTAGACCATTTCATAACATTCAGATGTAATCCTCACTGGATCGAAATCAAGAAGGACCTGCTACCCAGCCAAACACCAGTTTGACACAGACATGACATCACTGCCAGAGTTTGTGTTTAAAAACTACAAACTCAAATTTCTTGTGGATTTCATCATAAAGCACCGTATGTATGGTCAAGTTCTTTGTTGGATGTATTCCGCTGAATGGCAAAAACGTGGTCTGCCTCATGCGCATATTTTGACAAAACTGAATTTTGGTGAAAGACCTGAAGTACAAAATCTTCGGCAATTGGTGCCTCCTGAGCGTCAAGTGAGGTTAACTTACTACTATGCTCTGTTAAACCTGGTACAAAAAGAGGATGATTTCGTATCCAAAATCAATGAGCGACGAAGCCGATTTCCACTTAAATGGCTGGGTGAATAAACCAAATTTTCATTTCTAATTCATCTCATCAAAGTGATTGTTTGGTGCGGTAGTTATAGTGAAAAAGTGATTACAGACAGAAGTTAAACAAGTTTTCTCTGCCTCAAGTTGCTCGGGTAACAATGGAGATTTTGGATTACCAATTTACAGGCCGTGTGATCAGCCGTTTTGGCGATTTGAATTGACCGGCTAGATCGCAGAACTGCGTAAGATTTCTTCCTTTGGGGCTTTTTAAAATTTCGCGTTTACCGCAATAAACCACGAACCTTGTAAGTGTTGAAAGCCAACATTGAAAGAAATCACGAATTTGGAGTCAGATGCAGAAAAACGAGCACAAATGTGCATCAACTCGGGAGGTGGTCATTGAACCGATATCACTTTTTCAACTTAATGTCAAACACATAAAACTTAGGAGTGGGTTCAGTAGGATAAGAGGCGTAAGTACAATAGAATGAAGGACATTTTATTTATAAGAACTTGTTCGGGTGAAAATCGAAGAATAGTTAAACATGGTTGATTTTTCATACCATTCTAGGCACATTGGTTTAAAGTATCTGTAATTTGCTTGGGGACGATTGTGTCAAAAAGCGCCACAGACCTTAGATTAAGTGGGTCGGGGTTGAAAGAAAGATAAGTTGAAGTAATGAGGAGCTATTCGATGCTACCAGCCAGTATCTGAAGAACAAATAGCTTTTCGACAAACAGAGAGTGGACATAAGTGTATAAGTTTCAATCGATCAATGAAAGATAATCATTTAATGTTATCAGTATAGAGAAGTATTCTTAAAGTGAATCGGAGAAACTTGCATTGTTCAGCTTCTACCTGAAGCATATGTGTCAAGATGGACTAACGTATTAAGTCACATATTTGACATAGATCACGCAATTCAGTTACCAAGGTTGATTTAAGATTGAATGGATCCAAGGCATAGTTAGAAGTTACGAGTGCTCAGCAAGCAAGGTATAAGCTCAAGAAAATTCATTTAGCTCCAGTAGAAAATCGGTCCAGATCATCCCTGTAGTGAAAAACAATCAGAGGAAGATGAGATATGTCTGATGATTTTTATGTGGTCACCTGAGACGGATATATGTATAGATGTGTGAAATTTTGATAATACAAGGTGCGACAAAATAACTTTCTTTTTTCATAATGTAATAAAACAAAAAGTAGTAAAGATATATTTTAATTTTTTTTTTATTTAAATGTTAACCATTTAAAGTTGCCGCCTACATTGTTTTAAAAATTGTATCGGGTAAGCGACGCCTCCATTTGTCGAATCAGTGGATTGAACCGAATTCTGCTGCTTCCTATCACTCTGACCCTTTCTTCCTGAATGTTTCTTTTCAGGTAGTTCAGATTCTGGGGGCGGTTAATATGGACACGAGATTTCAAATACGCCCTGAATAAAAGGTCACAAGTTTTCAAATCGCAAATCGGACGAGCGCGCAGACCACTCCAAATCACCCCTCAGTGAGATGAGCTATCTACGGAAGTGCTCGCGCAATTCAGCCATCGATGCCCTTGAAGTATGGGCCGTTCCTCCGTCCAATGTTCTCGAGCATGTTCACATTCATACCCACCTGAGAATTAAGTTCTTAAAAAAAAAAAAACATAGCGGTCTGCAGTGACTGTGACAACTTGCTTATATTTGCCATGGGCCGATAATCCCAGTTCTTCTTTTCTGCATGGCACCAGTTACCGTGAACGTGGTGACCCGCAAAAGAATTAATTTTCGATCCGGGACAGAGCCCAATGGTGCAATATTGAAGCGATTTCGGAAGGCGCACCGGGTCGTAACCACCGAACGGCGGTTGGAAAAATACGCCTCTAAGGCAAATACACGCTGTTTGTTACTCCAACGCATCATGACGACTGAAACACAAGTTAACAAAACTCTAGGGCCCCCTCTCTAGGATCCCTTACTAGAATTTACAACAAGAATCCGAGATCTGTACCTTGAGGTATACCAGAAGAGGCTCTAATGGACTTAAATTGATCTAAATAGCATATTGTAGTATTTATCGTCTAAGTTATCCATATCCATATCCATCCGTTCAGTCCATATTATAAAACTAACTGAAAGCCTAGAGCCTTTTGCAAAATGATTTTATGAGAGATTTTGTCAAATGCTTTGCTGAAATTACTAGCGTCACATAAATTTCAATACTACATTTTATTGTGCACAAATACACGAAATCCACAAGGCTTGTAGTTGTAGGTCGACTTATAAGAAATCCATCTTAATTTTGGGGAAAGATAGACATGCATGAAAAAAACATTGAATCATAAATATGTAATGCTCTCAAAGAGCTCAGGTAAGCAGGAAAACTAGCGATGGGTCGGCAGTTGGAGATCAGGTTTCTATGAGGCCTGTGTCATTCTTAGGGTTCTATGAGACACATATTACAGACGAAAGGACCTATACTTCAATGGAGTGTGCATAACAGGTGGTCGAAATATTGCAAATGAATTTAACAAGTTCCTTGTACAAAGCGTTTTGCAAATTAATCAGTCAGTACCAGTACCTCTTGCAAGGAGGACCTGTCAGAAAAAAACTTTGTAATTGCCTTCTTTTAGATTTTAGAAAAGCATTTGAAACGTTTGATAGAAGTATTTTGCTATCTAAACTTCAAAGTTTTGGTATCAAAGGCAAATAACTCGACTGCATTGCATCGTTTTTAAGGGGGAGATCTCTGGGAACTAGGATCAATTGTACCTTATCGAACAGTATTGAAACGACCCTTGGAGTACCGCAAGGTTCAATTCTTGGTGCATTGCTCTTTATTATATATACATATATATATAAACAGCATAAATCGACAACTTAATTACACCCAAATAAGGCAAATTTGCCGATGATGTCCTATTGTTTATAACCGGGAAAAATATTGATGACTCTGAACGCAAGATACAAGAGGACTTATTTGGGTTAAATACATGCATAAGGGTAAACAATAGGGTGGTCTTTAAATTCCAACGTTTGAAAAGTTGAAGCGGCACCTCTTAATTATGTCTTATGTAATAAAATAAAGTTCTCTGTGAAATTTCACTCAATTCGATCAACTTCTAGGGGTCGCTACCAAGCATTGAACTTTTGCATAAAATTGCAATATGGTCTTATTCCATGCACTGCTACAGTTAGTACAGTTAGTTTTGAAAGTCATCGCTGTGTCATGGCTTCATGCAGCAGTACAATTTCTACTATTTTGTGTCGTGAAGTCCGCCGTTGCAGTTGGTTTGACTTTTTAGTGCTATTAATAAAGTTAATTTTGAAAGTGATCACTTCATGGTTTCATGTGGCAGTACAGTCTCTACTAGAAAAACTATGGAGGTGTGGCTAGTTGGTAAAACATCTGCAACTTTCAAGCAAACACAGTTACCATCTAAACAAGAGATTTTGCGTTTATTTTTTTATTACAAGTCGGAAAAGGACATGACACTTAGAAGTTCTGCTGAACAAACAGCAATTGAAGTTATGTCAATTTGGGCCATGGTAACAGGGTCAACACAATTAAAAAGGTATGTGATTAACAAAATCGAATCTCATTTTAATGAATGGAAAAATCTGAAAAATAATAAATAAAACAAAAGGAAGCGTTCTGAAGCATGGAAAGATAAATAAATGGTGTGGCAGAAAAAATTAGAAGGCCTTCTAGATAAAGCCCACGTTAACAAAATACTACAGGGACTTTCTTCTGAACCAAAGACTACCATTCTAGTTCAAGTGAAGATTAAAGTGATATGTCTGAAAACAGTTTTGCTACATTACAACGTACAAAGTCTGAACCCCCAGAAAAGAGAGGTAGAAAGAAGCTGCTTGATGATAATTTGGCAGTAAGTCTTGATGTGGCAGAATTAAGTGACCGAAAAGCCACTATTGTACTTACAAATACTTTGAGAAGTGTAGGTTGTGACCCCTCTCTATATAACGTTAATAAGTCCTCTATTCGTCGCCAACACATAGTATCACGGAAAAATTGGCTTGGGGTATTTCGAGTCAAATAAAATGTATGTGGTTTGACACAACATCGGTTAATACCGGATTTAAGAACGGTGACTGTATTTTAATTGAACAAAAATTAGGGAAAGAGGTGTTATGGTTAGCATGTCGACATCACATCATGGAAATCATGCTAAAAGCAGCAATAGTCCAAACTCTTGGGTGCTCAACTGGACCAGAAATTGTATTATTTAAAAGATTCACCAAAGAATGGCCCACAATCAATCAAAATAATTTTAAATGACCAACTACAGATGTGGCTACTTTTAAATAAAGTGAAAAATATTGCGCCAGGAATAATATCATTTTCAAAAAACCAACTTGAAAAATTTCAACCACGAGATGATTACAAAGAATTTCTCAATTTGGCAATTATATTTCTAGGAGGAGTTCCTGAAAAAGGTATATCTTTCCGAGCGCCTGCTGGAATTCATGGAGCATGTTGGATGGCCAAATCGATTTACTCACTGAAGATGTATCTGTTTAGAGTTCAGGTCAACCTCACTAAAAAAGAAGAGAAGTTCGATATCTGAAATATGTATTTTCACAGTTATGGTGTATGTAAAATATTGGTTTGTATCAAGTTCAGGTTGCAAAGCGCCTAACAATGACTTGGAACTACTTGAAGATTTTAAGAAATTTGAGAAGATAAATTCGTGACAGTCAAAACTTGCGATGAAAAAGTTTCTTCGTCATTTATGGTATCTTTCAGAAGGTTTGATGGCATTTGCATTTTTTGATGAAAGCGTGTCAAGTAATAACAAAAAAAAAAGATGGTATTTGCTTTGAAAAAAGAAGCAATTGAGCATCCTTTGAAGAGAGTTGATCCACATGTTGTACTTCAGAGAACTTTGGAACATTTTGTTTCAAAAAATACTCTTCGTTATTTTTCTTTCAAATTTTTTTTTTCCATCATAAAAGTTCTTAGCAAAAGATGTCGAATTGTGGGAACAAGGTGAAGACTTCAAATACAGGAAAACTCTTGCTAGCTCTATGAGACTTGTGAACGATACTGCTGAAAGAGGAGTAGCTCTTATAGAAGAATATAACAAACTTATAACTGAAGAATAACAAATACAGCTGAAGTAAGTTTTTAAATGTATAAGTTAATATTCTTGTATACTTTTATTTTACTAACACCAATATATTTGTAATTGAAAAGTTAAAAAATTTATAACTTAACACTTATAAAGAGGATGCCTGGGTTTTTTTTTCAACAAACACTTCAATAAATTTTGAAATAATTAATACTGTAGAACTTCCTCATAATATACGAGTAGAACATATTGATAGGGTGCCCCATTACAAATTCGAAAAAAAAATTTTTTTCACAAATAAGGACCACCTTTTAAACAATTTAAATTTAAATGGCAATACATCCAAATGTATGGTTCTTAAACATAAAATTAACATCAATCTTACAATAGAAAATTAATTAATTGAGGAAATAGAACAAACAAAGTATTTAGGAGTGGTAATTGACCATAAATTAACACTGAGTTTACATGGCGAATATATAATAACAAAAAAATATCAAAAAAAGTAATATTCTTTGGAAGAATCAGAAGTAAGATTCCGTTAATGTGTGTAATACAAATATATAATACCGTGATTAAACCGCACTTTGAATACCGTTCCTCAATACAAAATATTTCATATAATAGTACATTTGTGAAACTGCAGCATTTACAAAATAGAGCAATGCGTATAATTATCAACTATATGTAGTCGGTTGACTTGAATAAGAATGATGCTCGATGCTTTAATGTAGATAAGATTAAAGCAAACAATTTTATTAAATGTTTTAAATTTTATTTTAAAAATTAAATTCAATCTTGTACCTGAGTATAAAATGATTTACAATTTGTAAGGGACTCTCAACCTGAGAAGTAGTGATGATTTTAGGTTACCTGTTTATCGGTTAAACGCTGTACAAAATGGCATTGTATACAAAGGTTGTCAGTTTTTTAATTCATTACCATATTATATCAAAGATGAATGTAATTTTCAAACATTTAAAAGACTTATAGCCAATTACATCAGGTTCACTATACTGCATTCATAAGAATACTTTCATTTTCACTATTCCGTAGGTTAAGTTTAAATACTCGTATGTATCTTTTACTGCAAATGGAATTTAATGGCATTATTTGCAAAATAAATAAATAAATAAGTATTTTGTATGAAGATGAATTATGTAAGAATTCTTCCAGAACATTGGTAAGGCTACCTGAGAGATGAAAAGCTAAAAGTTACACATTTTTTCAAAAGTATGGTGGGCAAGTTATCAATTTAGTGGAGTAATCACCATTGAGATATTCTATTTTCTTACGTTCTAATGTTATATTAATGGATTAAAAAATTGTAAGCGAATAGTTTTTTAAATACGAAAAGTAGAGATGGTTAGGTACATGGGTGTGACTGCCGAATGTCTGGCTAAAAAAGTCAGCAAAAAGATATTCTACTACCTAGCGATCCATAAAGGTTCCTGATATTGGTAATATAAAAACCTCACTTCTGCAGACTGATAAATATCGGAGACGACGCAAATTCCACTGCCAACCAAATGGGACCAATTTCCTTGAACGATAAAAAGGATCACTTTCGTCCACCTGATCAAAATAAAATAATGATAGAAATATATTGTACTCGTATGTATATATATGCTCGTATTTAATGATAATACGGTTGCCAAGCTATTTAAGACAGTGGGCGAATACTTCAGAGAGGATTGTTTTGTTTTCTTTTTCCTTTCTGTCCGAACAGAGCACTCAAACGAAAAACTAGTCCATTGAACTCCTTGAAATTTCCTTTTATGGCAAATGTTCAGTCTTTCGAAGAAAGATGAATGAGCGCTTCAGTTATAACTGATGCCTACAGTACCAGTACCTATACACCACGTCAACGCCGAGTACTTGCAGCCAGATGCGAGCGTAAGCCTGATATTCACAGAGGTAGTGCTCCCCGGTATTGTCATCACTTTCACAGCCAGCGTCGCAAAATGTATTGTAGTATAACTTATGTCAAGCATATTTAAGTGCTTCGCAAAAGTGTATGGGAATTAGTTAACAGTATTCTAAGCAAATCCTGTGTTACAAAAAAACCGACTGTTATTTGTGTCGTTGTATCTGACATACTGGTCATTGTAGATGCATTTAACCGCTACTTTACGAACATAGCTACCAGTTTACAACCAAGTCCTGTACAACCTTCTTGTCTTACCTACTCGACAACTGGTTGCTGTGCTGAACCAATCCTGTGTAACAGTTTTGTATTTGAGCCCATAACTTCACTTGTTGTTTTAAAGTTATCAATACACTGAAAAATACAATGTGGTGCTGATGGTATTTCATATATCATCCTTAAAAAAGTTGAATGCTGTATAATAGACGTTCTGTCACACGTTTTTAATCACTGCATTTTTGAGCAGGTTTTTTCAGAGAAGCTCATGTGTGCAAATGTTGTTTCCTTATTTAAAAAGGGGACGATCGACGATCGGAATTTTGCATTTTGTTGCTGGAACGGCATTTCGATAACAATACGTATATTTATCCGAAATATTCAATGGACAGATGGGTCTCAATTCACTAGAGACGACATTACTAACTTATATTACCTACACACATGGACGAATAAAAATCCGCTTACAACAAGAACAACATCATTTCAATATAAATTCAGTGTAAACCTGTGTAATTCAGTGTAAACCAGGTGTAATTGCTAATGGGTTAATTGGGCCTTTCATACTTCCACAAACACTAAACAGTGAAACTTATTTGCAATTTTTGCAAAATGAAGAGAAAATGTTTCGCTTGCACAAAGAAGAATTCAGTCTTACTAACATGATGGTGCTCCAAGTCACTATGGCAGAGCAATTAATGACTACTTAAATGAAAAATTCCAAAATCGATGGATTGGAAGGAATGGTCTAATTTCCGCAAGCTCAAGCTCAGTCTGATGGAGGACACTTTGAGCAACTATTGAAGATTTAAGATTATAAAAATTACGATTAACAATAAAATTATTTATTTATTTATAATAATTTATTATAACGGTAAACGAAAGTGCACTAACTTTAGAGTATTTTTTTTTAGTAATAATATAAAATAGTCAACTGTAAGCCCGAAACTTCGGAATGGGGTTTTTGTACGTAAAATCATTGCGGACTAAAGTAATAATAAAAAATTGTCAGCATAGTTACTTTTCCGCGATAAATTCCCATAAATTTATTAAAGAAAATTAAAAAATGTTGTGATTGAAGAACAGTGTCTCGAAAATAAAGCATGGATGGTAATAGTGCTTAAATATGTATTAACCCCTAATCAATTGGCTCTCAAACGAGCCCAGCATGGTTGCTCTAGGTTTAATATACTAGATAACTAAATAATTGTTGGTACCTACGAGTTCTTCTCCGAAGGAACATTTTAAACACCTTGCAACTCAATGGGCGTTGAATATAGACAATTTTTTTCATAACATATATCAGATCCCAAAATATCTGTATACCAACCCGGACCACTCTGTACGTTTTGTACCTACATTCAGAAGGAAAACACAAAGTGAAAACACTTTCAAATGCTCATTTAAAAGTGCTCATTTTTCCCGAATGAAAACGTAGGGCCTTATTAACAGTATTATTAACGAATCAGTAGTCGCAACTTAAAAAAATCGTCGATTTATATAGTACATTAATACAGGCGTAAGTCAAAAGTGTACGAATAATGTTTTAATAGTCAGCTTTTAATTAAATTTCACTCTTTCAAAGAAACTGCTACAATACATAGCATTGGTTTGACATATTGTATTCGCATTTGAATTTATTTTAAAGTGGAAGCATTTATAATTAATTAAAAATGATTTCGAATGCCGATAAGGTCATGGATATGGATATTTAATTAATTGCGGAATCAATTCCTTCCCGAAAGGTAAAATATATGTACAAAAAGAGAATGACAATTTGAGAAGTATGGCCAAAAGGAGGTTTTTGCACATTGCAGGTTTGTCGATTTAATTCTTCAATTATTTATTTATTTTGTTAAATTATTGCTGATTCGGCAAAGAGACAGCACGCTTTATCATATTTATCATCCGCGAAGAACTTATGCTACGGAAAAATCGCTGTGCTGCACTTTCACCAGAAACCATCGTATTAGTTGCAATAAGGTATTTGACTTTATTTGTGTTCATTATATTGTTTGTTTGTCTAACGTTTTGATTTTAGGAGATTTGAATAACACATCCCAGCAGTCCGCCAGCAATTGCTTCAAACAGTTTGTCATTGTTTTTGAATCGAAAATGACTGACAACTCTCAATCGGATCCAGAGATTACGAGTACTCGTATAAGGACTCAAAAGTGGTTTCACTCTGCTCGTTAATGTCATATTTTAAGAATTAGATATAACTTAGACATTAAAATTTAGATCCATACTAACACTAAAGCCGACTTTTAAACTCGTTATTGGTACAAATATTTTGGGAAGTGTTGAGATTATACCTAATCTGTATACATAACTTAGTGGTTAGTAAGGTCAGTAGGGCAACTGTGCTTTTGCACTTAATTTAAAGGCGCACCAACTGATTTTGCGGATGACATATTCTTCTCATATGGTTTGAACAGTCCTGATATATATATATATATACCTGATTTCCGACATAAATTGTAATCTTCTAAGGATCTGGTTCACTAAACACAACTTGGTTATAAGTGCCAATACTAGGATTATGTTTATTAGTTTATCGTATATACTAGATCCTTAGGTTAGTGTTTACTTTCATGCACCAGAGTGCTAACAATTCAAACTTCCTACTTGCAATTGAATGCCTTGCTTATCTTCTCCTACCTTACCCTACCTGCAGTGACAAATGTTTCCTGATCGAAAATGTGAATGAATTCAAGTACCTGGGGTTTGTCATTCTCGAAACATTAGAAGCTTTAAGGAATTATTTTCATTGCACACTTAGGCATTTGTTCTTCCACGTAATGTTTGTTCAAGTAAAAAATTGTTAAAAATTATTTATTATATTATAGTATTTTATTTTATTTTATTCTATTTTATTTTTCATTCGAAATTACAATATGGTATTGCTACCTGTTCTTCCTTTCCATAATACTGGACATCGTAATTTTTATTGTATTTCGTCTCTTTATCTATTTAAAAAAAATCATTAGTCTTAAGAATAATCACTTTATCTGGACTGTTTCTTAAACTAAAAATTGACAAGTTGAACTTCATATATCTAGTATAAATTACATCTTGAGTTTTTCTTGTGGACTACTATATAGACTCTGTGCTTATGTTATCCTTCGATTCTTCTTAATCATGTTTAATAAAAATACTAATCTTTGAATTGTTTTGTAACCCAAATAAATTTAATATAGAAATGTCAAAAATTTAAGAGGCATTCAGTACTATTTTTATTACCTTTGTATAAAAATACAGATGCTCAATTGGAATCCTTATATTTCATATCTAACTATGTAAGCCATGTTAATTTCTGATCTGTGAGAAATGCTAAATTTATAAAAGGAATATATATGTATATAATGAAAGAATGTAGTGCCCCGTCGCCAGTAAGCAACCTTCAGTCTTTCCTACTATGACTTCTTAGATACATCGGGAAGCATACGTTTGGTCTGCCAAACTGGGGAGTCATGCCATCTACAGTTGTTCTCATATGCAACACAACACAACACACAACTTAACCGATGACTCAGGCTGACCCAACGTAGGTTCGGGTCCTGAGAAACTCTCCTCTGATATTTGACTATCAAGTTCATCGGCGATTTATTTTTCCGTGGTCCCATTGTGGCCTCAGAAGACTCAGTTTAGCTTTCCGACTGCTCACAATGATGTTTTCCATTCTTGTCCTATCTTGTAAGTCGTAGGAGGAGGTACTTTCCAACTGTTCTTAACAATATAGTTCGTTGCCATCAGGATTGCGTATATCTCCAAATTTTCCAAATGTTCCTAACGAGGAATGAAATTTAAGGTTATCGTCATCCAGAAAGATAAGATTTTGGATCCATGAAGCCGTGAAAACCCGACTGCATTCCTTTCCTGGCTCAGATTCTGAATGAAACCAGTCTTGAGAAGTCAGGGAAAGTCAATTTCGTATTTTTTCTGCAGCAGGAGTTCTGGGATCATTGAGCCCGATGGCACGTACATGAAAGCGTGTTGTACCAAAGACCACTTGTTTTTGAACGGAACATGGCTTTGAGTGTGCAGGCCATGGAAAAGCCCTTATGCGATCTTCGAAGTCTGATAAGCAGCAGCTTATTTCACCAAACAACCGACGCATTCGATATAATTGGCCTTATCATAGCCGTGTAGATCTAGACGACCCTTTTCGGTGACATGCCCCATGTCTTGCCGACAGCTCCTTCGCACTGTCAGAATTCCGACAGTGCCTTAGAGGTTTTCGACGTAACATGTTTATTCCACAGAATTTTGTTATCCAGAATGACACTTAAATACTTTGAAGAATACTTGAAGCGATGCCTTTAAGCACTAGATGAGTCAGACCAGACAGCTTCCTCATTCTTGTAAAGAGAACAACCTCTGTTTTGATGGGAGTGACTGGAAGCCCATTTCTAACTCACCAATCATGACGCCAAGGGCTGCTTGCGCTTTAGAGTAGACAGTCACTAGACAAGCTTCGAGAAACCGTATAGCTACTTCATCCACGTATTCTTGTGCATAGACGTCAGAACTATTGAGCATATTGAGGAGTGAGTCGACCAACATGCAGTATAGAAGTGGAGACAGATTAGACACAGTCCGCAATCAATGTCCTACTCGTATTAACCAGCATTGCTTTTATCCACAAAACTAGTGATTCGTCTACGCCGTGTTGTCTGGCCGAGTTACACATGCCGTACAATTTTGCGTTGTCAATATGAATGAAAAAAGTGCGTCTTCAATTCTACCTACAAGATTTTGAAGTGCACTCTCGCAGTATCTGCCACGTTGGTAAGAGTGTTGCAGAGCAGGTAGAGGATGCACTCGCAAGGCAGTTTTGCGCACATGGATCTCGATCATTCTTTCCATAATCTTCAACATGAAGAATATCAGAATTAGGTCTGATGCTCCTGAGAAGTGTGTGGTCCTCTTTTCCGATTTTCTGTATTAAGGCTTCTTTCACTGTTCTCCAGGGTCCCGGTAGTATGCCAGTGCCAGGTTAGCAGTGAAAATTCTCTTCAGAGATGCCAGCACCTGATCTATGGCTTTTTGTAGCATGACTGGGTATGTGCCATCTGTGCCAGGAAACTTGAAGCCATCAGCCGAAGGATATTTAACGGCCACATCCGTCATGACAACCAACTATAGCGTGTTGTGTTATTCAGCCCAGCAGCAGCTCCGTTAATAGGAGCTGGTTCTGATTAGGTTACCTGGGAGCTGAGCCTCAAGCAAGAAACGGACAATCTCTGTTTTCGACTCAGTATAAGAACCATTTGACTTTCTGAGTCGTTCCATCTGGTTGATCTGGTTGATCTTCACCTATTGAGGATCTTTCTCAGCCTACTGAGATCTTCTCTCAAAAGTCTTCTCTTTTTTCTTTTTCTTGTATTCTTTTTGCTTCGATCTGTAAAGATTCCATTCTTCCTATAATTACGCATTAAGTGACATGTTAAGAAGTTTTCTACGTTCATTAGGAAGACAGTGTAGATATGCGTTCCACCTAGAACCGGGCAATCTGCAGGATTGCTTACTAGATGGACATGTCATTTAAAAAGACTTGGTGAGGGTACCGTTAAGGTTCCTCTAGCTTTTATTTTGTCCTAACTTTTGTGGGAGCAATGTTGGGCTTGTCGATCTCCTCTCTAAATCGTGTCCAGTTGGTTTTCTGCGGATTCCTCAATTTCAACAAGGTCGAGATCTCGCATCTATTCCGAATTCGTTGTACCTACCGTCTAACATGGAGATCTCCTATAGTACTTTCGAGCCAGTAATCTCCTTAGCATATCGTTGGATAACGTTAAGTCGATTACTTGTTGTTTTACTCTCATGGCAAAAATTGGTTGATAGTCAACATTTTCGACAGCCAAATCAGAAATCCAGGAGATGACTTCCTCTCACGTTGCATTTTTTACGCTCGCAAAAAGCATTTTGAGCATTATCATCACATCATATGATAAGTTCCATCTTCCTGGAATCATAGTATTCAAAGAGCTTCTGTGGCGGTGGTAATAACGAATCATAGGAAAATTAAGCAGACGCAACAACGAATTTGTGCCATTCCCCGTTCGTTTCGTTACTTATGTCTGCACCAACTAAATCTTGACAAGTTTAGATGGTTGAGGTCGGCGCATAAAGACAAGTTCTCGGTCTTTCTGGTCGCTCGTCATATAGCGGTGTGAAACCCCTTGAACATTCTAAATCATAGATGCATTTATTTCACATCCATTGTTCCTGTATGGATATTATGTGACCACAATCTGGTCGAAAGAAACTATCCCTGATGTAATCTCAGCCCAATTCAAAAGCAAGCGACCCTACATACTGTGCATCAGTCTCCATTGCATAGCGTCCACAATGTCCAAAAATAAAAAAAAATATTCACACCATGGTAGATAATAGAGAAAGCTCTGGAAGATCAGATCACTACAAACAACCTCTGTTCTGAACGGCGATGGATGACGTTTTCTGGTCTGTAAAGGTTGGAAGCAATATCACTGATGCTTTTGTTATCAAATGAGTTTTTAGACAAAGTGATAAGCCGCCAAATCCACATCAGTTGCAAAATGTAAGTTATAATGATGGCAAAACATACGAGCATGTCGTCAACAAAAAGAGACACACAACATCTACGAATAGGACTGAATGCCACAAAAGGCAGCTATAACTTTGAAGTAGTCAGGGTAATCTCATCAGAAAGCGCTACACTTGCCGATCACACTTTATTTGGCTTAAGAAGGCAATAGAGTAATACAACATAAATGGTGTCATATAGTCTTCTTAGTCTGAACAATTTACAAGTTAAAATCGCAACTGCTCTAAAACTAGCAGGGTAGGTATAGCCCAACGTATATGATTTGCGGTTTCAAAACTCTTCGAGATTGCATATCATATTTGAACAGAAGTGCAAACTTTCAAACAAGAAGTAACAGAAGTTAGCAGAACATCGCCAGCTGCGACCCTAAAACATGGATATTCAGTTAGGTAGATTGCGATCTATATTGGGATTGAGAAATTAACAAGGTAGATTACTTTGAATAAATGTTGTACATAAATTTATAATATCTATAAAAGATGCAAATCGTGCAGAGTCTCAACGAGAGATCTCTTTTGAGAAAACTACACAACAACCATGGAGGAACGTTTCTGGAAACATACTGTTCAGTGACGAAGAAAATTTTCATAGCATTTAACAATTTAAAAGGCGCCATCGAAAACGTCAAAAAAAAAACACAATGTGGTATGTGATTTGGCTTCGAGGGATAATGGTCGAATGGGGAATTTTTTTAACAATAGAGAAACAGTGACCGCTGAAGCTGCTGATGTTTCCCGTCAACAAAAACAGAACTCAGGGTAATGGTGCCACTCATCGCCCACCTCTTGAAACTCTTTGGAGAAGTTGAAGGAAATTTTCCCAAATAAATCAATAAGCAAGAATTGAAATATTGACTGTTCTCCTCTCTCACCGAACTTTGCCTGTGAAGTGAGCAGATATTGGTTAGTCCATAAAGGCATTGCGGTTTATTAACTATAAATGTCAATATCTCAAATAAGATCACACTACAATAAGATAATATCACAACATCTAGGGCTTCAATGCAAATGTAGAAATAATTTAAAATAATTTCATAAGTCTACCTACACACCCGAAAATGTTACGCCAAAGCAAAATATACCAGTAGGTATAATTACAACTCGCCCTCATCTAAGCTGTGTAAACTATGCAAACAGGAAGTTTAATTGTGGTGTACTAATCCAGTTAAACAGTAGTTTTGCTTGTACATACATATACTCGTATATAGATATGAATACATACCAAAATTGATATAAATCGCCTCGAGGGTTTTCGAGGAAACCACTCAGAGATACTTTGAATATCCGGTTCAGCAATTTTATGTAATATCAGAATATCTCCCACATGGACCACATTGCACAGCTGACCATAGTCCCATTAAATTCGCACCGCTGAGATTTCGGATGCAGTGGATTTATTTCGAAAATTATATTATTTTTAATCATGCATTAGGCACGGATACGGTGTTTATTGTGAGGTGTCGCACTTTGGTTGTTATTGTGTCCATTTACTCGTAGTTGCACATTATTGGCCCCGCCGGATATATTTCGAACAACTATGTATATGGTACTCAACCAACATCAACTAATATAGTTTATCTGAAAATTAAAGGGAAAATTTTGGATGGGCGAATTGTTAGAGTTCAGGTGGTTGCTGTGATTGAACCCGATGGTTGGCAGTAAATTCAATACAATCTGTTTGAATCTGAAGCAAAAGGCTTCGTTGTTGGTAACAATTGTCTTGAGATGTGTTTCGTAATGATTATAATTTGTGCAATGAGCCTAGACTTTAAAGAGCATGTTGATCGAAAATTATCAGAAGTTCGTATGATAATTCTGCCGAAGTTTAAAGAGTAACCTTGCTTGATTATTTTCATCTACGTGCGCAAGATGCTCCTCACTAAGATATGATATAAATGGAAATGGGTGTGACTACTCTCAAAATACCAGAGCACGTGTTAAGTTTTCCGGAAAATTAGATATAGAGAGAGAGAAAGATGTTTGGGCTCAGTGGTTATTTCGCTCCATGGATGGCATCCATCATTTAATAGGGAGACTAAATTATTAGTGTAAATTGACTTGATGTTGTATTTAGGCTATCATTCATCTCACGAGATTTTAGTTGTCTGAAAAAATGTCTTTCGAGCACCCCCGAACTGTCCGATTTGGAAGCCAATACACTACCACTTGGTCCACGGCCGCCCAACCGCCAAGGACACTTTCGTTCTTTTGGCTAAGAGCTCATAAAGTCTATCTCAATAATGCCTTGTATCATAGTCCCTTCCTTAGCCCAAAAAAACCGCTACTGACTGATTGAGTAACACCTCGTTACATCTGCGAACAGATGTTGCTGTCAGAGTTGACTACGCGGCCTACTATTATATACGTAGAAAGATTTATTCTTTCGTGACTTGAAGCTTGTAGCTTTCGATGATAACACTTTCTTTAACACGTAGATGCTGTGTATCTTTCTTTACGACAGGATGTATATATTTAGCTTTGTATTCGTTTACGCCCAGGCACATGACACCTATCTATACTCTTCTTTTTATTTGAATATCATTAGCAAATACAACCAATTTATTTCGAAACCATTGTGGAAAATATATTTTGAGGAATAGAGTTAAAAAAAGGTGCATTACGAAGCATCGCGTTTTCTTACAGTAGTTTCTGACAGCAAGATGCATTTTGCGCGCACGGACGGGTTTTGCTAGGACCCTGAAGGTAAATATACTAGTAGCTTTGACTAGCCTATTCTTATAAGGAACTTGAAAATCGAAAAAAAGATTTTATCTGGAACTTTTAGATTTTTTGTCAGGGTTAAGGAAATTTTTAACTGTCATCATCTAAGTTGAATGCGAGTAGATACGAGTAAGTGGTCTTCTTTTCAATTTAGCAGTCCGGAAGGACTTCGTTATAGGCTTTGCATCTCAAGCATGTTATTTTTACCTTCAGTTCTTTAAAGCTACAGAACCTCATTCCTGCGAAAAGAGTAGCCCGTTCTAATATCCCCGATCGCTTGTTTCTTGTACACTTTCTTTTCCTCTTTCCTTTTTGTCTGCTTGTATAGGAAGTAAGCTGATCTCAGTCTTTTATCCGGTTGGCAATAAAAGAATTTAGTTTTACCCCATTTGGAAGGGTCATTTTTTGTCAAATCAAAATTGTAGTGCCAGTGATACCACTGTTGTTTTATTATATTTTTGATGCCGGCAACAAAAGTATTTAAAGAGAGAAATTTCCTCATCTTATGATGTCTGGAATATCTTAATCCATGACTTGGCTACAAATGGACAAGCAGGAATCCCAGTCAATATTGGCAGCTAGGAGGATTGAGATCCAAAAAGTCTTACGCAAATCGATCGATAATGGGTATGATTAATTTGATTGATTGTCAAATTGTCAGATTGTCAAATGAATTTCTCCAGAGTCACTCGTAATATTTAATTAATTATTTATTTATGCGGTATTATTAGGGACCAATCATTTCCAGACGTTTACACCATACGGCAGACAATATCTTCCATGTGATTAAAGATACTGATGTCTCTGTAGTTGGCGCAGTATAGAAAGTCACCTACTCGTATTTTATGAATCGAACAAACGATGCTAAAATTCCATTCGTTAGGTACACTTGCCTTGTTATGCTTAAGTTTAGATACAGCTATCTTGCATTCATTTCAACTTGGCTTTTGTCATCCAACGTGAGTAATTCGTTTCTACTTTTAAATTTCGTTCACATGTGAACGGGTTTCTATTTAGGTCAAACTTTTTAACGCTATTCCTAGAGAAAACTGCTTCAACTTCATCAATCGTTCGATTCTCACATTGTTTGCCGATGTTATTCATCATAAAAGGGTTTCCATACGTATGGCATCTGTGTCAATATGTAAAGGTGATAACCAAAGATTGAGGGATACGGGATTGGCAAAATTTTTGGCGGTTTGCCGATATAACAGCCGTTCAACGTTAAAAATCTTCACAATATTTCTCCGATGTTGTGGGTAGTAGTCCGAGTTTATAGTGGACGCTCGGAACGTTTCGACGCTAGGAAAATGCCTTGAATAGATAACAACATTAGCAATTGGTTTGAATCATGTTCCTTTATGGATGTTGAGATGATGAAACCATGCGCTAGATATTGTGACATCCCGCTCTACGGCATATATACTCGTATATAGTAAGGCTAAATCTAGTCACAGACAGGTGACGTGTATGTTATGCTTTCCGATTGTGCTACCAAAGATATTCTCTTTTCCTAGTCTGGTATTAAAATTATGTTTAATGATTTTAACATCATCTGTACGGTATTGCTTGTGGGTTGTGTCGAAGAGTTCATAGAAATATTAAGAAGTAGCATCGTCTACAATTTCTTTCGAGGCGGGACCACATATCAGGCTGATATTGGCAAATTAAGCATTTCGAACACGTGTTGAAAGCTCAAAACTTCTTGTCTAAGCTAATAAATAGCCAACGACATCTTTCAAGTCGCTTGGAACTCACCATTTTACGTATCGTACTGTGAAGTTGTTTGGGGATACAGAACAAGTTCCAGATCGCCAAGGATATGGCCGTCTATGAATTGTAAGAAGACAGAGTGCCCTGTAATCTAAACAGTCTTTCATTAAGAGCTTCCTATCTTTAAATTTAAATAAAACAAAGTGTGTGTGAGAAATCATCGAACTTTTTTATTCGTTTGAAAGGCCTATCGATGCCATTAACATATGTATGGAATATAACATCGTTCAAATGTAAGCAGGGCCTTCTCTGGGTGGTGCGCATCCGAAATATCCAATTTTCCATGAATCTGGCGCTTAAATCAGGCTGAATTTCACCGATGGCATGGGTCATGTTGGCTTTAAGGGCCGCTGTGGTTTATGCTTATTCGCGTAGACCTGCAACTTCAGAAAACTCTACAAGAAAAAGTCTAACGGGGTCAAATCGCACGATATCGGTGGCCAGTTCATGTTACCTCCACGTGAGATGACCATGCCCCCGAATGACTCGTGCAGAATTTCCAGTGTAGCGTGAGCTGTGTGGCACGTAGCTCCATTCTGTTGAAACCACATGTCGTTGGTGTCCATATCATCCAATTCAGGCCAAAAAAAGTTGGTAATCATCGACCTATAGCGCTAGCCGTTGACAGCGATGGCCTGGCCAACGTCGTTCTCAAAGAAATATGGACCGATGATGTCGCCAGTCCAAAATTCACACCAAATAGTGACTTTTTCGGGATGTATTGGACGCTCTTGGATTTCATGTGGATTGGTATCGGCGTAAACTCGACAATTTTGTTTTTTGACGTACCCATTCATCCAGAAATCGCTGAAGATGGTTTTTAGATGAAAATTAAGGTTAGTTTCCAACTGCTCCAGAGCCTATTCAGCGAACACACGTCGTTGTCTATGGTCAGCTCCCGGGTCAGTTGAAATTTGTACGGGTGCAGGCTCAAGTCATGACACAAAATTCGCCAAGTTGTGGTCAGCGAAAGGCCGAGTTCTTGTGAGCGACGCGAAATCGACTGCATCTGATTCTCCTGCACACTCTCTCCGACAGCGGCATTATTTTCGGCAGATCTTCTTGTCGGTGTTGGTTTATCGTTTACTGAACCAGTGGACCCCAATTTTCCCACCACATTGTGAATAGTCCTCTCGGTAGGACGATTATTTTGACCATAAAATAGGCGAAGCGAGCGGAACGTTGCTCGAACAGAACACCTATTTTGATAAAACTATTGTATCATTTGCACGTGTTGTTGAATACTATGTCCGTCCATGGTGATTTGTCAAAAAAGACTGAATAAATGGCAGCCAATTTGACTTAAACAATATGGCCGCTATCAACTGTCAAAGTTCGGAAGTCCCTATTGTAAAACCATTTAAAATCATACGGAAGCCGCTTTAGAAATATCAAATGTTATCAAGACAGAAGACAATTTAGTAAGAATCCGTATCACAAGACACATTGAATACTTACTCCAATCCTAAACAAAAACCGAAACCCTTGCGTAACAATAATAAATAATATCCCTACCGTTACACAATCTTTTAAAAAATAGACTGATCAAGTGTATACTCGGGGTCATTAAAACAAACCTCAAAGACAATTCCGAGAACCAAACGACTTCAAATTAGCAGGCTTCGTATCACCGGATGATTGGCCAACTGGCAGTACGGGCTATGGTTTGCGTTACGAGACATACCCTACTTTATGCTACATCGAAATATTTCGTCTTCTTGGTAAGTCCTTTTTCAAGCAGTGGACAAATTTTCTATGATGGGGTAGCTACGAGTATTATACATATTTACCCATTTCAATAGACTATTCGTCATCATCTGTAATAGCTTTGTTTAACAATCTTAAAACTTCTCAAATAAGTCTTGTCTGAATGTAACATGATATTGAGGTTATAAGAAATGTAAACCTCACTGAACTTCATAAGCACGGCTCCGAAAGGTGATTCTAATAAAATTTGGCTTCTCTGTTATCTGTACGGAAGCAAACATACCAACTCAATGTTTCCCGGTCGAAGTATGGTGATGCACTTTAACTAAACACCTTAATATGCAGTTACTTCAAGTTGTTCAAACTCCAGGTAATCTTTGAAAGAACTTTCAAATCCGGTAAAGTGATATTTTGCCATAAAGTTTAAATCCTCAAGGTTTTGAGGGAAGCAGCATCCATTTTCATCTTCTTTTCTTTACTCTAGCAATGGGCTTATGCATAACGATGACATTAAAAGTTGGCTTTGCCATAGTGCTGCGTCGTTGTGCCCAATCATGTCGAGTCAGTTCTTCAGTCAAGGATAATAACTTTAAACGATTTCGTTGCCATTAAGTGTTTCATTTACTTTAACTACTTGTGTATGGCAAGAGTTTACCACGATTGTATGATAATAAATCCTTTATCTGCAAATGATTAATTTAATTTATATCAAATTGCCATGTGTCCTGGGGGTAAGATTCTTCCACAATGAAAATTTCAAAAATAAATCAGGGCTGAAATTAGATTAACTGCTTACGTTTCAGCTTTCGCCTTCGCTTACAGCTTCGTATTCATCCACTTCACTTAAAAGCGTAAGAAGTGATTATTATTACCTTTTTTCATTATTATCATTTTTATATCCTCTCTAAGGATTTGCACAAGAATTTGCGTTTAAATCGTTGTCATTGCGATCGTTAGTGTATTTGTATGTGTATAGTCATTTAGGGTCTGAGTCATATTTTGATTCTGAGACTGAATCCAAGGTGTACGTGTACGTTTACACCATCGTATCCTTTTGGAATACGAAATAACCACAAAGCAAATAGCGATTAGCGTAATAGCAACGAAATTGATACAGATGATGTTTGCGGTGTACGGGCAGGTACGAGTATTGACATTCTACGGATAGTACTATGAAAGCCGCCTCATCGCTCCTTAACCAACGTCCATTAACAGGGTGGACGTTTGATATAAATATGTACGAGTTTATGTGTTTTAGAGGACAGGCGAAAACCCACTAGTGCGGGTTATGGTCGTCGTAATTGTTGCCACGCTGATGGCAGTGCTGTCCAAACCCCGTTCAGATTTATTTACTTAGGCTTCGGGATTCCGGCACCTAACCCCAAAGTAAACAATCAAAGCAAAGGGAGCAAGTATGGTGTTTTGCTTCTTTTTTTTGGCATTCTATTTTATTTATGTTTTTCTTGGTTTCAACGTCGTCGTCGTTAGTTCTGTTTTGGTCTGATATACTGTTTGTTTCCATTCATACCGCTATGGCATCTTTTCCTACGTATTACGAGTTACCAGCAGGATTCTGCTCAAATGGAAAGACTCACTATTATAAGGACACAGTATGGACAGACTGAGGGTGCTGTATTATATTCTCATTCAGGACGCTTAATTTTCAGTTTGTTGATATTGTTGGTTTAGTTATTTCCCGTACAGCACCGATATTTCTTTCTCTATTGGTATGGGTATGTATAAAATCGTTTGAGAATATTGTACAAATAATGTTTTTATTGTTTTAGCAGAAAGAAAAACCCGAGGTAAAGAGAAAACTAAAGCAAAAGGACAAGTGTTCAGTCGTTTTGCTTAATAGGAACGAGTTTCTGGGAGGAAAATTGACACGAAGAGGAATTTTGTCCCAGAAAACAGACGAAAAGCAAGACAGTAAGTAAGTTGGTTTTGTAAGATATTTTATGAAATACATGCGGACATTGAAAAGATGATTCCTTTATTATTGGAAAAGAGCATTAGATAAAGAAGTAATACAGTGTGTTCCTTCGATATTCATTTTAATAAAATTGATAAGTCTTTGACTGATAAGATGCTTACAGTACCAGCCCTCATCTCATCACCGCATGAGCATTAGCCACACATTCACAGCTTCGTCGTCATCATCCTCACAGTAAACCTCACAGAATTATGACCCATTAAAACGCAAGTAAGAAGACTACAGTCCTTCTTTGATTGCTAAGGTTTTGTGACCGAAAAATTGTTCATCAATGAAAGTTAAAGTTCAAGAAACTGGTGGGAGATTCTTCAAAAACTCAGCCAGAGTATGTTAGATTGGAGTGATCCTCATTCAAGTGCACTTTATTGCTCTTGTAAATCAATTGTGATACTACTACCTATTCCTAAAATAATAAAGATTTCTTGATAAATTTATCAAAGTTGGTAATCTCCATAGAGCGCAGATCAATGAAGTCTTAGAAGTAGCCAATTCCAAGAGATTACTTTCTGACCCATGATAGGTCAAACCAATTGTACACGAAATGTGCAACAGATTCCCCTTCCTAATATGTCCCTGCAGCTCCAGTAGAAATCATTGTAAGCAATACTCGATCGTTGCTCGTGTCTTCTACTACAATGACAGAGTGTTCATTGATAATGCTCTTGAGTTTGTAGATCTCTCTTCTTCTAATGCTGATCAACTTTCTTAATTACAGAGGATGGATTTTGAACCATATTAGTCTAGATGTCTCACAGTTGTCTTGATGAATTCACCTATGACTAGTGCTAGAGAGTTCTTGAAAGTCTGTCATATGTTTGCCATAGGACTACAATCCTGAGTCTGATTAGAAGACACAAGATGATTTGGGCGCTGCTTACAATCCTGAACGCCGAGTTACAAAGGTCCTCAGACATTATCCTGCCTACGCTAGAGAATATCATGAGGAGCTGCGTAGAAATGTTCCACATCACATTCCCCTGTCATGAAGAGAAGTTAATGTAGTTTTCATTCCCAAAGCCAGAGAATACTCTCATGTTGTCCCAAAGCACCTCAGACCTATAGGTCTATCATCTATCCTTCTGAAAATTCTAGAACGACTGATTGATATCAACGACCTTTGTCAACATCTCAACATGCCTACTGTAAAGGGAAGTCAGTGGAAACGGCTCTACATTCGTTGACTAGCCACAGTGAATGATTCCTACAATATAGAGAGTACACAATGGTTGCTTTCCTGGACATAGAAAGTGCCTTTAGCAATGCGAACACATCACGACACCGCTGTCAACTCTGCAGTTAGACGACTCACTAGGGGAGTTGATCAGTCTCATGCTAAATACTCGTAACAGGATAGTCAACTCCAAACTGTGTGGGCCTTCTGCTAAAAAATGCGACAGCAGAAGTACGCAGTAAGACCTAGGCTCAAGTGGTAGTGGACTTGTTTCCAAATCGGAAAGTTCTGCTGATATACCTGGAAGCTGGTGGTTGTTAGGTGATTGTCTATGCGGACGACGTTGCTATAGCAAGCATGTTAATACCATTAAAGAACTTCTTCAGCTAAATCTTAACAGATTTACCGGTTGTACGGATTACTGTGGATTGGGAGTAAACCTCAATCAAACTGATCTTGTCCTCTTTTTCAGGAAATATGAAATTCCAACCATATACCCTGTCTCAATCAAATGTTCCAATTTAGTCTTCTCTGATAAAGAAAATTATCTGGGTCTCATTTTTGACAGGAAATCAAACTGGAAACCTAACATTCAAGAAAGAGTCAAGAAAGCTACAGTAGCATAGCTTTATTCTCTTCCAAAGAAGCCATTGGGAATAAATGGGGCAATCAACCTCACCCAGTAGCCAGTGGGTCTCGGTTATAAGACTGATACTCACCTACGGGATGGTGGTCCAGTGGACGGCCTGAAACAAGGCAGTCAACTGCAGCAGATCCAACAGAGTCGGAAGAACAGCATATGTGTGCATAAGCGGACACCTACGTACTAATCTCTTCGCGACAATGGATATTCTGTTTCACTTGACACCCCTCGATATATTCAGCAGACTAGTAGCTGCCATCGCAGCTATTCGCCTTAAAGCGACTACACAAATAAATTATATGGCCATGCTAATATTCTTAATATACTACGAATCCTTCCAGAGAATATCGTAATCGATACACTATGCCTCAACATTGATTTGACAAAAACCTCTTCATGTAATCATCCCCTCTAGATCTTTCTAGGAGGAATATGCTTTCATGGGTAACAAATTAATCCACTTCTATACAGATGGCTTAAAGGCTGATAGCGGAGTCGGTGGCTGTGTTTTCTCAAATAAGCTTAAATTTTAGCGATTAAATGAGTCCTGTCCTGGCTTAAGAAAAATGTCATATCTGCAAGGGATATCTGTATACTTTTGGATATTCAGCCCGCTATGAAGTCCATGGACAAAGTCTCTAGATAAATTCTAGAACAGCCCTTGCATGCCGATCAACTCTTAGGGATATGGCAGAGCAGTTCAACCTTCACCTATGTTGGTTGTCGGGCCACAGAGACATTACAGGGAATTATAGGGCCTTCGAACTGACCAAAATTGGAACCGTTCTACCTCTTCTACATACCGCTACTTGCAAACTAACATCAAAGCTGGAAGAAGGCTTGGCGTTCTTTCAAATGATTTCTGCAGAAGCTGCATGGACGAATATTAGGAGAAGGGGAAAATCCTCCACCTACTCTATACATGCCCAACTCTCTCCCAAAGAAGAAAACTCCACTGGGGAACTGTGTTCTACAATGACTTAAACTATCTAGACAATAAACACGTTACCAGTAACAGTTCGAAGAGTTCCAACCCGGCTAGTTCATCAGCGGCATGGGGAACTACAAAATGCCCGGAACCCAACAGAGAGTAATCTTGTGCTGCATAGCTATTTCGTCGAGAAATGCGCGCCGTCTCTTATAACTCTCGAATTTATGGTATTTGAAATTAGGGATCTGATCACTGTTCAGTAATTATTTATACTGCAATACCTGACGGTATTAGATTTAGGTTGCGCCAAGTAGCTGTCTGGTTAAAAGTGAGACATAGTGTGTAGACTGGGGGAATTGCGTATGCATATGTGCTCAGAAAAGATCTCTTTCTCAGCAACTGCAGTTCTCTTCGAGTGATTTGTATAAATAAAAATTGGCTTAATGAGAAAGGCCTCGCATTGTATGAATTGAAGTCAACCCTGAAGTCAATTTCAGTTTATTAAAGGTCACTTGATTGGAAAAGGCCATGCAGCGTTAATAGACGGGGATGATTACTATTGCTAAGTGTCTCCCATCGTGAGGACAGAGTTTCTTGCCGAAAAGGTCAAATTCAAAGAGAAAATTTTAGGGAGACAACTTCGGAGATATCTTTATGCGACAATATTATGATTACACAGGCAGCTCGTAGCGTTTTTTCTAAAGGGTACATGCCAGTCCGTATTTCTAGTGCAGGTCACTAAACGGTTACGCCACTACTAAGAATCGGTCTCACAATCGAGGTGTAGACCCAGTTGAAGTCTCATCAACTAGAGCTCTTCCATTTCGCCTGCAATATTTTCTTTCCACATCAGTTTTCTGCTCGAGAAACTCAAGGGGGAGTCATTGGATAGGATGATGCAAGGAAACTTGCATTTTAACCGGACTTAAACAAAGGACAGAGCCCACTTATGGTATTCTATGTGGTTTCTCTCATGTAGAACAGCGACCAAAGGTTTCAATATTTGCTATTGAAGTAAATGAAGTGTAACAAGCTCTAGAGAAAGTCGTTCATGTTTAGTTATCGATGAAGGTTGACGATCAAAAAGTTGTCAACGTTGTTGAAAGTTCTCTCAATATTAAGAAACCGCAGTTTGAGAGAGTTTGCAAAAAAGATGACAGAATTATTGGTCTGATATACTTTGAGATCATATGGGAGTTGCCCAGTTTGGGTATATGTAGAAACTGTCATTGCTTCAATCCATGGACTGATTATTGTACAGTTAATCTCTGTTAAGGCTTTCAGAATGTACAATATGGTATCTATGTCATGTTCAAAAGCATTCTGTGGATAGATTCAGGGAACATATAATCGATTAATATTGCCTTGTAAAGCTTGTAGCTGCATCTGGTCTATTTATGATTTTTCACACAGATCATGTTTGAGGTTGTCTCAAAGATGATGAATTGTCTCAAATTAGGTTTGAGGTAAATCGATGAAATACCGTCAGACAAATAAGTGTTGAATATCACAGACAGGAATTCTTCTTCGAAATCGACCCAAATACCATCAGGCTGCATAAGTACCATCGCAATTCGAGGTCTTTTCGACAGATCTTTTAGTAGTCTCAAGAATACACTTGTGATGGTGATTTATCGTTGTATAAATAACTGTACCAGGACTGGATCTTCTCTTTTTCTCATTTGTGGAAATTTAAGAATGCCTTGTAAGCTTTCGTTACATCCTACATAGTTTAACAAATCTAAAATTATTAATACTTTGGCAGTATTGAAAGCTAAACCCCTGTGCTCCTTGCTGGAGTATACTTGCACCTTCCTGTTTTTCATAATTTTTAGGGCTTTCTCCAATTCAATCACGAATAGAAGGTGTCTAATGCAGTATCCTATACATAGGGCGACGCGTATTCAAAGGTGTTCTATTAAGTAATCTGTGAAAGAAAACTCTAATAGTAGCCTGCGGGCCATTCAGAGCTGAGTGTTACCACTAAAGTCGGAGTACTTCGTTTAGACTGCATTTTCATATAGAGAACATCCTCGTGTGTAAACTTAATAGAAATTTAAAAATATGTTAATTATAAGAAAAAATTTAAAAACAAATATCCGGAAAAGAATACGGAAACAAATTTGCGTAAAGAGTTTTCTATGCTGCCCCAAGTAAAAATCACATCCAATACAACATCATGAAAAATCTTAAGCACCCTGGAATGCTAAACACTTCCTTAATAATATTAATAGGGAATAAGCCAAAATTCCGTTTTACATTATTTTTCGAAGAGTTTTGTATTCAAAAGAGAAAAGTAGGACTCGTCAGGACCAGATTTATCTACCGAATTCCCCGAAGCTACTAAACATTTTCGTGACACTCCTACCACGAAAAAAAGAAATTATTTTGATTTTTTCTTTGCCATTTTAAGTCTAACACTATTAGAACAAGAAAAGAATAAAAGTATAGGATGATACAAAAGAATAGAAAGATTAAAAAGAAAAGTGTTTGCTTACCCCTTAATAGTGTTTTAGTCTCCATGTTTACTCCGGTGACAGCTTCCCTAATTTCTCACAGAAACAGCTAAACAAGCGAAAACGAACAGCGAAATATCGGACGAATATTCTTCCAAAAGGAAATAGATGAAGGATATATGTTTAAATGAAGTTGAATGTAAAAACAAAACGTGAAAAACTCTATGAAAGTTGTGAAGTGAAAGAAAAATCCACGCAAAATGATTATTTGCGGTTTACAAGTCTTGTTTATTTGTAGTGCTGCCACTGCTGCTTCAGTATCCCTTCGCCAAACTAGAAGAACAGGACGAGACGACAAATACGACGGCCAAGACGACAACGAAAGGTTTGACGTCCCTCTAACCCTCTAACCCTATTCCTTGTTCTATATTATTTCCCGTTTGGGAGTGTTTTGGTCCTTGCTGGCATAGACGTATATCCTTGTACGCATTTTAGTTGGCCCTGGTATGCATACATGTGTGTAGTTGAGCGCTCGTGCTCATGTGTTTCTATGTTCATGTGCCCGGGAAGGATTTATGTTTATTCGCCTCTGCGTAATAATTCGCCTGACTGTGGCCTAAGTGGGGACTAACGTTACGTAGATATTTGGCCGTTCTTTTGTTTTTTTCTTCGTGTATCCGTATTAGTAGCTATTCGTATCCGTTGGTCGTATGTGTTGTACGTTTGCAGTTTTATTGAAGTCGGTCGTGCTTTTATGTTGTTCGCCTTTGCTCCTGCTGCTGTCGTTATTTTTTCTTCCGTTACTTTTGCTGTTGTTCTTATTGCTGCCGCTGCCTTTGTCTCTTCTACTCTATATATGGTACTTATGGTGATGACGATGATAATGATGAGAATCTTGGGGTATTTTGTCGTGATGCAAGAACTCAAGGGGTTGGTTGGGGTAGTCACGAATTTATGCTCGGTTTTAGTACTTTAGTGAGTGGATTGGGTGGAGAGATGGTTTGTGTCGACTTGTGTGTGTGTTTGTTTCGTATTTCGTATCTATGTTGGTGAATTTTTATTATTTTGTTTTTTTGATAACTGCACACGTTTGATGCCTAGATGTATTTTTTTTTTGTTAAGTGGGATATGTCGGTGCTGCTGAGTTGTTAAATTGTGGGTTGTTCTCGGTGGTTTAAAGACGTTTTAGTGGTGGTGGCGGTGGCGGTGGCGGTGTAAATCTTTTAACCTTGAGTTACGTAGTATCCTTAAGCCGATGCTTTCGAGTATGTATATGTGTAAAGAAGTCGATGTTATTGATGATTGGTATTTTTGTTTAGCTTGAATTCAATTTCTTCAATTCGCCTCATTTGGCTTCTACTTCTTTCGTTTGTTGGTTTTGTTCTTGTTCTACTTGTTCTACTTGCTCTTCGTACGGTTACTGTTGGAAGAATTGAACGCAGCAGCTGTTTCTTTGTAAGCATAATTGCTACAAGCATTGGGGCCTTTCGCCCCTCATAACGTACGGTTCATTTAGCCATCTGCAAAGAAATAAAAAAAAAGAACCAACGTAAACAAAAAAATTTATTACATCACTTTGGATAATTTATTAGATTGACTTTGTATCTATATTCATTTTCTTCCTATGCACTCACACATGCACATTAATAACCGAATCTATTATTTATGTGTTAATAAGATACGACTTAGTTGGAACGTTTAATTGAGTACTTAATTGAAAGATTATTCTTGGATGCAATATACGCTAATAGATAAGTTATAAGTGGGTTGATTCATAAGAAGATTTAGAAGATAAATCCATCTACACACAGATGGACATAATCCTAACGTACAATGTACTTGACTCTTGGATTTAGCTTCTTATTATTTTTATTAATATCTACCCTCTATTCTAAGTAGGAAATGAAGGCTATGAATACGATAGGAAGCTGGTCACTTTTCTTACCTAAGCTATTATTAGCCTACATTATGAATAGGGTAACGGCACTAGTATCCGGACAGTTAACACAAATCTTAATTTTGACTTCTTCTCATTTTTTAACTATTAAAGCTTCAGTGAAAAGGTTTGTATATATAAATAATGTGGATAATTTTTAAAAAGATTGTAAAACTCCCAAAACATATTTATTATTGTGGATATTTTTTTTTTAATTCTTAAAAAAAGTTCTGTATGCGCTAGTATCCGGACAGTAATATGTAGTGTCCGGACGTTTTAGTTTCAGTAGCCGGACACCAAAATTTCATATCAACTTTTAACATTTTCTTTTTGATTAATGAAACATTTTTTTTAGTTTTATACGAAAAAATAACATTTATTCACATTTTTGTTAACTAATTATGCACATTGTAAGTAGATAACAATATATATATTTATATTTATTTATTGTACATAATCTTTAACTAAAAAAGAATTCATAGCAGATATTTAGTTTTATAAAAGAAATTAAATTTTAATCACATTTTTGTTAACAAACTTAACATAGTTAATACATAACAATAAATATAAATAAATGTACATATATACTCTTTAACAAAAAATAAAAAGGAATTGATAAAAGATATTTAATATAAAGAATACTTGTAAAAGTATCCAAACTTAATGTTTTAAATTCAGTCTATTACTTAACTAACGCTTAAGAATACTTCTAGGTACACGTTTTAAAAGGAACAAATTGAAACATTAAATTCAGTAAAACAAAAAAAAAAACTATTATTAATGCAAAATATTCAGTAAAATTAATATTAAATTAAGAATAAATTTCGCTCCGTAAACTATTTATGGTATTTAAATATCACAGCAATAGTTGCAAATAAAATCTTTTGTGCTTGCGATATTGCACTCTATGTTTGCCATGGAGGTACACTTAAGATGAAACCATCTAATGCACATATCACATCCAATATTTTTCAAATGATCGTCGTCGTTAACGTCGCTTTGCAGTTCGTCGCCACATTCTTGACATTTTTCGTTGATCTTGAAATTCTTTTTTTTGGCTTTGAAGTTTTGTTTTCCTTCTTTTGTAAGCGTTCTGCTTTCCGTTTTTGAACCGCTTCGATTTTATCCTGTTTTTCTTTTTCTTTGCTGGAATAAATTTTTCCCTACGCTTCGGATGAAATTGCGGTTGGTGTTCTGTTCTCTTTCCTATTCTTAGTTCTATTTTTTGGCCAATAAATACATTTAATTTTGAATAAAAGAGATGCGAAGAAATTGTTGAGCTGGTTGGTGACGGTGTGGGCGATGTAGATGGTGAAAAACAATCTTTATTTGTTACCAAATCTTTAAGGCACTGTGCACTTGTCCATGGAGTCATTGATATAGTGCTTTCAGGATTTCTAATAGAGTCTCGCTCAGGTGAGTGTTGTGCAACACCGTCGCCCGGATTTATGGTAGAACTGGTTGCTGTTTCAGTTTCCTTTTCCAAAGTGCCATCATTTCGAAGATAGTAAACTCCAGGGCTTAAGTTATTTAAGCTTCCTTCTGCTAGTAGTGGATTAATAGTTATATCGAGTTCATTTGTTGATGGAACTTTATCAGCTTGCGAAGCTTCTGCAGCAATAACCTCCAAAACAGACTTTACTTTAACACCAATAGCACTTAATTTTTCGGACAGGATTTCAATAAGTTCGGCAGCAATTTTAAACTTATCCACTGAAGGTGATTTTGTCGGCTTTGGAGCTTCAACAATTACTAAATTTTCAACAGTGTTCTTAACGCATTTAGAAAAATCGATAGCAATTGGATTTAGTGGATAAAGACCGCATTTGCGAAAGCCATTCTTGATTGTTGTTGCCATATATTTATTTTTCATTATGCATTCGTTGAAAAGAGAGCAAACATTTTTTTTTTGTGAGTGACTGTCCTAGATTCATTGTTGGCCACTCATGAACAGTCTTTTTCCATTCTGATTTAAGGGGCTTAAATACACTTACGTCCGCTGGTTGCATAATATGGGTTGTATTGGGTGGCAATGCATATAAAATGATTTGTTCCTTGCTACAAAATTCGCTTGACTCCAAAGTCAAATGGGATTTGTGACCATCAACAAATAATATAACTGGACGTTTTACTTGGTCTGTCAGTAAGCGTTTATGTACACAATTAGCCACGTACTCATAAAATGTTTCACTGCGCATCCAACCGCTCTCGTTTTTCCCTAGGATCCAAGATTGGGGCATACGAGTACTTTCAACAACGTCCTTTGGAGGACGTAAGTATGGGAACACTACCATAGGTTCAAAGAGTTTTCCTCCTGGTTTTTGCTCTTTAAGACTCTGGAAGACTATCCAGCTCTTTAAACCATTTGAAAATATTTTCTTTTGTGACGACGGCCCTGCCTTTGCTTATGCTTTCAGCTTCTCTCATAGCCAAAGAGGGATTTCTCTTCATAAATGATATGAGCCATGTTTTATCTGGTCGATCATCTTTAAAAGGTGTTTCCCTTTTCGAGTCCTTAATTATTTTTTGCCCCGTAATAAGCAGGTCATTAGTCTTTAAGGGAAATCAACATTTGCACATATCGGTGCACCACTCAGCAATTTTAGTTCTTCAGTTGTTAAGTAAGGATCTGGCCCCTTTTTTGTTGCCTTTTCACCAATTAGTCTTTTACTTTTTAGTCGGTCATGAAGAGTTGATCGACACAGACCATATTAAACTCAAATTATTTGTCCGAATATCTTCTAAAGCCCGTGCTAGACTGCTTTCCTCCATTTTTAAGTAATTAAATCTAAAAATATGACATTTTTAATGATTTACATATTTTAATGCGTAAAAGAAACAATTGTCCGGATACTAAACCTAATTTTTCAGTACCCGGACAGCCGGTTTTTTAGTTAGAAAACACTGTCCGCATACAGAAATTATTAAAGAAACATGCAATATTCTTTTTATAAACTAAGCAAAATACATATAGGTATCGTTTAAATGTATTCAAACATGAATTTAAAATTTGCATTAAAGTTTCAGTAACCGGACACTCTGTCCGGAAACTAAAATCATTATAAAATTTGGGCTCCAGTATCCGGACACCAAATAATTTGCATAGAATTTAAAATTTTTTTCGTTTTTTTTTTTTATTGAACACAGGAATTATTTATATTTAATTAAAATTAAACTAATTTGATGTGCAAATGCGATAAACAATGCTTAGAATACTTACATTTCGAAAATACCGTCACTATTTTTGTTAGAGAAAAAACGCACTTAGCTGCATACTTCACCACTACCGCGTACTAACCATAGATAAACTAAACTAGATGTTAAACTCAACTAATTCTTTTGCAAACCCTTAACTTTCGCACAGACACACTGTAAGTGAATTCCAACACTTTTGCATTTCTATAACTTTGTCAAAATTTGCTAGAATGAGAGCAATTTACAAGTAAAATTGCTAGAATGAGAGCGATTTGCACGAGTGTGTGTAATGTGGATGACGTTTTTTGGTTCAAATGGGCGTGGTTTGTATAAAAAAGGAGATAAATTGCCATTGATCACAATTCACACGTATTCACAGACAGAGTCTCACGGATAGTGACGATCAGTAGAAAACCGGTTTTGATTTTCCAATATCTGGAAAGTTTGATATCTAGGTATAGTTAGTCTATGGTACTAACTAATGCGTATTTCGCAAACCAGTTATCTTATCTATTGGAAACTACGTGTGTGTATGAAAGAAACATAGATGGTTGTTTTTTTTATGTATTTTTCACACTAAAACCGGAAAATTTAACAATAAACCACGAAGTGTCCGGATACTAGCACTGTCCGGATACTAGTGCCTTTACCTTATAGACATATATGCATATGTATATATGTATGTAAGTATGAGTGGGAGATTATCGATAAACTGAAATAACCAAATCCAAGATTAGAATTGATCATATATAGAAGCATTACTGCAGTGGAAAGGATTTCGACATCAACTAGGGAGGGGTTGTTTGATATAATTCTCCACATAAGGTATCCATGATACACAAATGGCAGAAGATTACACAGATGTCTACAAATTTTATGGTGTACTTTATGTGTGCTCATAACTAGGGGACCGAGATTGTGAGTGATAGAGAAAACTTCGTTTGTTCAAGATCAGAGTTGAACCAGAACGTACGTAAATACTTATGTAAATTTTATGTTTGCGATAAACTGTTCACAAGCGATATTTAAATAACTATTGTATAAACCCGTTCAAACCGTTGTGCTTTTGCGATAAATCTAATGGCAACCTCTAATGGAATTTTCCTTGATGAGTGGAAGGTTTCCAAAATAAACACAGTATATACATAAGTCCAGACTAGACATGTAGTATCTAACTACAGATCGATTACCAAACTCTCAGTTATTCCCAAAATGTTAGATAGTCTTGTAAATGACAAAATTACCTTTACAATTAAACAGCATGTAAGTAAATACCAACATGGCATTCGGAAGGGTAGATCAACTGTCTTGAACTTTGTGGAATTTAGAATACAAATTTCTGCATTAATTCATTGGAAGCCTATAAACAAATCGATGTGATTTATACAGATTTTGTTAAAGCTTGTAGCAGACCTAACTTGACTATTCATTTAAATAAATTATTCATTGCTGCAATGTTGTTATTGGAGACCACTTTTCTAAGGAAGTTTTAGTCAGCTCTGGTGTTCCAGAAGGCAGCCAAATAGGTCCGATGCTATTCTTACCTTTCATTAATGATTTTTTAAATTTCTTAAAGCATTGCTATTTCCTTATGTATTCGAATGTTATTATGCACATTTTTTGCTTAGATACGAGTATCTACTATAAAGGACTCTTTTTTGTTACAAGCAGATCTAAATTGTTTCACTTAGTGGTGAGAATTAAACAACTTAAGGTTACATATAGACAAGTATGCTTGCATGAGTTATAATAGAACAAAAACCTAAACAATCGCCTTGGTAAAATTTTCTTGAAAAATCCAAGAAGGCCTTTGAAGTTCGTGCTGTCTATTGCATGATTACATAGTTACCAAAGGGAATTCTCTTTTAGGGTTTGTTAAAAGAAACTCCTCTGATTTTGAAGATCCTACTAAAGGGTGTTTTTTTTTTAGAGGTTTGGTTTTTAAACTGTCAACACTGTTTCTACAGACTGTCAATTTGACAGTTGAAAGTTGATTTGTGGTTAGTACATTTTGCTATTTTACGAAGAATAGATTAACGCCAGAACAATGCGTGCAAATTGTGCAAACTTATTTTGAAGACCATGGTTCGGTTCGCCAAACTTATCGTGCGCTACGTTCATTTTACGGTCGACATAATTGTCCATCTGTTCTATGCGAACAGAACAAGTTATTGCCGTTGTGGAGCGCACTGTTGAGGAGAATCCAAATGAGTCCATTCGCCATCGTGCACAGCAATTGGAGCTATGCCCATCTATTTTGTGGAAGATTTGACGAAAAGAACTTGGCTTAAAAGCTTATAAGATCCAGCTTGTGCAAGAGTTGAAACCATTATACGTGTCGTAATTCCGGTGAATGGGCCATAAACATGATTCAGCTTGATTCTTGAGCGAATGGACTTGTGAACTAGCTTCCACAATCTTGTCATCTCACACGTTTACATTACTTTCCTTGCGGGTATATGAAGTCACTGGTCTGTGCCGATAAACCATAGACGTTGGACGATTTGGAAGCCAACATTTGCCGTGTTATTGCTGATATGCGGCCCCAGTTGCTCGGTAAAGTTGTCGAAAATTGGAGCTAGTCGTGGCGCACATATGCCCCATATCATATTTACGCACTAATGGTATAAAATTATTATAGTTACTAACATTAGCTTCAAGTGTTGTGTTATATTTCATATTGAATTTGTATAACTCTAAAAAAAAAAAACACCCTTTACAATTAAGGCATTAAAATGCAGCATTGTGCGTCCTGTCACGGAGTATATTCTATTGCGTAGAATCGAAAACGTATAAAAGAAATTTTTAAAATTTGAGTTACGTCGTTTGTTTTTTAATATTGTCCCTCATGTTCACCATTCTTACCTTTCTAAATGTCTCTTAATGTCATGTTGATCCGAGATTTACTATCTGCGATGATGTTTGAATTTATACACTCCTTCAAGAGTCCTAAGATCTAGAGCCCTACTATTTGAATGTCCTCATAATATATGCATATAGCTCAGAATTCGATATACCTTTGCCCAGAAATATTTTTAAATATATGTGAGAATTTTATTGAGGAGCTTCACTATACATGAGATCGTTCCCGCTGAATGGAGTCGCAATATCGTCTATCCGACCCACGAAAACGTAACTAAACTAATTGTGCCAATT
This sequence comes from Volucella bombylans, assembly GCA_949129095.1. NCBI lineage: Eukaryota > Metazoa > Arthropoda > Insecta > Diptera > Syrphidae > Volucella > Volucella bombylans. The sequence goes on along the minus strand of OX422141.1, from coordinate 98,822,819 downwards.
ACAGGAGCCCTGTCTCCTATACATTGCAGCTTATCTTTTGCTATCAGTAATGTTCCATGGTGAAAGAATGCCTTACCGACCAAATATTTACTTTAGATATTAGAAAATATAAGCCCTGTTGGTTGCGGTTGCATAACCGTCACCTTCTTTTAAAAAGGAATCATAAATCTTAAAATGTATCAAATTTTTTTATTCGGGCTAGGCATGAGTATTGGAATGCAGTGAAGGATTAATTTTTGGCAATCACTGCGTTTAAATTACGAATTCCTTTCTGCATTGAACAAATTGACTTTATATAAAAACTCTTTCCATCTCAGTTCTACTGTGCAATCACATACCCAGTTTATCCGACAGCTCAATGTGGTTTCGACGATGCAAGTGCCATTCATGGATAATGGCTGGGTGCTTAAATTTCGCTTTAACGACACCAAACACTTGATAGTTCCCCAGACAACGAAGAAATCTCATGAGTGCACAGGTTGCGATGTAGTACAGCCTGAGCAGCTTTACGAATTACGGCATGGTTAAGTTCGTCGACCACGACCACGCAAAATATGTACACTGATTCAAATATCGGCCAATACCAGAAAGCAACCACCTTTGGTTAAGAAATGCTATATCTCCGAATGTGAAATCTTTTACCCACCAATTGTTTACTTACTCATCTGCCACGAAATGACAATACGAATAACAAAGTGACTGAGATATAGTTTTATAAGATATAATTTTCTCTTCGATTACACTGGTAAGTACAAATTCGATTTATGACATTTGAATAAAGGCACTTACGATGAAATACCACAGATACAATCTTGTACACATTGTTAAAGAAACTGATTCGTTTGCAGTTGGGACAGGGCGAAGTGCCTCTTATTTTAAACATCGGCAAAAGACATATGACCATATTTTGATGAAAAATTCGTGTACCTGAAGAGATTTACTGGCATTGGTTTCGATTGCTACAGCTTCTTGGTCATGTAGATGAAGTTATTGCCGATAATAGTCCAAGTTAAATGGTTTTTTCTTCATTGTCTTCACCGTTGAACAGTCCTCAGAAGTACTTCATCTAGATTTTCAGCATCCACGGTGATTCTGGGAACACTCATTTTTATTTCTGCATGCTTTTTGTCAAGATTTGTACTTTTCCCATATTTGTTTTACAGTCCGACAAAGATCATCATTTAAGCATTATTAACTAACTTTAAGCCTTATTAACTCATTTTTCTTAATTGTGGTGGGGTAGATTTCCATACTATCTCCTTTGCTTTTCGAGTTTACGAGCAGCTTTATTTCTTCATTGAACACCGGCTTTTTTGCCAGCTATTTCAATGCACCTGATTTTGAGTAGTGTTCTTCAAACGAGGATTTATTTGCACATCAGATGTGGTGACAACCACTGGTCTTCTAAACTAGATGCTGATAGATGCTTTGGAAAACTCGATCAAGAAATGGTGAATCAGTCTATTTTATTTACATTCGGGGGTCATTAACCGTAGATAATTATATTAAGTCTTATCCGATCACTAATCCTTTAAACTACACTGCCAGGAACCCATTTCAGGGTGGTGGTAAATAAGAGCTGCCATTGGGTCACTAAGAAATTATTTATCATCATTTGACAACCTAGGTTAGTGTTACTCGTTAAAGTAGCTCAATCAAGGTTACAGCTGTTACAGCAGCTGTTCGAAAATGCACACAGACTGACTGGTTTGATTGCATTATCTTTGCAGGCATCAATTTTGATACTTCAATCTTAACATTTTCCAGATTTTTAAACCGTCAACCAGGTGAGCATAATATTGCAAACATGATTTTTAATAATATTTTGAAGGTGGAAGAGTACATAATTTCCACTTAATGAGGTTTCTGCTTACTTAAAGGAGGAAGATGATGAGCTTCTTCATCAGTAAAGAAGTAGTGAATTGAATTCCTTAGTTTTATTTTTTTGTAAATTCTAACAAAGCCAAGAAATACGATGAGAATAATTAGCATGTATGTACTATATCTTCACAAAATTCTCTTCAAAGACGATTTCCAAAGAGTATTCAACTACTCTCAAAGGAAAGTTCTTAGCATCATGAATTAAACACGAGTACTACAGCTTCTCCAAAAGGACTTACTCGTTTCTTACGTTATCCATATTAAACCTCTGTTGAATTTAACTTGCAAACTTGTAAAAAAAACTATCGCAATCAAAAAGCAAATTTTTCTGCTTTTCCTGCTGTTCAACTGAATGAAATTTATTGTTGTATTGAATTGGATTGAAAGGTATTTGTACTTTCTTTTTCTTCCCTTTTTCTATTTCCCTTCCGCCATACGTTATATTCACACAATACTTATGAGAGGAAAAGGTTCACTAGTAAATTCGGGACTCAGTGTTAGTGAAAATGACTAGAAAATTTGCAAAGAGTTGGAACAAATTTTTAGATTTAGTTTTTCTTATAGAAGGATAACAAATTTTTATATAGGTTCTAGTGCCTTTTTCGGAAAAGGTTATTTTGTGCCCGAGTTTTTATTTTGAGTTTCTCGGTTGGTGAGAAGTATGATATGATAATTTGCTTGAGGCCCATTTAGTCCCAATGCACTTTTGTAAGGTGTAAACTTGTTCTTCTACTGCTTATGTATTTTAGAAAAAAAAAAATGCATAACTATTGTAGATCCAAGCTCATTGATAGTCACTGGAGATTGTCATGTAGTTAGTAACATTAGCAGCGGGCTTAGCGATTTGTTTCCTAAATATCGAGCTTTTTTCTAGAAACGACGCAATTGCTTAACTTCCCCATTTAGGATTGGTGTATGCCAGAATCTGAAAAATCGTATTCGACTTGCCGCTTTTTTTTCTGTCGAAACAAGGCACTCAGACAAAGTACCAGTTCATTGTACACAATAGCTTGTGGACTTAAACTTCATGCGACCAGGATACTTTGCGGCTTTAAACCTCTATATAATGATAAACTCTTCAGGCAACAATATGATAGAAGCTCTAATTGTATTTGTATTTCCTCACATGACAGCATCAGCAGTATAAACAGAACGCATTTCTAAATCAGCCTTGTCATAATTATTGAAACTTCTCTATTAAATTGCTAATAGGTTTTAACTACGCTAGGAAGTTATCCGTATATGCATGATTATTTGAGCTACGCTGATTGTTTAAAATTTTTCCGGAATTGGCTGGGTTTCAATCAAGAGTTTCAATCCAACCAACTTACGTTGCAATGACCACATATTCCATGTCGTCAAAAATGTCTAGGTTTCATTCGCCAAAATTGGAGTGCAATGCCCACATCTGGTCAAGTGCTCCTAAAACATCCTTGCACCTGTTAGATAGGATTCAAAAACATGCAATAAGACTCATATGTGATGCTAATATTAGTCAGTCAATTGACAGCCGGAACACCCTATCTCACCTTATTTTATCGCTATATCCACCACCAATACTCCATTGAAATCGCACAGTAGCATTCTACCCCTTCAACCCCTTCAACCGTTCAAACTTCTCACTATGAATGCTCATCAGTATACCCTCAAGCCCACTTTCGGATGTACTCTACAATATTATGATTCGTTCCTAAGCTATACACCTCGCTTATGAAATGCCCTGCAGAGCTCTCTATTTCCTAGTAGTTATATCTTGCAAACATGTAGGACCAATGTACATCAGTACCTTTCTTTTCTTTCTCCCTAAATATCCTAAGATTTTAAGGGTACACAAATCCCTTGAGTGCACGTTATTTATAAAAAAATTGCATGGTTTAAACCTCCATACGTGGCTACTGGTTATATCCTCTTAGAAATCTGGATGTCTCGGTTAGAGTGGTGCTGTGAGCTTAACCTTCCCGACGACATAAGACTCTTTATGTACGTTGGGATGCATTTAACAGCCTCGGGTATGGATAGGATTACTTTTGAAAACCTCGGCAAACGAAAAACTTTGTTGGAACTTTCGTATCCAACATTTTATTATCAAAATATTAATGTGAGATTTTCATTTATAAAGATTTCCTATTTTCAATCTACAGTTTTTGAAGTTAATTTTAAAAATGTCAACATTGACTTCTCATATTTAAATCTGAGATTTTATTTTCAGAATTCAATGCACGAACTTTAAATTTGAATTGCCATTACCAATATTCAATTTTAAACCGGTTTGTCTTTCTTCATTCAAATAAACTGCAACTTTCGCGCTTGATTATTGGCACGGCAATTTTTCGGCTCCCTTGCCTATCGTTCATCTTCTTTCCAGACTTTTTTACACAAGGACTTTAACCAAATCAAACTCATTGCACCAGGGTAGAACAAAGTCTGTCGGGCCAGCTAGTATACAAATAAATAATGAAACTCAGATTTTCTCAACTACATCCTGGGTAGTTTTGGTGATAATTTCTCACAGTCTGAAAATTTTAAATTTGCATAGAAGTTATATAAAATTTAAGGCATATTATTAAGATAATTTGTGAGTTATTTTAAGGAAATGAAAACGGTACTCACTTGAAATAGGAATTGCTTTCGATCTTCGTTTTTAGTGAGTTTGTTGTTGAATTCTTCCATTAGTTTAACTCCACGTTCAACTGTATCATTGACTACTTTTAATGATCCGACTATTCCCTTTACTCGCCTATAATCTGTGTTCATTCCAAGCTGTTGGATTAATATGCAAAAAGTTTGCAGATAAGCCAAGTCTTTTGAAAATTTTCATAGATTTAGCTGACATTAGATCTGATGGAAGATTTTTGGTAATGAAGTGTAAAACATCAGCTGGTTTCAGATGTAATTTACTCTTTACTTCGTTTTCCTTTTGGTCATCTCCTTCCAAAACTTTTAAAACCATTTTTCGATTTTCTTCAACATTCAGCATGTCATCGAAAAACGAAAACACTGCACATTCCTCATTCAGGTACCAAAATGATTAAGGAACTTATTTATTGCAATTTCAGCTATAGCTTTATCATCTTCTCTATAGAAATTGAGTCTTTTTAGAAAATTAATGTCATTTAATGGTGCTTGTAAGATATCTGGCGCAGAAAACCATGATTGTGTGTAGCATTTGATAATAAAGTAGCAAATAGTTGAAAAAGCTCTTTTATCTTTCGCGTTCAGCTCGATTTGTTGCTGAAATTATATTATTTTACGGCAATATATTCCATCCATCGAGCCAAATGATAAGCTCCTGGTTCCCGAAATTAAATGCCACTTGAAGGAGTTCCTCGCAAATAAATAACTATCAGCTCTAGAAATTCCTTATAGTCATCCCGAGGGAAATTATCTTCTAGCCTTTTCATAACAAATACTAAAATCTCTTCCCTTACATCTGCAAGGACATTCACAGCCTTTTTGTCCATGGACCATATGAAAATTTTACTTTCATCAATCGTTTTCCACTGAGTTTTAAATCTTTTAAACAAAAGAATATCAGGTCCAGAAGATGGATCCAATTTATATGCGTTAAATACTCCTTGAAGGACAATTTCAAAAATGTGATGTCTGCAAGCTAGGTAGAGTATGTCATGACCAATTTTATTTTCTAACAGGACACAAGCTCCGTTTAAACTCCCGGTGCTGCACTTTATCCATCAATGACCAATATTCCAATACTTCATACACTGCAGAAAATACTTCAATACCAGTTCCAGCTGAAAGTTCCGGTATTCCAAGGAGTTGTTCAATTTTTGGAGCTGTTGCAATAATTTGAAGTCTGTCAACTTTAGCTTGGCCAGTTATATCGGGAAGGAGTTTGGAGTCCCAATGTATTACGGCAAAGTTTAAACTCAAGTTGGCAAATTTTGTTTTACTTGCTGTAGCTGTTTGTTCGCGAAAATATTGACGAGAAAGCCTTATATAGGTGCGGTTAATCACAAATTTTAAAGGATCCAAGGAAGTGGCTTCAATACAGGCTGTCAAGAGGTGAACGGCATCTCTGTCACTTACTTTACATTTATCGAGCACTGCCGATAGCCTGGAAGTTAAAATATCTACTCTAGCTCTTTTCAAGCCTGACGGCCTGGTCATGGCGATACAGAGATAGAATTTTTTCAACTTCGAGCTCGACTTCTTCAGATGAAAAAGTAGTATCTAATTCTATTAGCAAAACAATTTGTTCATTCAAATATTTAAACATAACAAAACCATTAAATACATTCGTGATAATTGAATGAACTTTGATCTTCAACTCATTGTTTGGTTCTCTTCTGACGGATCCTCTTTCCTATTTTCCATAGCTGTAAGCTTATAGTCCGTTCCAAGCATACACCAAGGTCGACCTTTCTGTCTTTGTAAAAGCAAATGCATTTTATCCTCTTCAATTTTCATCAAATCCAAATCTGATGCATGCGCGATATCAAATAAAGGTTTCCGCAAAATCATATTCTTTTTTTCGTTGTCTCAGTGTTTCTGTTTTTACTTTTCTTAATGTTTCGTAGCTCTTCGTAATCTTCAATTGTTTTAAGCAATGACATCGATCACGAGTAGGAATTCTAGAATTTTTTGCAAAAATTAGGACAATCATCTACCATATTACTAAACTAACACCATTTGCTAAATTTATCTTCACTCTTTGCATATTATAAAAAAAAAACACCAAGTACATCTCGTTTTTAAGGTAATTTAGAACCTAAAATTTGATTTTTCATAATACCGACCAAAAATAAATTTTCACGTGGCATTTTTTAGCAACTTAACTGATCGCGGGCTACTAAAAGTTTCGATTGACAGAAATAATGAAGTGCATTTTAAATTCCATCACCTACGCCTGCTTAGAAAAAAAAACAACTTTATATGTACAAGAGAGTTAAAGAAAGTTACATACATTACATACAATAGGTACTAGTACAGTAGATGAACTTTTGTAAGAGTGTAGACTTTAAGCTCAGTGCGGCACATGTAAACATGGTCGGAAAAAAAAATAGTGTACTGTTAGATGTCATGGAACTAAAAAATTGGGAGCTCAAAAAAAATTTCGACTTTTCAAAATAAGGACCACCCTAATAGGTACCATTCAAATGAGATGTTTTTTGATCAATAAATAAATCATAAATATATGTAAACAATTGTGCAGTTGTAAGTTCTTTCCCAACCTGCAATCCCGTATTGTAATTTACAATGTGCAAATTTGTAATATATCATAAGTAATATTTTCATTGAGCAATATGGTTTTAAAGGTATATTTTTCGGATACCTTATATTTTCTTAACTTATCCACGTGTACCCTCCAATTTAAGTTTCTATCTATCAACACATCTAAATACTTATAACTTTTAACACTTTCTACTTTGAAACAGGTTGAGTTACATCCTAAGTGTACATTGTAAGTTTTTCTTACCACATGTATGAACAGATAAATATACGTATAAGGCAAGTAGTAGAGTGATACATAACATTCCATTTAAGACGACAAAGACCTTCTAGGTTACAGATCTTGAGTTTCGTATGACTTCCGCACCTTTTAGGGATGAAAAAAATATACCACCGTATACACTTTTATTGAACAAGTGACTTAAAACATTGACACTAAAGAAAGAAACACATTTTAAAAAGAAATTAGTAATACGAGGGCGGGTCAATAAGTCCGTGACTTTTGGAATAAAACACAGATTTTTTGATAAAAAAAATAATTTTATTTTTCAACGTAGTCTCCCTTGAGCTCTATACACTTTGTCCAACGCCTCTCCAATTTTTTTATCCCTTCCAAAAAAAATGATTTGTCGAGGTCCTCAAAATAGGCCTTTGTTTGCGAGATGACTTCATCATTGGAGTCAAATCTTTTTCCACCAAGCCATTTCTTCAGGTTTGGGAACAAGAAGTAGTCGCTCGGAGCCAAATCTGGAGAATAGGGTGGATGAGGGAGCAATTCATAGCCCAATTCATGGATTTTTGCCATGGCAACTGCACATGTGTGCACCCTTGCATTGTCTTGGTGGAAAAGAACTTTTTTCTTGGCCAAATGAGGTCGGTTTTTTTTCAAATCGTCATTGAATCGGTCCAATAAGTTGGCATAATATTCCCCATTGATTGTTCTTCCCTTTTGAAGGTAGTCAATGTGGATTATCCCGCGTGCATCCCAAAAAACAGTCGCCATATCTTTATTGGCTGACAAACCCACCTTGGCCTTCTTTGGCGCCGATTCACCCTTAGAAACCCACTGTTTTGACTGTTGTTTGTTCTCTGGTGTGTTGTAATGGATCCATGTTTCGTCCACGGTTACAAAACGGCGCAAAAACTCCTTCATATTGCGATTAAACAACGCCAAACCTTCCTGTGAAGTGAAGCACACGAAATTCACTTTTTTCCATTTTCTCCTCAAATTAGTGAGTAGTCTGATAAAAATAGCTGTCAAACACAAACTAACTGACGCAGCAAGTTTAAATTTTGACAGGAGTCAACTGACAGATGCCTGTTGACAGGAGTAGTGTTGCTGTTTCAGTAAAGAGGTCAGAAATTCAAAAAGTCACGGACTTATTGACCCGCCATCGTAAAATCGAAAGTATAATACTTGAATATTTGTTATTGAATGACATTATTCATTTGTGGATTTCAAGTGGGATGAAGGATGTAAAAACAATTTAAAAAAAAATAAAAAATTATTGCTTTGGAATTCATCTTCAATTGCAACTATATTTTGAAGGTCATGGTTTCGATTTAGTTGCGGCCGACACAAAGAATTTGTTAAAATGATTAGCAACGTCTACTTGGTCAGATATTGATGCACTTCCCCTTCTAATCTGAAATATTTTTTTTCTTGTTCATATTGGTTATTAAGGATATTGTTAACTGCTCCTCACTATTTCTTCACATTGCGCTTACGGTTCTGAAGTCTGTAAGCATAAGATTTGTCTCTACTTAATTTAACTTCCTTTTTTATCTCGATATTTACTTTTATTTAATATTGTTTTGGGTTGCAGGGACGGTTTTTGCATTTTTTCCGAATTTGAATTTTCTTCGCTATTTTATTTAGCAACTCTTGACCTATCTATGGCCTTAGGCGGTTTGGTTTAATAGCACAAGTGGAGATTTAAATCTCATTTTTTAGAATGTTTAGAAAAATATCGTAAGCCTTTGAGGGATCCGTTCCATTATAAAGGAGTTTCTGGAATTGAAACATTAAGCGCTTCACTAATTTGTCATAATTCATGTTATAAATTGTCTTGAAAGGTAAAAATTTATTACAACTATTTGATTGAATATTTTTTGTATATTCAAATTTGTTATGCAGGGATCTTTAATTCCGTAGTCCAATACTTCAACAGATAATTTTTGTTTAAAACAATGCTTCAGTCTTACAAAAATATGATCAATACATGTTTGTGACTTGTCTGTGACTGTGACAGAGAATCTGAGAATCTATTTTCGTAGTACTCTTACCTTGGAAAGGTAAGGTTTGCTCCTTAGATTTTCTGGTTAAGATCTATTACGGAATTTTTCCTTCAAGGTATTTATTCAACAAATAAATTTATTTTATTATTTTATTATTTTATTTATTTCAACAAAATTGAGGCTCTTTCGATCATTAAAAAGCATGTCTTTAAAAAGAATATTATGTATTCATTGCTTACACACAAGTTTCCTCATATTCCAAAAATTAAAAATTCTTCCAGTCCATCACTTGTTTTGTTGTAAAGTACCAAACATGTTTTCACAAGATATTAAATCTTAATTTCAGTCTTATCGGTCGGTATAATAATATATATGTACCCATTTTTCGTACAACAGCTTTTCAAAAATTTTACATCGTCGAATCTTGTCGTTTATTTCATAAACTGCCACAATGTATCAGAGAACTAACATCCGATATAATATAGGGTTTTTCAATAAGGACTTGACAACTTGTTTTCTAAATAAAACGCAAACCATTTGAGATATTTCAAAAACTTTATTATCGGCTTGAAGTACAATCCAAACATTTATGAATGGAACTCGACTTCGTTCATATGGCCACCGCGGGCACGTTTGCAGCGGTTGATTCATTGGACCCAATTTTCAACGACTCGGCCACACATTTCGGACAAAACGGCCGCTATTTCACGTTCAGTGTTGGCTCTGAGCTCTTCCAACGTCGTCGGCGTATTGGCATAAACCAATGACTTAACGTAGCCTCACAGAAAATAGTCAAGCGGTGTTAAATCGCACGAACGAAGCGGCCAATCGACTGGCCCATTTCTTGAGATAACACGCTCACCATACTTACTCTTCAATAAACCGATTGCAGCGTATGCTGTGCGGCTTGTGGCATCATCCTGTTGAAACCACATGTCGTCCAAGTCCATATCTTCCAATTCAGGAAAAAAATAACCGGTGAACATGGCGCGATAACGCTGACCATTCACAGTAACGTGACGATCGTTATCGTCGACGAAAAAATATGGCCCAATAACGCCGCCGGCATGCAAACCGCACCAAGCAGTTATTTTTTGTGGATGAAGTGTTGATTCATGAAGCACATATGGATTTTCACCCGACCAATAACGTATATTTTGCTTATTGACGAACCAATTGAGCCAAAAATAAGCTTCGTCACTGAAGATGATTTTGCGATGAAATTCATCATCTTGGCGCATCTTCTCCAGAACCAAATCGGAGAACGTACGTCGCTTCAAATGGTCCATCGGCTTCAATTCTTGAGTCAGCTTGATCTTGTGTAAACCAAGACTCTTACGCAAAATACGCCATAATGTGGTCTGAGCGATGCCCAATTCTTGAGAACGCCGTGGAATTGACTGATTTGGATCGTTTGCTACGGACGCCTGAACGGCAGCGATATTTTCGACACTTCGACCAACCCGTTGTGTCATTGACACGGTAACACAACGAATATGTAGACTCAAATTTTTGCACTAAACTTGATATTGTCTGTCTACTAGGGCGAGAATTACGACCGAAAATTGGAGTTAACGCTCTTAAAGTTGCGAAATTGAATGTTGGGTGGCTACCATCGCAAAAGACTCCTGAAATCTCTTCTAAATGAGTATCAGCGAAGCCGTATTTTAAAATCTTCCAAAATCAAGACGAACAACATTTCATTGTCAGTTAGATTAAACCATTCAAGGTGGATGATGATGAACTTCCACCGCACAGACCTAGTAGAAGTCTGAATAGCGATGTCAAAATCAATGTGGTGTTAAGTCTAATTGATCCACCATCGATCAGATATCCACCTCACGAGTGATATTTGGAAAAAATGAAAAAACTTGCGATTTATACCCGACACCTGTTTATTGCTAAATAGGGCCGTATAGAATTTATAGAGAGGAGTTTTATAGAGTCATATTATGTTTCGACATTTCTGTCAAACACTAGTATCCCTGGCAAGCAGTGGAAAGGATTTCGACATCAACTAGGGAGGGGTTGTTTGATATAATTCTCCACATAAGGTATCCATGATACACAAATGGCAGAAGATTACACAGATGTCTACAAATTTTATGGTGTACTTTATGTGTGCTCATAACTAGGGGACCGAGATTGTGAGTGATAGAGAAAACTTCGTTTGTTCAAGATCAGAGTTGAACCAGAACGTACGTAAATACTTATGTAAATTTTATGTTTGCGATAAACTGTTCACAAGCGATATTTAAATAACTATTGTATAAACCCGTTCAAACCGTTGTGCTTTTGCGATAAATCTAATGGCAACCTCTAATGGAATTTTCCTTGATGAGTGGAAGGTTTCCAAAATAAACACAGTATATACATAAGTCCAGACTAGACATGTAGTATCTAACTACAGATCGATTACCAAACTCTCAGTTATTCCCAAAATGTTAGATAGTCTTGTAAATGACAAAATTACCTTTACAATTAAACAGCATGTAAGTAAATACCAACATGGCATTCGGAAGGGTAGATCAACTGTCTTGAACTTTGTGGAATTTAGAATACAAATTTCTGCATTAATTCATTGGAAGCCTATAAACAAATCGATGTGATTTATACAGATTTTGTTAAAGCTTGTAGCAGACCTAACTTGACTATTCATTTAAATAAATTATTCATTGCTGCAATGTTGTTATTGGAGACCACTTTTCTAAGGAAGTTTTAGTCAGCTCTGGTGTTCCAGAAGGCAGCCAAATAGGTCCGATGCTATTCTTACCTTTCATTAATGATTTTTTAAATTTCTTAAAGCATTGCTATTTCCTTATGTATTCGAATGTTATTATGCACATTTTTTGCTTAGATACGAGTATCTACTATAAAGGACTCTTTTTTGTTACAAGCAGATCTAAATTGTTTCACTTAGTGGTGAGAATTAAACAACTTAAGGTTACATATAGACAAGTATGCTTGCATGAGTTATAATAGAACAAAAACCTAAACAATCGCCTTGGTAAAATTTTCTTGAAAAATCCAAGAAGGCCTTTGAAGTTCGTGCTGTCTATTGCATGATTACATAGTTACCAAAGGGAATTCTCTTTTAGGGTTTGTTAAAAGAAACTCCTCTGATTTTGAAGATCCTACTAAAGGGTGTTTTTTTTTTAGAGGTTTGGTTTTTAAACTGTCAACACTGTTTCTACAGACTGTCAATTTGACAGTTGAAAGTTGATTTGTGGTTAGTACATTTTGCTATTTTACGAAGAATAGATTAACGCCAGAACAATGCGTGCAAATTGTGCAAACTTATTTTGAAGACCATGGTTCGGTTCGCCAAACTTATCGTGCGCTACGTTCATTTTACGGTCGACATAATTGTCCATCTGTTCTATGCGAACAGAACAAGTTATTGCCGTTGTGGAGCGCACTGTTGAGGAGAATCCAAATGAGTCCATTCGCCATCGTGCACAGCAATTGGAGCTATGCCCATCTATTTTGTGGAAGATTTGACGAAAAGAACTTGGCTTAAAAGCTTATAAGATCCAGCTTGTGCAAGAGTTGAAACCATTATACGTGTCGTAATTCCGGTGAATGGGCCATAAACATGATTCAGCTTGATTCTTGAGCGAATGGACTTGTGAACTAGCTTCCACAATCTTGTCATCTCACACGTTTACATTACTTTCCTTGCGGGTATATGAAGTCACTGGTCTGTGCCGATAAACCATAGACGTTGGACGATTTGGAAGCCAACATTTGCCGTGTTATTGCTGATATGCGGCCCCAGTTGCTCGGTAAAGTTGTCGAAAATTGGAGCTAGTCGTGGCGCACATATGCCCCATATCATATTTACGCACTAATGGTATAAAATTATTATAGTTACTAACATTAGCTTCAAGTGTTGTGTTATATTTCATATTGAATTTGTATAACTCTAAAAAAAAAAAACACCCTTTACAATTAAGGCATTAAAATGCAGCATTGTGCGTCCTGTCACGGAGTATATTCTATTGCGTAGAATCGAAAACGTATAAAAGAAATTTTTAAAATTTGAGTTACGTCGTTTGTTTTTTAATATTGTCCCTCATGTTCACCATTCTTACCTTTCTAAATGTCTCTTAATGTCATGTTGATCCGAGATTTACTATCTGCGATGATGTTTGAATTTATACACTCCTTCAAGAGTCCTAAGATCTAGAGCCCTACTATTTGAATGTCCTCATAATATATGCATATAGCTCAGAATTCGATATACCTTTGCCCAGAAATATTTTTAAATATATGTGAGAATTTTATTGAGGAGCTTCACTATACATGAGATCGTTCCCGCTGAATGGAGTCGCAATATCGTCTATCCGACCCACGAAAACGTAACTAAACTAATTGTGCCAATTACAGGAGCCCTGTCTCCTATACATTGCAGCTTATCTTTTGCTATCAGTAATGTTCCATGGTGAAAGAATGCCTTACCGACCAAATATTTACTTTAGATATTAGAAAATATAAGCCCTGTTGGTTGCGGTTGCATAACCGTCACCTTCTTTTAAAAAGGAATCATAAATCTTAAAATGTATCAAATTTTTTTATTCGGGCTAGGCATGAGTATTGGAATGCAGTGAAGGATTAATTTTTGGCAATCACTGCGTTTAAATTACGAATTCCTTTCTGCATTGAACAAATTGACTTTATATAAAAACTCTTTCCATCTCAGTTCTACTGTGCAATCACATACCCAGTTTATCCGACAGCTCAATGTGGTTTCGACGATGCAAGTGCCATTCATGGATAATGGCTGGGTGCTTAAATTTCGCTTTAACGACACCAAACACTTGATAGTTCCCCAGACAACGAAGAAATCTCATGAGTGCACAGGTTGCGATGTAGTACAGCCTGAGCAGCTTTACGAATTACGGCATGGTTAAGTTCGTCGACCACGACCACGCAAAATATGTACACTGATTCAAATATCGGCCAATACCAGAAAGCAACCACCTTTGGTTAAGAAATGCTATATCTCCGAATGTGAAATCTTTTACCCACCAATTGTTTACTTACTCATCTGCCACGAAATGACAATACGAATAACAAAGTGACTGAGATATAGTTTTATAAGATATAATTTTCTCTTCGATTACACTGGTAAGTACAAATTCGATTTATGACATTTGAATAAAGGCACTTACGATGAAATACCACAGATACAATCTTGTACACATTGTTAAAGAAACTGATTCGTTTGCAGTTGGGACAGGGCGAAGTGCCTCTTATTTTAAACATCGGCAAAAGACATATGACCATATTTTGATGAAAAATTCGTGTACCTGAAGAGATTTACTGGCATTGGTTTCGATTGCTACAGCTTCTTGGTCATGTAGATGAAGTTATTGCCGATAATAGTCCAAGTTAAATGGTTTTTTCTTCATTGTCTTCACCGTTGAACAGTCCTCAGAAGTACTTCATCTAGATTTTCAGCATCCACGGTGATTCTGGGAACACTCATTTTTATTTCTGCATGCTTTTTGTCAAGATTTGTACTTTTCCCATATTTGTTTTACAGTCCGACAAAGATCATCATTTAAGCATTATTAACTAACTTTAAGCCTTATTAACTCATTTTTCTTAATTGTGGTGGGGTAGATTTCCATACTATCTCCTTTGCTTTTCGAGTTTACGAGCAGCTTTATTTCTTCATTGAACACCGGCTTTTTTGCCAGCTATTTCAATGCACCTGATTTTGAGTAGTGTTCTTCAAACGAGGATTTATTTGCACATCAGATGTGGTGACAACCACTGGTCTTCTAAACTAGATGCTGATAGATGCTTTGGAAAACTCGATCAAGAAATGGTGAATCAGTCTATTTTATTTACATTCGGGGGTCATTAACCGTAGATAATTATATTAAGTCTTATCCGATCACTAATCCTTTAAACTACACTGCCAGGAACCCATTTCAGGGTGGTGGTAAATAAGAGCTGCCATTGGGTCACTAAGAAATTATTTATCATCATTTGACAACCTAGGTTAGTGTTACTCGTTAAAGTAGCTCAATCAAGGTTACAGCTGTTACAGCAGCTGTTCGAAAATGCACACAGACTGACTGGTTTGATTGCATTATCTTTGCAGGCATCAATTTTGATACTTCAATCTTAACATTTTCCAGATTTTTAAACCGTCAACCAGGTGAGCATAATATTGCAAACATGATTTTTAATAATATTTTGAAGGTGGAAGAGTACATAATTTCCACTTAATGAGGTTTCTGCTTACTTAAAGGAGGAAGATGATGAGCTTCTTCATCAGTAAAGAAGTAGTGAATTGAATTCCTTAGTTTTATTTTTTTGTAAATTCTAACAAAGCCAAGAAATACGATGAGAATAATTAGCATGTATGTACTATATCTTCACAAAATTCTCTTCAAAGACGATTTCCAAAGAGTATTCAACTACTCTCAAAGGAAAGTTCTTAGCATCATGAATTAAACACGAGTACTACAGCTTCTCCAAAAGGACTTACTCGTTTCTTACGTTATCCATATTAAACCTCTGTTGAATTTAACTTGCAAACTTGTAAAAAAAACTATCGCAATCAAAAAGCAAATTTTTCTGCTTTTCCTGCTGTTCAACTGAATGAAATTTATTGTTGTATTGAATTGGATTGAAAGGTATTTGTACTTTCTTTTTCTTCCCTTTTTCTATTTCCCTTCCGCCATACGTTATATTCACACAATACTTATGAGAGGAAAAGGTTCACTAGTAAATTCGGGACTCAGTGTTAGTGAAAATGACTAGAAAATTTGCAAAGAGTTGGAACAAATTTTTAGATTTAGTTTTTCTTATAGAAGGATAACAAATTTTTATATAGGTTCTAGTGCCTTTTTCGGAAAAGGTTATTTTGTGCCCGAGTTTTTATTTTGAGTTTCTCGGTTGGTGAGAAGTATGATATGATAATTTGCTTGAGGCCCATTTAGTCCCAATGCACTTTTGTAAGGTGTAAACTTGTTCTTCTACTGCTTATGTATTTTAGAAAAAAAAAAATGCATAACTATTGTAGATCCAAGCTCATTGATAGTCACTGGAGATTGTCATGTAGTTAGTAACATTAGCAGCGGGCTTAGCGATTTGTTTCCTAAATATCGAGCTTTTTTCTAGAAACGACGCAATTGCTTAACTTCCCCATTTAGGATTGGTGTATGCCAGAATCTGAAAAATCGTATTCGACTTGCCGCTTTTTTTTCTGTCGAAACAAGGCACTCAGACAAAGTACCAGTTCATTGTACACAATAGCTTGTGGACTTAAACTTCATGCGACCAGGATACTTTGCGGCTTTAAACCTCTATATAATGATAAACTCTTCAGGCAACAATATGATAGAAGCTCTAATTGTATTTGTATTTCCTCACATGACAGCATCAGCAGTATAAACAGAACGCATTTCTAAATCAGCCTTGTCATAATTATTGAAACTTCTCTATTAAATTGCTAATAGGTTTTAACTACGCTAGGAAGTTATCCGTATATGCATGATTATTTGAGCTACGCTGATTGTTTAAAATTTTTCCGGAATTGGCTGGGTTTCAATCAAGAGTTTCAATCCAACCAACTTACGTTGCAATGACCACATATTCCATGTCGTCAAAAATGTCTAGGTTTCATTCGCCAAAATTGGAGTGCAATGCCCACATCTGGTCAAGTGCTCCTAAAACATCCTTGCACCTGTTAGATAGGATTCAAAAACATGCAATAAGACTCATATGTGATGCTAATATTAGTCAGTCAATTGACAGCCGGAACACCCTATCTCACCTTATTTTATCGCTATATCCACCACCAATACTCCATTGAAATCGCACAGTAGCATTCTACCCCTTCAACCCCTTCAACCGTTCAAACTTCTCACTATGAATGCTCATCAGTATACCCTCAAGCCCACTTTCGGATGTACTCTACAATATTATGATTCGTTCCTAAGCTATACACCTCGCTTATGAAATGCCCTGCAGAGCTCTCTATTTCCTAGTAGTTATATCTTGCAAACATGTAGGACCAATGTACATCAGTACCTTTCTTTTCTTTCTCCCTAAATATCCTAAGATTTTAAGGGTACACAAATCCCTTGAGTGCACGTTATTTATAAAAAAATTGCATGGTTTAAACCTCCATACGTGGCTACTGGTTATATCCTCTTAGAAATCTGGATGTCTCGGTTAGAGTGGTGCTGTGAGCTTAACCTTCCCGACGACATAAGACTCTTTATGTACGTTGGGATGCATTTAACAGCCTCGGGTATGGATAGGATTACTTTTGAAAACCTCGGCAAACGAAAAACTTTGTTGGAACTTTCGTATCCAACATTTTATTATCAAAATATTAATGTGAGATTTTCATTTATAAAGATTTCCTATTTTCAATCTACAGTTTTTGAAGTTAATTTTAAAAATGTCAACATTGACTTCTCATATTTAAATCTGAGATTTTATTTTCAGAATTCAATGCACGAACTTTAAATTTGAATTGCCATTACCAATATTCAATTTTAAACCGGTTTGTCTTTCTTCATTCAAATAAACTGCAACTTTCGCGCTTGATTATTGGCACGGCAATTTTTCGGCTCCCTTGCCTATCGTTCATCTTCTTTCCAGACTTTTTTACACAAGGACTTTAACCAAATCAAACTCATTGCACCAGGGTAGAACAAAGTCTGTCGGGCCAGCTAGTATACAAATAAATAATGAAACTCAGATTTTCTCAACTACATCCTGGGTAGTTTTGGTGATAATTTCTCACAGTCTGAAAATTTTAAATTTGCATAGAAGTTATATAAAATTTAAGGCATATTATTAAGATAATTTGTGAGTTATTTTAAGGAAATGAAAACGGTACTCACTTGAAATAGGAATTGCTTTCGATCTTCGTTTTTAGTGAGTTTGTTGTTGAATTCTTCCATTAGTTTAACTCCACGTTCAACTGTATCATTGACTACTTTTAATGATCCGACTATTCCCTTTACTCGCCTATAATCTGTGTTCATTCCAAGCTGTTGGATTAATATGCAAAAAGTTTGCAGATAAGCCAAGTCTTTTGAAAATTTTCATAGATTTAGCTGACATTAGATCTGATGGAAGATTTTTGGTAATGAAGTGTAAAACATCAGCTGGTTTCAGATGTAATTTACTCTTTACTTCGTTTTCCTTTTGGTCATCTCCTTCCAAAACTTTTAAAACCATTTTTCGATTTTCTTCAACATTCAGCATGTCATCGAAAAACGAAAACACTGCACATTCCTCATTCAGGTACCAAAATGATTAAGGAACTTATTTATTGCAATTTCAGCTATAGCTTTATCATCTTCTCTATAGAAATTGAGTCTTTTTAGAAAATTAATGTCATTTAATGGTGCTTGTAAGATATCTGGCGCAGAAAACCATGATTGTGTGTAGCATTTGATAATAAAGTAGCAAATAGTTGAAAAAGCTCTTTTATCTTTCGCGTTCAGCTCGATTTGTTGCTGAAATTATATTATTTTACGGCAATATATTCCATCCATCGAGCCAAATGATAAGCTCCTGGTTCCCGAAATTAAATGCCACTTGAAGGAGTTCCTCGCAAATAAATAACTATCAGCTCTAGAAATTCCTTATAGTCATCCCGAGGGAAATTATCTTCTAGCCTTTTCATAACAAATACTAAAATCTCTTCCCTTACATCTGCAAGGACATTCACAGCCTTTTTGTCCATGGACCATATGAAAATTTTACTTTCATCAATCGTTTTCCACTGAGTTTTAAATCTTTTAAACAAAAGAATATCAGGTCCAGAAGATGGATCCAATTTATATGCGTTAAATACTCCTTGAAGGACAATTTCAAAAATGTGATGTCTGCAAGCTAGGTAGAGTATGTCATGACCAATTTTATTTTCTAACAGGACACAAGCTCCGTTTAAACTCCCGGTGCTGCACTTTATCCATCAATGACCAATATTCCAATACTTCATACACTGCAGAAAATACTTCAATACCAGTTCCAGCTGAAAGTTCCGGTATTCCAAGGAGTTGTTCAATTTTTGGAGCTGTTGCAATAATTTGAAGTCTGTCAACTTTAGCTTGGCCAGTTATATCGGGAAGGAGTTTGGAGTCCCAATGTATTACGGCAAAGTTTAAACTCAAGTTGGCAAATTTTGTTTTACTTGCTGTAGCTGTTTGTTCGCGAAAATATTGACGAGAAAGCCTTATATAGGTGCGGTTAATCACAAATTTTAAAGGATCCAAGGAAGTGGCTTCAATACAGGCTGTCAAGAGGTGAACGGCATCTCTGTCACTTACTTTACATTTATCGAGCACTGCCGATAGCCTGGAAGTTAAAATATCTACTCTAGCTCTTTTCAAGCCTGACGGCCTGGTCATGGCGATACAGAGATAGAATTTTTTCAACTTCGAGCTCGACTTCTTCAGATGAAAAAGTAGTATCTAATTCTATTAGCAAAACAATTTGTTCATTCAAATATTTAAACATAACAAAACCATTAAATACATTCGTGATAATTGAATGAACTTTGATCTTCAACTCATTGTTTGGTTCTCTTCTGACGGATCCTCTTTCCTATTTTCCATAGCTGTAAGCTTATAGTCCGTTCCAAGCATACACCAAGGTCGACCTTTCTGTCTTTGTAAAAGCAAATGCATTTTATCCTCTTCAATTTTCATCAAATCCAAATCTGATGCATGCGCGATATCAAATAAAGGTTTCCGCAAAATCATATTCTTTTTTTCGTTGTCTCAGTGTTTCTGTTTTTACTTTTCTTAATGTTTCGTAGCTCTTCGTAATCTTCAATTGTTTTAAGCAATGACATCGATCACGAGTAGGAATTCTAGAATTTTTTGCAAAAATTAGGACAATCATCTACCATATTACTAAACTAACACCATTTGCTAAATTTATCTTCACTCTTTGCATATTATAAAAAAAAAACACCAAGTACATCTCGTTTTTAAGGTAATTTAGAACCTAAAATTTGATTTTTCATAATACCGACCAAAAATAAATTTTCACGTGGCATTTTTTAGCAACTTAACTGATCGCGGGCTACTAAAAGTTTCGATTGACAGAAATAATGAAGTGCATTTTAAATTCCATCACCTACGCCTGCTTAGAAAAAAAAACAACTTTATATGTACAAGAGAGTTAAAGAAAGTTACATACATTACATACAATAGGTACTAGTACAGTAGATGAACTTTTGTAAGAGTGTAGACTTTAAGCTCAGTGCGGCACATGTAAACATGGTCGGAAAAAAAAATAGTGTACTGTTAGATGTCATGGAACTAAAAAATTGGGAGCTCAAAAAAAATTTCGACTTTTCAAAATAAGGACCACCCTAATAGGTACCATTCAAATGAGATGTTTTTTGATCAATAAATAAATCATAAATATATGTAAACAATTGTGCAGTTGTAAGTTCTTTCCCAACCTGCAATCCCGTATTGTAATTTACAATGTGCAAATTTGTAATATATCATAAGTAATATTTTCATTGAGCAATATGGTTTTAAAGGTATATTTTTCGGATACCTTATATTTTCTTAACTTATCCACGTGTACCCTCCAATTTAAGTTTCTATCTATCAACACATCTAAATACTTATAACTTTTAACACTTTCTACTTTGAAACAGGTTGAGTTACATCCTAAGTGTACATTGTAAGTTTTTCTTACCACATGTATGAACAGATAAATATACGTATAAGGCAAGTAGTAGAGTGATACATAACATTCCATTTAAGACGACAAAGACCTTCTAGGTTACAGATCTTGAGTTTCGTATGACTTCCGCACCTTTTAGGGATGAAAAAAATATACCACCGTATACACTTTTATTGAACAAGTGACTTAAAACATTGACACTAAAGAAAGAAACACATTTTAAAAAGAAATTAGTAATACGAGGGCGGGTCAATAAGTCCGTGACTTTTGGAATAAAACACAGATTTTTTGATAAAAAAAATAATTTTATTTTTCAACGTAGTCTCCCTTGAGCTCTATACACTTTGTCCAACGCCTCTCCAATTTTTTTATCCCTTCCAAAAAAAATGATTTGTCGAGGTCCTCAAAATAGGCCTTTGTTTGCGAGATGACTTCATCATTGGAGTCAAATCTTTTTCCACCAAGCCATTTCTTCAGGTTTGGGAACAAGAAGTAGTCGCTCGGAGCCAAATCTGGAGAATAGGGTGGATGAGGGAGCAATTCATAGCCCAATTCATGGATTTTTGCCATGGCAACTGCACATGTGTGCACCCTTGCATTGTCTTGGTGGAAAAGAACTTTTTTCTTGGCCAAATGAGGTCGGTTTTTTTTCAAATCGTCATTGAATCGGTCCAATAAGTTGGCATAATATTCCCCATTGATTGTTCTTCCCTTTTGAAGGTAGTCAATGTGGATTATCCCGCGTGCATCCCAAAAAACAGTCGCCATATCTTTATTGGCTGACAAACCCACCTTGGCCTTCTTTGGCGCCGATTCACCCTTAGAAACCCACTGTTTTGACTGTTGTTTGTTCTCTGGTGTGTTGTAATGGATCCATGTTTCGTCCACGGTTACAAAACGGCGCAAAAACTCCTTCATATTGCGATTAAACAACGCCAAACCTTCCTGTGAAGTGAAGCACACGAAATTCACTTTTTTCCATTTTCTCCTCAAATTAGTGAGTAGTCTGATAAAAATAGCTGTCAAACACAAACTAACTGACGCAGCAAGTTTAAATTTTGACAGGAGTCAACTGACAGATGCCTGTTGACAGGAGTAGTGTTGCTGTTTCAGTAAAGAGGTCAGAAATTCAAAAAGTCACGGACTTATTGACCCGCCATCGTAAAATCGAAAGTATAATACTTGAATATTTGTTATTGAATGACATTATTCATTTGTGGATTTCAAGTGGGATGAAGGATGTAAAAACAATTTAAAAAAAAATAAAAAATTATTGCTTTGGAATTCATCTTCAATTGCAACTATATTTTGAAGGTCATGGTTTCGATTTAGTTGCGGCCGACACAAAGAATTTGTTAAAATGATTAGCAACGTCTACTTGGTCAGATATTGATGCACTTCCCCTTCTAATCTGAAATATTTTTTTTCTTGTTCATATTGGTTATTAAGGATATTGTTAACTGCTCCTCACTATTTCTTCACATTGCGCTTACGGTTCTGAAGTCTGTAAGCATAAGATTTGTCTCTACTTAATTTAACTTCCTTTTTTATCTCGATATTTACTTTTATTTAATATTGTTTTGGGTTGCAGGGACGGTTTTTGCATTTTTTCCGAATTTGAATTTTCTTCGCTATTTTATTTAGCAACTCTTGACCTATCTATGGCCTTAGGCGGTTTGGTTTAATAGCACAAGTGGAGATTTAAATCTCATTTTTTAGAATGTTTAGAAAAATATCGTAAGCCTTTGAGGGATCCGTTCCATTATAAAGGAGTTTCTGGAATTGAAACATTAAGCGCTTCACTAATTTGTCATAATTCATGTTATAAATTGTCTTGAAAGGTAAAAATTTATTACAACTATTTGATTGAATATTTTTTGTATATTCAAATTTGTTATGCAGGGATCTTTAATTCCGTAGTCCAATACTTCAACAGATAATTTTTGTTTAAAACAATGCTTCAGTCTTACAAAAATATGATCAATACATGTTTGTGACTTGTCTGTGACTGTGACAGAGAATCTGAGAATCTATTTTCGTAGTACTCTTACCTTGGAAAGGTAAGGTTTGCTCCTTAGATTTTCTGGTTAAGATCTATTACGGAATTTTTCCTTCAAGGTATTTATTCAACAAATAAATTTATTTTATTATTTTATTATTTTATTTATTTCAACAAAATTGAGGCTCTTTCGATCATTAAAAAGCATGTCTTTAAAAAGAATATTATGTATTCATTGCTTACACACAAGTTTCCTCATATTCCAAAAATTAAAAATTCTTCCAGTCCATCACTTGTTTTGTTGTAAAGTACCAAACATGTTTTCACAAGATATTAAATCTTAATTTCAGTCTTATCGGTCGGTATAATAATATATATGTACCCATTTTTCGTACAACAGCTTTTCAAAAATTTTACATCGTCGAATCTTGTCGTTTATTTCATAAACTGCCACAATGTATCAGAGAACTAACATCCGATATAATATAGGGTTTTTCAATAAGGACTTGACAACTTGTTTTCTAAATAAAACGCAAACCATTTGAGATATTTCAAAAACTTTATTATCGGCTTGAAGTACAATCCAAACATTTATGAATGGAACTCGACTTCGTTCATATGGCCACCGCGGGCACGTTTGCAGCGGTTGATTCATTGGACCCAATTTTCAACGACTCGGCCACACATTTCGGACAAAACGGCCGCTATTTCACGTTCAGTGTTGGCTCTGAGCTCTTCCAACGTCGTCGGCGTATTGGCATAAACCAATGACTTAACGTAGCCTCACAGAAAATAGTCAAGCGGTGTTAAATCGCACGAACGAAGCGGCCAATCGACTGGCCCATTTCTTGAGATAACACGCTCACCATACTTACTCTTCAATAAACCGATTGCAGCGTATGCTGTGCGGCTTGTGGCATCATCCTGTTGAAACCACATGTCGTCCAAGTCCATATCTTCCAATTCAGGAAAAAAATAACCGGTGAACATGGCGCGATAACGCTGACCATTCACAGTAACGTGACGATCGTTATCGTCGACGAAAAAATATGGCCCAATAACGCCGCCGGCATGCAAACCGCACCAAGCAGTTATTTTTTGTGGATGAAGTGTTGATTCATGAAGCACATATGGATTTTCACCCGACCAATAACGTATATTTTGCTTATTGACGAACCAATTGAGCCAAAAATAAGCTTCGTCACTGAAGATGATTTTGCGATGAAATTCATCATCTTGGCGCATCTTCTCCAGAACCAAATCGGAGAACGTACGTCGCTTCAAATGGTCCATCGGCTTCAATTCTTGAGTCAGCTTGATCTTGTGTAAACCAAGACTCTTACGCAAAATACGCCATAATGTGGTCTGAGCGATGCCCAATTCTTGAGAACGCCGTGGAATTGACTGATTTGGATCGTTTGCTACGGACGCCTGAACGGCAGCGATATTTTCGACACTTCGACCAACCCGTTGTGTCATTGACACGGTAACACAACGAATATGTAGACTCAAATTTTTGCACTAAACTTGATATTGTCTGTCTACTAGGGCGAGAATTACGACCGAAAATTGGAGTTAACGCTCTTAAAGTTGCGAAATTGAATGTTGGGTGGCTACCATCGCAAAAGACTCCTGAAATCTCTTCTAAATGAGTATCAGCGAAGCCGTATTTTAAAATCTTCCAAAATCAAGACGAACAACATTTCATTGTCAGTTAGATTAAACCATTCAAGGTGGATGATGATGAACTTCCACCGCACAGACCTAGTAGAAGTCTGAATAGCGATGTCAAAATCAATGTGGTGTTAAGTCTAATTGATCCACCATCGATCAGATATCCACCTCACGAGTGATATTTGGAAAAAATGAAAAAACTTGCGATTTATACCCGACACCTGTTTATTGCTAAATAGGGCCGTATAGAATTTATAGAGAGGAGTTTTATAGAGTCATATTATGTTTCGACATTTCTGTCAAACACTAGTATCCCTGGCAAGCAGTGGAAAGGATTTCGACATCAACTAGGGAGGGGTTGTTTGATATAATTCTCCACATAAGGTATCCATGATACACAAATGGCAGAAGATTACACAGATGTCTACAAATTTTATGGTGTACTTTATGTGTGCTCATAACTAGGGGACCGAGATTGTGAGTGATAGAGAAAACTTCGTTTGTTCAAGATCAGAGTTGAACCAGAACGTACGTAAATACTTATGTAAATTTTATGTTTGCGATAAACTGTTCACAAGCGATATTTAAATAACTATTGTATAAACCCGTTCAAACCGTTGTGCTTTTGCGATAAATCTAATGGCAACCTCTAATGGAATTTTCCTTGATGAGTGGAAGGTTTCCAAAATAAACACAGTATATACATAAGTCCAGACTAGACATGTAGTATCTAACTACAGATCGATTACCAAACTCTCAGTTATTCCCAAAATGTTAGATAGTCTTGTAAATGACAAAATTACCTTTACAATTAAACAGCATGTAAGTAAATACCAACATGGCATTCGGAAGGGTAGATCAACTGTCTTGAACTTTGTGGAATTTAGAATACAAATTTCTGCATTAATTCATTGGAAGCCTATAAACAAATCGATGTGATTTATACAGATTTTGTTAAAGCTTGTAGCAGACCTAACTTGACTATTCATTTAAATAAATTATTCATTGCTGCAATGTTGTTGACCACTTTTCTAAGGAAGTTTTAGTCAGCTCTGGTGTTCCAGAAGGCAGCCAAATAGGTCCGATGCTATTCTTACCTTTCATTAATGATTTTTTAAATTTCTTAAAGCATTGCTATTTCCTTATGTATTCGAATGTTATTATGCATATTTTTTGCTTAGATACGAGTATCTACTATAAAGGACTCTTTTTTGTTACAAGCAGATCTAAATTGTTTCACTTAGTGGTGAGAATTAAACAACTTAAGGTTACATATAGACAAGTATGCTTGCATGAGTTATAATAGAACAAAAACCTAAACAATCGCCTTGGTAAAACACCCAATTTTCTTGAAAAATCCAAGAAGGCCTTTGAAGTTCGTGCTGTCTATTGCATGATTACATAGTTACCAAAGGGAATTCTCTTTTAGGGTTTGTTAAAAGAAATTCCTCTGATTTTGAAGATCCTAATAAAGGGTGTTTTTTTTTAGAGGTTTGGTTTTTAAACTGTCAACACTGTTTCTACAGACTGTCAATTTGACAGTTGAAAGTTGATTTGTGGTTAGTACATTTTGCTATTTTACGAAGAATAGATTAACGCCAGAACAATGCGTGCAAATTGTGCAAACTTATTTTGAAGACCATGGTTCGGTTCGCCAAACTTATCGTGCGCTACGTTCATTTTACGGTCGACATAATTGTCCATCTGTTCTATGCGAACAGAACAAGTTATTGCCGTTGTGGAGCGCACTGTTGAGGAGAATCCAAATGAGTCCATTCGCCATCGTGCACAGCAATTGGAGCTATGCCCATCTATTTTGTGGAAGATTTGATGAAAAGAACTTGGCTTAAAAGCTTATAAGATCCAGCTTGTGCAAGAGTTGAAACCATTATACGTGTCGTAATTCCGGTGAATGGGCCATAAACATGATTCGGCTTGATTCTTGAGCGAATGGACTTGTGAACTAGCTTCCACAATCTTGTCATCTCACACCTTTACATTACTTTCCTTGCGGGTATATGAAGTCACTGGTCTGTGCCGATAAACCATAGACGTTGGACGATTTGGAAGCCAACATTTGCCGTGTTATTGCTGATATGCGGCCCCAGTTGCTCGGTAAAGTTGTCGAAAATTGGAGCTAGTCGTGGCGCACATATGCCCCATATCATATTTACGCACTAATGGTATAAAATTATTATAGTTACTAACATTAGCTTCAAGTGTTGTGTTATATTTCATATTGAATTTGTATAACTCTAAAAAAAAAAACACCCTTTACAATTAAGGCATTAAAATGCAGCATTGTGCGTCCTGTCACGGAGTATATTCTATTGCGTAGAATCGAAAACGTATAAAAGAAATTTTTAAAATTTGAGTTACGTCGTTTGTTTTTTAATATTGTCCCTCATGTTCACCATTCTTACCTTTCTAAATATCTCTTAATGTCATGTTGATCCGAGATTTACTATCTGCGATGATGTTTAAATTTATACACTCCTTCAAGAGTCCTAAGATCTAGAGCCCTACTATTTGAATGTCCTCATAATATATGCATATAGCTCAGAATTCGATATACCTTTGCCCAGAAATATTTTTAAATATATGTGAGAATTTTATGGAGGAGCTTCACTATACATGAAATCGTTCCCGCTGAATGGAGTCGCAATATCGTCTATCCGACCCACGAAAACGTAACTAAACTAATTGTGCCAATTACAGGAGCCCTGTCTCCTATACATTGCAGCTTATCTTTTGCTATCAGTAATGTTCCATGGTGAAAGAATGCCTTACCGACCAAATATTTACTTTAGATATTAGAAAATATAAGCCCTGTTGGTTGCGGTTGCATAACCGTCACCTTCTTTTAAAAAGGAATCATAAATCTTAAAATGTATCAAATTTTTTTATTCGGGCTAGGCATGAGTATTGGAATGCAGTGAAGGATTAATTTGTGGCAATCACTGCGTTTAAATTACGAATTCCTTTCTGCATTGAACAAATTGACTTTATATAAAAACTCTTTCCATCTCAGTTCTACTGTGCAATCACATACCCAGTTTATCCGACAGCTCAATGTGGTTTCGACGATGCAAGTGCCATTCATGGATAATGGCTGGGTGTTTAAATTTCGCTTTAACGACACCAAACACTTGATAGTTCCCCAGACAACGAAGAAATCTCATGAGTGCACAGGTTGCGATGTAGTACAGCCTGTGCAGCTTTAGGAACTACGGCATGGTTAAGTTCGTCGACCACGACCACGCAAAATATGTACACTGATTCAAATATCGGCCAATACCAGAAAGCAACCACCTTTGGTTAAGAAATGCTATATCTCCGAATGTGAAATCTTTTACCCACCAATTGTTTACTTACTCATCTGCCACGAAATGACAATACGAATAACAAAGTGACTGAGATATAGTTTTATAAGATATAATTTTCTCTTCGATTACACTGGTAAGTACAAATTCGATTTATGACATTTGAATAAAGGCACTTACGATGAAATACCACAGATACAATCTTGTACACATTGTTAAAGAAACTGATTCGTTTGCAGTTGGGACAGGGCGAAGTGCCTCTTATTTTAAACATCGGCAAAAGACATATGACCATATTTTGATGAAAAATTCGTGTACCTGAAGAGATTTACTGGCATTGGTTTCGATTGCTACAGCTTCTTGGTCATGTAGATGAAGTTATTGCCGATAATAGTCCAAGTTAAATGGTTTTTTCTTCATTGTCTTCACCGTTGAACAGTCCTCAGAAGTACTTCATCTAGATTTTCAGCATCCACGGTGATTCTGGGAACACTCATTTTTATTTCTGCATGCTTTTTGTCAAGATTTGTACTTTTCCCATATTTGTTTTACAGTCCGACAAAGATCATCATTTAAGCATTATTAACTAACTTTAAGCCTTATTAACTCATTTTTCTTAATTGTGGTGGGGTAGATTTCCATACTATCTCCTTTGCTTTTCGAGTTTACGAGCAGCTTTATTTCTTCATTGAACACCGGCTTTTTTGCCAGCTATTTCAATGCACCTGATTTTGAGTAGTGTTCTTCAAACGAGGATTTATTTGCACATCAGATGTGGTGACAACCACTGGTCTTCTAAACTAGATGCTGATAGATGCTTTGGAAAACTCGATCAAGAAATGGTGAATCAGTCTATTTTATTTACATTCGGGGGTCATTAACCGTAGATAATTTTATTAAGTCTTATCCGATCACTAATCCTTTAAACTACACTGCCAGGAACCCATTTCAGGGTGGTGGTAAATAAGAGCTGCCATTGGGTCACTAAGAAATTATTTATCATCATTTGACAACCTAGGTTAGTGTTACTCGTTAAAGTAGCTCAATCAAGGTTACAGCTGTTACAGCAGCTGTTCGAAAATGCACACAGACTGACTGGTTTGATTGCATTATCTTTGCAGGCATCAATTTTGATACTTCAATCTTAACATTTTCCAGATTTTTAAACCGTCAACCAGGTGAGCATAATATTGCAAACATGATTTTTAATAATATTTTGAAGGTGGAAGAGTACATAATTTCCACTTAATGAGGTTTCTGCTTACTTAAAGGAGGAAGATGATGAGCTTCTTCATCAGTAAAGAAGTAGTGAATTGAATTCCTTAGTTTTATTTTTTTGTAAATTCTAACAAAGCCAAGAAATACGATGAGAATAATTAGCATGTATGTACTATATCTTCACAAAATTCTCTTCAAAGACGATTTCCAAAGAGTATTCAACTACTCTCAAAGGAAAGTTCTTAGCATCATGAATTAAACACGAGTACTACAGCTTCTCCAAAAGGACTTACTCGTTTCTTACGTTATCCATATTAAACCTCTGTTGAATTTAACTTGCAAACTTGTAAAAAAAACTATCGCAATCAAAAAGCAAATTTTTCTGCTTTTCCTGCTGTTCAACTGAATGAAATTTATTGTTGTATTGAATTGGATTGAAAGGTATTTGTACTTTCTTTTTCTTCCCTTTTTCTATTTCCCTTCCGCCATACGTTATATTCACACAATACTTATGAGAGGAAAAGGTTCACTAGTAAATTCGGGACTCAGTGTTAGTGAAAATGACTAGAAAATTTGCAAAGAGTTGGAACAAATTTTTAGATTTAGTTTTTCTTATAGAAGGATAACAAATTTTTATATAGGTTCTAGTGCCTTTTTCGGAAAAGGTTATTTTGTGCCCGAGTTTTTATTTTGAGTTTCTCGGTTGGTGAGAAGTATGATATGATAATTTGCTTGAGGCCCATTTAGTCCCAATGCACTTTTGTAAGGTGTAAACTTGTTCTTCTACTGCTTATGTATTTTAGAAAAAAAAAAATGCATAACTATTGTAGATCCAAGCTCATTGATAGTCACTGGAGATTGTCATGTAGTTAGTAACATTAGCAGCGGGCTTAGCGATTTGTTTCCTAAATATCGAGCTTTTTTCTAGAAACGACGCAATTGCTTAACTTCCCCATTTAGGATTGGTGTATGCCAGAATCTGAAAAATCGTATTCGACTTGCCGCTTTTTTTTCTGTCGAAACAAGGCACTCAGACAAAGTACCAGTTCATTGTACACAATAGCTTGTGGACTTAAACTTCATGCGACCAGGATACTTTGCGGCTTTAAACCTCTATATAATGATAAACTCTTCAGGCAACAATATGATAGAAGCTCTAATTGTATTTGTATTTCCTCACATGACAGCATCAGCAGTATAAACAGAACGCATTTCTAAATCAGCCTTGTCATAATTATTGAAACTTCTCTATTAAATTGCTAATAGGTTTTAACTACGCTAGGAAGTTATCCGTATATGCATGATTATTTGAGCTACGCTGATTGTTTAAAATTTTTCCGGAATTGGCTGGGTTTCAATCAAGAGTTTCAATCCAACCAACTTACGTTGCAATGACCACATATTCCATGTCGTCAAAAATGTCTAGGTTTCATTCGCCAAAATTGGAGTGCAATGCCCACATCTGGTCAAGTGCTCCTAAAACATCCTTGCACCTGTTAGATAGGATTCAAAAACATGCAATAAGACTCATATGTGATGCTAATATTAGTCAGTCAATTGACAGCCGGAACACCCTATCTCACCTTATTTTATCGCTATATCCACCACCAATACTCCATTGAAATCGCACAGTAGCATTCTACCCCTTCAACCCCTTCAACCGTTCAAACTTCTCACTATGAATGCTCATCAGTATACCCTCAAGCCCACTTTCGGATGTACTCTACAATATTATGATTCGTTCCTAAGCTATACACCTCGCTTATGAAATGCCCTGCAGAGCTCTCTATTTCCTAGTAGTTATATCTTGCAAACATGTAGGACCAATGTACATCAGTACCTTTCTTTTCTTTCTCCCTAAATATCCTAAGATTTTAAGGGTACACAAATCCCTTGAGTGCACGTTATTTATAAAAAAATTGCATGGTTTAAACCTCCATACGTGGCTACTGGTTATATCCTCTTAGAAATCTGGATGTCTCGGTTAGAGTGGTGCTGTGAGCTTAACCTTCCCGACGACATAAGACTCTTTATGTACGTTGGGATGCATTTAACAGCCTCGGGTATGGATAGGATTACTTTTGAAAACCTCGGCAAACGAAAAACTTTGTTGGAACTTTCGTATCCAACATTTTATTATCAAAATATTAATGTGAGATTTTCATTTATAAAGATTTCCTATTTTCAATCTACAGTTTTTGAAGTTAATTTTAAAAATGTCAACATTGACTTCTCATATTTAAATCTGAGATTTTATTTTCAGAATTCAATGCACGAACTTTAAATTTGAATTGCCATTACCAATATTCAATTTTAAACCGGTTTGTCTTTCTTCATTCAAATAAACTGCAACTTTCGCGCTTGATTATTGGCACGGCAATTTTTCGGCTCCCTTGCCTATCGTTCATCTTCTTTCCAGACTTTTTTACACAAGGACTTTAACCAAATCAAACTCATTGCACCAGGGTAGAACAAAGTCTGTCGGGCCAGCTAGTATACAAATAAATAATGAAACTCAGATTTTCTCAACTACATCCTGGGTAGTTTTGGTGATAATTTCTCACAGTCTGAAAATTTTAAATTTGCATAGAAGTTATATAAAATTTAAGGCATATTATTAAGATAATTTGTGAGTTATTTTAAGGAAATGAAAACGGTACTCACTTGAAATAGGAATTGCTTTCGATCTTCGTTTTTAGTGAGTTTGTTGTTGAATTCTTCCATTAGTTTAACTCCACGTTCAACTGTATCATTGACTACTTTTAATGATCCGACTATTCCCTTTACTCGCCTATAATCTGTGTTCATTCCAAGCTGTTGGATTAATATGCAAAAAGTTTGCAGATAAGCCAAGTCTTTTGAAAATTTTCATAGATTTAGCTGACATTAGATCTGATGGAAGATTTTTGGTAATGAAGTGTAAAACATCAGCTGGTTTCAGATGTAATTTACTCTTTACTTCGTTTTCCTTTTGGTCATCTCCTTCCAAAACTTTTAAAACCATTTTTCGATTTTCTTCAACATTCAGCATGTCATCGAAAAACGAAAACACTGCACATTCCTCATTCAGGTACCAAAATGATTAAGGAACTTATTTATTGCAATTTCAGCTATAGCTTTATCATCTTCTCTATAGAAATTGAGTCTTTTTAGAAAATTAATGTTATTTAATGGTGCTTGTAAGATATCTGGCGCAGAAAACCATGATTGTGTGTAGCATTTGATAATAAAGTAGCAAATAGTTGAAAAAGCTCTTTTATCTTTCGCGTTCAGCTCGATTTGTTGCTGAAATTATATTATTTTACGGCAATATATTCCATCCATCGAGCCAAATGATAAGCTCCTGGTTCCCGAAATTAAATGCCACTTGAAGGAGTTCCTCGCAAATAAATAACTATCAGCTCTAGAAATTCCTTATAGTCATCCCGAGGGAAATTATCTTCTAGCCTTTTCATAACAAATACTAAAATCTCTTCCCTTACATCTGCAAGGACATTCACAGCCTTTTTGTCCATGGACCATATGAAAATTTTACTTTCATCAATCGTTTTCCACTGAGTTTTAAATCTTTTAAACAAAAGAATATCAGGTCCAGAAGATGGATCCAATTTATATGCGTTAAATACTCCTTGAAGGACAATTTCAAAAATGTGATGTCTGCAAGCTAGGTAGAGTATGTCATGACCAATTTTATTTTCTAACAGGACACAAGCTCCGTTTAAACTCCCGGTGCTGCACTTTATCCATCAATGACCAATATTCCAATACTTCATACACTGCAGAAAATACTTCAATACCAGTTCCAGCTGAAAGTTCCGGTATTCCAAGGAGTTGTTCAATTTTTGGAGCTGTTGCAATAATTTGAAGTCTGTCAACTTTAGCTTGGCCAGTTATATCGGGAAGGAGTTTGGAGTCCCAATGTATTACGGCAAAGTTTAAACTCAAGTTGGCAAATTTTGTTTTACTTGCTGTAGCTGTTTGTTCGCGAAAATATTGACGAGAAAGCCTTATATAGGTGCGGTTAATCACAAATTTTAAAGGATCCAAGGAAGTGGCTTCAATACAGGCTGTCAAGAGGTGAACGGCATCTCTGTCACTTACTTTACATTTATCGAGCACTGCCGATAGCCTGGAAGTTAAAATATCTACTCTAGCTCTTTTCAAGCCTGACGGCCTGGTCATGGCGATACAGAGATAGAATTTTTTCAACTTCGAGCTCGACTTCTTCAGATGAAAAAGTAGTATCTAATTCTATTAGCAAAACAATTTGTTCATTCAAATATTTAAACATAACAAAACCATTAAATACATTCGTGATAATTGAATGAACTTTGATCTTCAACTCATTGTTTGGTTCTCTTCTGACGGATCCTCTTTCCTATTTTCCATAGCTGTAAGCTTATAGTCCGTTCCAAGCATACACCAAGGTCGACCTTTCTGTCTTTGTAAAAGCAAATGCATTTTATCCTCTTCAATTTTCATCAAATCCAAATCTGATGCATGCGCGA
Organism: Volucella bombylans; assembly: GCA_949129095.1. Lineage (NCBI taxonomy): Eukaryota > Metazoa > Arthropoda > Insecta > Diptera > Syrphidae > Volucella > Volucella bombylans. The sequence goes on along the minus strand of OX422141.1, from coordinate 98,789,097 downwards.
TATCAAATAAAGGTTTCCGCAAAATCATATTCTTTTTTTCGTTGTCTCAGTGTTTCTGTTTTTACTTTTCTTAATGTTTCGTAGCTCTTCGTAATCTTCAATTGTTTTAAGCAATGACATCGATCACGAGTAGGAATTCTAGAATTTTTTGCAAAAATTAGGACAATCATCTACCATATTACTAAACTAACACCATTTGCTAAATTTATCTTCACTCTTTGCATATTATAAAAAAAAAACACCAAGTACATCTCGTTTTTAAGGTAATTTAGAACCTAAAATTTGATTTTTCATAATACCGACCAAAAATAAATTTTCACGTGGCATTTTTTAGCAACTTAACTGATCGCGGGCTACTAAAAGTTTCGATTGACAGAAATAATGAAGTGCATTTTAAATTCCATCACCTACGCCTGCTTAGAAAAAAAAACAACTTTATATGTACAAGAGAGTTAAAGAAAGTTACATACATTACATACAATAGGTACTAGTACAGTAGATGAACTTTTGTAAGAGTGTAGACTTTAAGCTCAGTGCGGCACATGTAAACATGGTCGGAAAAAAAAATAGTGTACTGTTAGATGTCATGGAACTAAAAAATTGGGAGCTCAAAAAAAATTTCGACTTTTCAAAATAAGGACCACCCTAATAGGTACCATTCAAATGAGATGTTTTTTGATCAATAAATAAATCATAAATATATGTAAACAATTGTGCAGTTGTAAGTTCTTTCCCAACCTGCAATCCCGTATTGTAATTTACAATGTGCAAATTTGTAATATATCATAAGTAATATTTTCATTGAGCAATATGGTTTTAAAGGTATATTTTTCGGATACCTTATATTTTCTTAACTTATCCACGTGTACCCTCCAATTTAAGTTTCTATCTATCAACACATCTAAATACTTATAACTTTTAACACTTTCTACTTTGAAACAGGTTGAGTTACATCCTAAGTGTACATTGTAAGTTTTTCTTACCACATGTATGAACAGATAAATATACGTATAAGGCAAGTAGTAGAGTGATACATAACATTCCATTTAAGACGACAAAGACCTTCTAGGTTACAGATCTTGAGTTTCGTATGACTTCCGCACCTTTTAGGGATGAAAAAAATATACCACCGTATACACTTTTATTGAACAAGTGACTTAAAACATTGACACTAAAGAAAGAAACACATTTTAAAAAGAAATTAGTAATACGAGGGCGGGTCAATAAGTCCGTGACTTTTGGAATAAAACACAGATTTTTTGATAAAAAAAATAATTTTATTTTTCAACGTAGTCTCCCTTGAGCTCTATACACTTTGTCCAACGCCTCTCCAATTTTTTTATCCCTTCCAAAAAAAATGATTTGTCGAGGTCCTCAAAATAGGCCTTTGTTTGCGAGATGACTTCATCATTGGAGTCAAATCTTTTTCCACCAAGCCATTTCTTCAGGTTTGGGAACAAGAAGTAGTCGCTCGGAGCCAAATCTGGAGAATAGGGTGGATGAGGGAGCAATTCATAGCCCAATTTATGGATTTTTGCCATGGCAACTGCACATGTGTGCACCCTTGCATTGTCTTGGTGGAAAAGAACTTTTATCTTGGCCAAATGAGGTCGGTTTTTTTTCAAATCGTCATTGAATCGGTCCAATAAGTTGGCATAATATTCCCCATTGATTGTTCTTCCCTTTTGAAGGTAGTCAATGTGGATTATCCCGCGTGCATCCCAAAAAACAGTCGCCATATCTTTATTGGCTGACAAACCCACCTTGGCCTTCTTTGGCGCCGATTCACCCTTAGAAACCCACTGTTTTGACTGTTGTTTGTTCTCTGGTGTGTTGTGATGGATCCATGTTTCGTCCACGGTTACAAAACGGCGCAAAAACTCCTTCATATTGCGATTAAACAACGCCAAACCTTCCTGTGAAGTGAAGCACACGAAATTCACTTTTTTCCATTTTCTCCTCAAATTCGTGAGTAGTCTGATAAAAATAGCTGTCAAACACAAACTAACTGACGCAGCAAGTTTAAATTTTGACAGGAGTCAACTGACAGATGCCTGTTGACAGGAGTAGTGTTGCTGTTTCAGTAAAGAGGTCAGAAATTCAAAAAGTCACGGACTTATTGACCCGCCATCGTAAAATCGAAAGTATAATACTTGAATATTTGTTATTGAATGACATTATTCATTTGTGGATTTCAAGTGGGATGAAGGATGTAAAAACAATTTAAAAAAAAATAAAAAATTATTGCTTTGGAATTCATCTTCAATTGCAACTATATTTTGAAGGTCATGGTTTCGATTTAGTTGCGGCCGACACAAAGAATTGGTTAAAATGATTAGCAACGTCTACTTGGTCAGATATTGATGCACTTCCCCTTCTAATCTGAAATATTTTTTTTCTTGTTCATATTGGTTATTAAGGATATTGTTAACTGCTCCTCACTATTTCTTCACATTGCGCTTACGGTTCTGAAGTCTGTAAGCATAAGATTTGTCTCTACTTAATTTAACTTCCTTTTTTATCTCGATATTTACTTTTATTTAATATTGTTTTGGGTTGCAGGGACGGTTTTTGCATTTTTTCCGAATTTGAACTTTCTTCGCTATTTTATTTAGCAACTCTTGACCTATCTATGGCCTTAGGCGGTTTGGTTTAATAGCACAAGTGGAGATTTAAATCTCATTTTTTAGAATGTTTAGAAAAATATCGTAAGCCTTTGAGGGATCCGTTCCATTATAAAGGAGTTTCTGGAATTGAAACATTAAGCGCTTCACTAATTTGTCATAATTCATGTTATAAATTGTCTTGAAAGGTAAAAATTTATTACAACTATTTGATTGAATATTTTTTGTATATTCAAATTTGTTATGCAGGGATCTTTAATTCCGTAGTCCAATACTTCAACAGATAATTTTTGTTTAAAACAATGCTTCAGTCTTACAAAAATATGATCAATACATGTTTGTGACTTGTCTGTGACTGTGACAGAGAATCTGAGAATCTATTTTCGTAGTACTCTTAGCTTGGTAAGGTAAGGTTAGCTCCTTAGATTTTCTGGTTAAGATCTATTACGGAATTTTTCCTTAAAGGTATTTACTCAACAAATAAATTTATTTTATTATTTTATTATTTTATTTATTTCAACAAAATTGAGGCTCTTTCGATCATTAAAAAGCATGTCTTTAAAAAGAATATTATGTATTCATTGCTTACACACAAGTTTCCTCATATTCCAAAAATTAAAAATTCTTCCAGTCCATCACTTGTTTTGTTGTAAAGTACCAAACATGTTTTCACAAGATATTAAATCTTAATTTCAGTCTTATCGGTCGGTATAATAATATATATGTACCCATTTTTCGTACAACAGCTTTTCAAAAATTTTACATCGTCGAATCTTGTCGTTTATTTCATAAACTGCCACAATGTATCAGAGAACTAACATCCGATATAATATAGGGTTTTTCAATAAGGACTTGACAACTTGTTTTCTAAATAAAACGCAAACCATTTGAGATATTTCAAAAACTTTATTATCGGCTTGAAGTACAATCCAAACATTTATGAATGGAACTCGACTTCGTTCATATGGCCACCGCGGGCACGTTTGCAGCGGTTGATTCATTGGACCCAATTTTCAACGACTCGGCCACACATTTCGGACAAAACGGCCGCTATTTCACGTTCAGTGTTGGCTCTGAGCTCTTCCAACGTCGTCGGCGTATTGGCATAAACCAATGACTTAACGTAGCCTCACAGAAAATAGTCAAGCGGTGTTAAATCGCACAGACGAAGCGGCCAATCGACTGGCCCATTTCTTGAGATAACACGCTCACCATACTTACTCTTCAATAAACCGATTGCAGCGTATGCTGTGCGGCTTGTGGCATCATCCTGTTGAAACCACATGTCGTCCAAGTCCATATCTTCCAATTCAGGAAAAAAATAACCGGTGAACATGGCGCGATAACGCTGACCATTCACAGTAACGTGACGATCGTTATCGTCGACGAAAAAATATGGCCCAATAACGCCGCCGGCATGCAAACCGCACCAAGCAGTTATTTTTTGTGGATGAAGTGTTGATTCATGAAGCACATATGGATTTTCACCCGACCAATAACGTATATTTTGCTTATTGACGAACCAATTGAGCCAAAAATAAGCTTCGTCACTGAAGATGATTTTGCGATGAAATTCATCATCTTGGCGCATCTTCTCCAGAACCAAATCGGAGAACGTACGTCGCTTCAAATGGTCCATCGGCTTCAATTCTTGAGTCAGCTTGATCTTGTGTAAACCAAGACTCTTACGCAAAATACGCCATAATGTGGTCTGAGCGATGCCCAATTCTTGAGAACGCCGTGGAATTGACTGATTTGGATCGTTTGCTACGGACGCCTGAACGGCAGCGATATTTTCGACACTTCGACCAACCCGTTGTGTCATTGACACGGTAACACAACGAATATGTAGACTCAAATTTTTGCACTAAACTTGATATTGTCTGTCTACTAGGGCGAGAATTACGACCGAAAATTGGAGTTAACGCTCTTAAAGTTGCGAAATTGAATGTTGGGTGGCTACCATCGCAAAAGACTCCTGAAATCTCTTCTAAATGAGTATCAGCGAAGCCGTATTTTAAAATCTTCCAAAATCAAGACGAACAACATTTCATTGTCAGTTAGATTAAACCATTCAAGGTGGATGATGATGAACTTCCACCGCACAGACCTAGTAGAAGTCTGAATAGCGATGTCAAAATCAATGTGGTGTTAAGTCTAATTGATCCACCATCGATCAGATATCCACCTCACGAGTGATATTTGGAAAAAATGAAAAAACTTGCGATTTATACCCGACACCTGTTTATTGCTAAATAGGGCCGTATAGAATTTATAGAGAGGAGTTTTATAGAGTCATATTATGTTTCGACATTTCTGTCAAACACTAGTATCCCTGGCAAACACGTCTGCCTGTGTAGGATGACAATGGAGAATGATTGCTGCCCTATAAAATAAGTACCTAACGACATCTACGAGGGGCGTTCAATATATTCTCGGTATTGATTTGAAGGAAAATGCGAATGCAATTTAAATTATTTTTATTTTTCAATATAATCTCCCCTAACATCAATGCATTTGTTACATCTTTTTGGCATCTTCTTTGATGCCAAGAAATGAATTGGATATATTGGAAAAAGCTGTGCGAAACTCACGGGCTTTTACCAGAAGCGCAATATTCTAGAAATCTGTACAACTACTAGCATACGATGACTATATTGATTTTATGTGAAAAAATCAGCGAGCAGTTTGCGGCCATACCGCCGAATGTAAGTGTAGTTGTTAATGAAGGTGAAACAAAGTAGTTGCTGCTGACAAAATAAAATACAATACGCAACGATGTTTAACTACCTATATACTTTGTGCACCACAAAAGGCACACATCTCAGACAGTGTACCCAAATGAGCCAACTTTTTGTATGTACTGATTTTATCATATTGAAAATTAGAATTTTTCTTTCAGCTATAGGTCAAATTTTATGTAAGAACTTAAAAATTCTAGACAGAAATTCTTGTTTAGAATTTGACAATGCAAATTGTCCAACTGGTTAGCCTAAACTGATATCTCTAAACTACAGGCTAAATCAGATCAAGTTAAGGGGCAACGCATTGGTTTAGTTCGTCGATTACGACCTAATACTTTTAAAATCAGAAAAAATGATTTATTTTTTTAAAATCACCACTCTTTCGGCTGAAGAAAACCCCCAAAAGTGAAATCTTCTGTCTATGAGAACGTCTCTCACCTTCCCGCTGTTCGAATTCGGCGAAAATTCGTAATTCCTCTCTCATTGTGCACAAATTGACAGCAGGAATCCCGAGCTTTTGTACCAACAATTTATTTATTTCATTTTATTTATTTACTACAGCCACATCCAACAAATCCTTTGCAATTACTCCAAAATATTGTTGTCAAAAAATTATTTATGATTTAAATTCCGTAAGCAATATTTGTACGTTATCTTTTATTATTTAATTTTAACCGGGAATTAATTTTACAATGGCCAAACATATAATTCTGATTCAATACAGGACATCCCTGTATTGTGCTGAATTTGCTTACACCGCACAAGGCAGTGCAATCGAAAATGAATAAGTGTTTTATCATTCAATTATAAATTGAAATTAATGGGCAATCTCATACGTAAATGGGACCATTCGTTGCAGTTGGATGCAATTAAAGCTGCCCGAGTTGGGAAACGCCGAAATGGTTAAAAATAAAAATTGCATCCACCATGCTACAAATTGACTGGAAGAATTAACGAAATTTTTTTTTTTGTATCATAAATATTTCTTTTATATTCATATTGCTTTAAGATAATTGTTTAAAAATTGCTTTAAAAAAAATTCAAATGACAGCAACAGATGGCTTCACCCTAATTTTCTTCGCAATCGAGCTGATATAACGTCCATACGCCTTTAAAATACTTAACAATTCGAAGTGTTTTTTAGCGGAATGAATATATGAAGTAACTAATGCAGAAAAAAATTATATTTAATACTCAACGTGCATTTAGGAGATTTTGTAGCAAAAGGACTGCTCGCACAAGTGCACACTTTCGGATTGTTGTAGATTGGGCAGTCCTCATACTGACAGATCGCACGAGAATATTGATATTGTGGGACAGAGCTTTGCAGAAAATGCTATGGCATCAACGAGAAACCCAAGCCGAAAAACTAAATTATTGTGACTTAGTATTGCGCTTGGAATTCAGAAGAATAGTTTTAAAATCTCATTAAGCATGGTAGAAACTTTTTGGTGCACCTATTGATGACCAATAAAGATCATTTCAATTGGATCAAAACTGCTTCTTCAATAACGATAATTACAGCCAATTCGTCAGTAACTGCCGAACGATTTTTTCGAAAAAGATCGTGATGAAAGCCTAACAATAAATGAAGAACGCTAAAGACCAATAAATGGTTCCTTCAAGATGATGGAATAACTTAAACATTAGGTAGCAATGAAGTTATTGAGACAAAAATTCCCAAATACGGCGACTTGGGTCGCCATAACATTCATCTGATTTGATTGCTTTAAATTGTTTCTTGTTGAGCTATCTCAAGGAAAAGTGGATGTGATTAAACCCCGAACATTCCAATAACTAGAGCAAAACATTCTCGAAGCAATTGCTCCTATACCGCGGGAAACACTCGAAAATGTGGTATAAAAAGATCATAGTCTTGCATTCGGGAAAATTAAAAAAAAATTATTTAATTTTTTTAAATTAGACTTCTTGTTTTTTCATTAAATTAAAAAATACTTAAAAAACAAATCATAAACTTACTTTTTCAGCATATTGTACTCCTCACACAAACTTGAGTAAACGAACGGGATTTCTTCATTCACCAACAATTTGGTGAGTGAAACTCGCTCGTAAAATTAGTGTCAAAAATAGATTCGGTCAGCGGGTCACAAATATAAGGAACACCGCCAGCTACAAAAGCAACTCCCGAACGTAAACACCGGTAACGAGATGTAAAATGGGGAGCCTTCTGAACTACAGCCAAAAGTCTGTTGGCTTTAGACCTAAAGACGGTAGTGACTGCTTCAATTGCATCAATTCTGGGCGACTATTTGAAGAATATGCCAACGTTGAGTAGACATAAAAGGAATTTCCACTGTTAGAGCGAAAAGTCGAGCCTTTAGAAAGAAAAGCCAATGAAAAAATTTCGTAGTGCACATCCCATGCGATCGACGCGACGGGACGAAAGACTTTTTGATTATTTTAGCTTAGTTTATTAAATTTAGCACCATATGCTCTACAGATTAAGAAATTGGTATACAACGGAAAGTACATAGCATTTACAATTTATTAATATAATTACTATTAACTTAATATTGCCATTAATACTATATTGCTCTTTTATGTTTGTAACATATTAGAATGCTAAATTATATTAATAATTATATTATAATTATAATTTATTTTTAAGAATAGCTCTGGACAAAGAAATATCTAATTCAAAACATTCAGTGCAATACATATTAAATAAATTGCAGCATTATGAAATAGGGTCATGTTGACCATACATCGTAACATGTCTTATTTCAAAGAGAAGAGAACCTTGAGGGGGTGTATATATGAATACTAGCAGGTAAACTGTTACCGTCAATAGTTGAATAAAAGATTGAATACACCATACATTTTTCTTCTCGATTCAAGAGTTTGGAATCCCAGTAATTGACATTTGGTTTGATAAAATTGTTTTAAGTAGGCAAAAAGCCCAAAGCAAATTTGGGAAATAGTTTTTGAATGCTCCCTATCCTATTTTTATTTGCTAGAGTCGTTGGACTCCATACCACACATGCATACTCCAATACAGGACTCCCTACAATCTAAGAGATTTTTATTTAAAAATCCGAGAAGCGAATTTAGTAAATGTGGATATCAAAGGGAAACTTAGAGTCGAAAGCAACTGCAGGATCCTTTAAGTCATACGAGTACACATCGCTTATTGGCACCTGATTAATAGGGAGAATTTCGCCTATAGCACATGGTAACATACTTACTGATATTTAACTGCAAGTCTTTTATATGAAACCCATTTCAGAATAAGTTTAAGTCAGTTTCGAACAAGTCGCAAGTGATTTGAGCGAACAATTTTAGATCATTAGCATATGCTATACAACGATAGTATTTTAATAGTTTTGGAAGATGATTACTTACTTACTTACTTAAGGTGTCGCTTCATTCCGCAGTGGAACTGGGCCTCAGCCAACAAGTATCTCCAGCCAATTAGCCAACTCGATCCTTAGCCAGCTGCCCCGAGATTCGCACGATAAGTTGTGTTCATTCGCACTTCTGGCTAAGTAGATGTCGCCATACAAGCCGTAGAGTTCATCGTTGCATCTCCTCTTCCACTCACCGTGTAGGCAGACAGGACAAAAACCACCCGAAGAGTTTTCCTCCCAAATAGAACCAAGAGCACCCTCATCCATTTTTGATAAAGTACATGCCTCTGTGCCATAGAGAAGGACGAGGATTATTAAGGTCTTACATAGGGTCACTTTTGTTGTTCAAGAGAGCGCTTTATTAGTCAATTACCTTCGCAGCGATTGGCAAGCGGGTGTTTCCCTATTCTTTCAAGAATGATGTTAGAGAGAGTATGAAGATGGTGATTGTTGGCGAAGGGTTTCAGATGTTTACACAATATGGCAGATAAGATCTTGTATTCGGTGTTGAGGATACTTATTCCTATATGGTGCATGCTCTCCATAAAGTCGTATTCAGGAGCTTTAAATACCTCGGCTGGGATGGCCGTGGTGTAGTGGTAGTAGCAAACGCTTCTCACTCGGAGGGTCCAGGTTCGAATCCTGCCCATGGCAAAATCAGTTTTTCATTGTATAATTGGAACTCAGACAAAAAAATTCTGCGTGTGAAGGCATAACACTGACACGTAGATTTGGCTGTTATAAGAGTTTCAAGCAATGAAAAAAATACTGGGAATTATATCTCGAATCACTCTGAGTGAAGAAAAACTCTCCGTCCTATTCGGACTCCCACCCCTGGAGAGCAAACATAGAAACCAAACACACCTGAGTTTCAAACCACTACAAAAACAATTTTCCTTTCTCCTCCTTCTATCTTTCCGCCCGCGCCCTGGCAACAGTAAAAGGGTATCAACCCCTTAGGCGCGCGTAAATTATAAAAAAAAAAAAAAAAAAAAAATACCTCGGCTGGTAAACAGTCAGGTCCAGCTGCTTTGTGGGATTTTAGCTTTATTACTCGTAGATTTTATTGCTTTCCTTATTTCGTTCTGGTAAGGTAGACGAAAATTTTTGCTATCGTCGTCTAAATTGTAAGGTCTATTTTGCCTATTGGCGGGATGTTAGGCTTCTTCGCCATTATATGTACAGTCTGCAAGGAATTTTTTTCGATATTCACAGCACTAACTGTGATTCTATAATACTACAAGTTTCCGTTCTCCATATTTACAGGCTTTGTATAGGTCTCCTTGCCTTTGTTGCAACGCCACTTTGTAGGCTTCTTATTTAGCTGCATGTGCTTGCCAGCATTCTTCATCAAACCATGGATTTCTTGGCGGTAGTTTCTTATGCATCCTCCTTATGGCCTGCCATCACATTGCACGTCCTGGATGGCGGTGATATCTTCGTGAGAGTAGTGAAGGGCCTCTTCTCTTTCTTTCGCTGCACGTGGGTTCGAATATTCCATGCGCAGATCCGAAGGTAGTTGTCGTTTAAACGTTTGCTACGATTGTTAACAGTGAGTACATTTTTATCCGAGGCTATTACTTGGTTCGCCGCATTTTTTAATCTCTTTCGTATAGGGTTTTGAGTCGTGTGCGTCAGCCAGTATAGTGCTACTGACAGGGCACGAATTGATTAATCTGATTTTTAGAAATCGGTGGTAACTTTATTATAAAGACTAAACCACACTCCAGGGCCATTTCAGAGCATTTCAATGCTTTATTATAGTCACATCAATCGTTAGTCAAACGGAAGCCCACAGGGACGAAAAAGAAACCTAGTATTAGATTCGCAACGGCGATGACGAACAACATTTCGTATTAGGCAGAACAAACCGTTTATACCGTATGATGATGGCTTCCGAGGTGATAATCAATTATCGTGAAATTTCTTCAACATCGTGTAGAGGCATAATCTTTCAACAGTCTATACTACTACTTGCCTATGTGGATGATATAGACATTATTGGCATAAACCAGCTGCTTGTGAGGCATTTTCAAATATTGAAGCAGAAGCATAGTACATTGGTCTGGCTATGAACGGCGAAAGCCGTAATACCTGCTATCATCTAAAAATGACTAACAACATCGACGGGTCAGACAGGTCACAATACTCGTAAATACTCGTATACTGTCGAAATAGTCAAGGGCTTTGACTACCTATTTAACTCTTGCCAATCGCAGTGTTTTTTTTATTTTGAGCACCAAAATAGTGCTCAATAAAACATTCGTAATCTTAGCACGCTGAGGCATGCATTCTATTAAAAATAAAGGATGAGGTTTAAGAGAGAAGCAGCCGGTGGATGGAAATCAGCGTTTCAGGTCAGAAAGCGTTTGAATCTATTACCGAGTGGAAACCCAGCAGAAGAATACCCTCTTCAGATGGTATGCACAAGTGAAAAGACACTTGAACCAACTTGTCATGCGATATTAGAAGCAGAGTGCAAACAATAGGGCTGGCTAGTGCATCATTTTGTTAGAGGTCAAGGCCCATTCCAGGCAGTGGCTTCTCACCAAGCTCCTGATACGAGTATATACCCTGTTTGTAGAATTTCTCTAAATTGTACTAAACGGCCCACTGCAATGAGATCAGTTATTTCTACTATTGTAAAAGAGAAACAGTTGAGCTCTGTTTGTTCTTCCATGTCGGACTCGATTGGGGTGATGGACCAAGAAAGGTGAATTTTTCTAGAACCTCTTGAAGGCTGGAGTTATTCTTTATACAGCTAGAAAAGATTGACAGTTTTAATGGCATTGTGATTTATTCGAGAAATTAATTGTTTTCGCATAGAACCCCATGTGGTATCATTCATTAATGGTTACAGCCAATTATACAATTTTCTTTACAATGCTCATACGAATATAAGTTGAGCCCCTTTGGCGGCATTTGATATGAAAATACTATAACAAAAGTCTATGGTAACTTTCTTTTGCTATACTTTACCACATGAATACCTACGGTTATGTGATTAAGGATTGCAGACGAAAGTTTACTAGATAAGCATACTTAACATGATTTGCCTTTCTAAGATTCCTATAAAAAAACTACATTTCCTTTGTTAGAAGTTTAGTTTGAATAGTATTTTTCAACGGTCATTACGCTACATTGACATTATTTTATATCTACATTACATTAAAAAAAGCACTTACACTCAAAAAAGGAATGAAAAAGGTTTTCCTCCTTCGATCTTAGTAAAATGCCAGCACTTTCACACCATTCATTCACACATTTTAGTGACATTCATCGCATAAACTGGATGACCTAAAGAAGACACGTTTCAAAGATTAATCCAAAAGTCCACTTTCATCCATTAAATTTTTTTTTTTGCCGCCCTCTTAAAAGTTCTTTAATAAAATACTCAACGGATTTTACCCTCGCACTTGCTGCCTTTGCATAAAGGACATTTGCATTGTCCACTTAAATTCTAAAGTTCACATAAACACTTGTTACTTCAAAAGCCCCCCTCGAATATATTATTTAACTTCTCTCAGTTGGAATATTTTAATGGGATTAAATGTTCCATCAAATAGCAACTTGACGAGCTGGAACTATATTTCAAAATATACATATTGACAGTATGCGACATTTTGAATTGTTTCATTGTCAGAGGAACCCCCTTAAAAGCTCTTTTCAGCTTTTAGACTAAAAGCAACTTACTACTGATGCTCCTACTATTTTTTAACAAAATGCTCTCGGAAAGCTACGGGTGTAACATAAGTTTTAATTTTGAGAAAATGATTAAGCTACTTGTACCCGTATTTAGAAATTGAATTCGTCCCTACGGGTAGATGGATTTAAGTTCAACAGAGCAAAACTCATATTTTCGATCAAAATGCTTATAATGACTTAGCTCACCAAGAAATCTAGCTATTCAGTCATTCAGTCAGCCAGCCAGACAGGTCCTTTTATGGAAAATAATTACAAAATTTTCAGGGCAACTAACGCGCGCTGACGACAGGCAGGCAACAGCCCATTTTGATAATAATTACGGGATAATTAACTTCTGATTCGAACAGTTGGTGGCATGAAAATGATTTCAATGGAGCCATCCGGTGCTTTCATTGCTCTACTATACAAGGATATGAAGTGGAACTCGAATCAGAGTGTTTGTGGTAGGAGTGGACAAAAGACAACTCTGCGGCTTACTCTGACATGACCAGCTAAAATAGACACTGAGTAGCTCTGCGTAGTTAATGATGATGAGTTGACAACTTCCGAATTGTCATAATGACAAACTGTGTCTCCCAAACATGTGTGTGCGATAAGGAGGGTACAGGAGTTTTCGGGAAACTTTGTTGATGCGAATGTATACATAAATTTAAATTGCATAGGTAGGAAATGGAATTTATTTGTTTTCCAAATTTTAGGAGACTCAACGGATGCCTGCTATTAAGAGGACATCTGCTGGATACGGTAATTTTTTTTTAATTTTCCACATTTCTAGTTTAATTATATTCGTTATAGTACGACACATATTCGCATTATATTAATTATTATATTATATTCGTATTAAGTTTTGTTTCTATATTGTTGGGCATGAAATTGTTCTATATTGTACTAACCGTTCAGGATAGGTATCTGTTGCAAGGTATGAAATAAGTTATTACGTGAAGCGATATTACAATGAATGTCACAGTTAGAAGTAGGAAATAAAAAAAAACCTCACGACATATAAAAAAGTGTCAGCCAAATGCATTACACAACAAAATACAAACCCATGTAGTGCAGTGAATAAAATGTATGAAAACAAATGCAACAAAAAAAAGCAAGAATCACTGTATCGGACTTCCTACAATATTTCCTTCTACCTTAACCTTCACCTAGTGCATTTGCTTCCCTTAAAGCGTTGCTTGTGCCGTTGACTTTTGTCCATTGGCAGTAGCAATATTTGACTTAATGTTGTATTCCAGCGGATGGCGGGTTCGGAAATTTTGTTGGTTTTTGCCAGGTTTTTTCGAAACTACTGAAACACATGAAGTTCCTAGTCATACATCTCGGATCACTTAAATCTGAAACCGGATTAAGTAGGGATTAAGCTTACCAAACAAATTATCTATTAATCCTTTATTTACAGAAACCCCAAGCTGGACATAAATTCGACTTTTCAACCAAGTCGGGCGCAAAGTTGTTACTGGCGGATAGAAATGAACGTCAAAGTTAATTGTTATGGTTGATTCTAGACACCGATTGCGCCAGGTAGTGCTGTAATGGCAATTACACCTGAAAGAAGTTATGCGCTAGTTGATTTTTCCCAGGAACCACGAAACCTTTGCGGTGTGAGAAAAGACAAAAAAAAAACATTCGACAAAGAAAAACAATTTCCCCCAAGCAAAACACGAAAAAAAAACCAAAAAAAAAAAAAAAAAAAAAAATTAAAGACGGATTAGCAGTACACTCGTGAACAGAGTGACCCGCTATTTTAAAGTCGCAAACACCAACGATGTCTGAAAGATGTCACGTGTCTCATCTATTCTCGAGATTTTTACGCATGTGCGGCCTACTAGAGTCTCCACTTAACAATTAAAAAAAAAAGGAGTTTTCTCTAATTACACTGCACTATTACCCACTATACTTAGGTTTTATTCCTGGCAATGCAGAATTCCCAGTCCTTTGGTCCCGGTATTCCTATATTTCTGTTTATGACCCTTTCTAATTCTGGTTCTCAACAAACAGGAAACAGCTTTCAAAATGGTAACAACGCAAAATGATAATGTAACGTTCTTTAAGGACTTCATCATTTTCTCACTGATTTTCGCGCACATGCAAAACCTAAGCTGGTGTTTGCGCGGTTACAAAGTACAAACCTAAATCTAACCCCAGATAAGTGTCAATTCCTCAAATCTAAATTTATATACCTAGACCATATCACTTTAATTACTGAATTGGGCGTTAATACGCAAAAACGCATGGAAAAAAAATTGAGAAAAGGCACTCAATACTATAAAATTAAATTTACAAGTGCACCAATTTTGGCTTTTCCGACCACCGTCAATTTTTTTCGTACTAGACACGGATGCATAGAAGGTTGGTATTCATGTTGTGCTAAGTCAAAAACAAAGAGATCAAGAGATGGCAGTTGAATATTTATTTTATCTTGACCTTGAAAAAAGCCGGAAAAAATTGCTGCGCCACGAGAGTGTTGCTACACGATTCCTCTTCCACACTGCTGTTCGTCGTCTGTTCAAAGTAAGCAATCTTAGGGTCACATGGTAAGGTGGCTAAAGCATTGGCAGTAATACGACTACGGGATTGAACATCGTTCTGCGACGATGACGAGCTTACCAGGAGCACGTGTTGCGAATGCAAATATTGCACTAACTAACTAGCACTGCGATATACTACACTTGGATGTGTCCACTCTGGCAATAGAACAAAGGTGAAAAGAGGACATCGACCAAAAACAGACGAACTTATGAAGCAGGATCAATATACAATAAGTTGTTTGGCTATTTTCCAGCAGTTAAAAATGGATGTACCCATAATTCCAAAGAAGTAGGTAACAGAAATTCTACAGGGGCTACTTAAACCCAGCCAATCAGAAAACTCAACAAAAACTCGAAAAGTTGAACTGGTTGCAACTAGATTAAAAAAGAAATTCGACAGCCTGAAATAAAATCAAACAAACTGGAGCCTGTTTCTATTGTACAACCAGCTCTAGTACAAGCTTCCTTTTTTTTGTATTTTTCTGTTGACACAAAGGACACAGGCAATGAACTAGTCCGTTGTACTTAATTTATGATCTTTTTATTGAACTTTGTGAGTCTTTCGTAAAAATATTATTAACCACTTCAGCGATACAGTGCCTAAGCTGACGTAATATCTCCTGTCTCGCCTTGTTCTATCGCTATTTTCACCACCGGTGCTCCACCAAAATTGCCAGATGATGCAAACAAACGTTATTGACATAAAAGGTGATACCGCGGGGAGAAAAGAATAATGGCATTAGTTCATAGATATGTAGTTTGAGGTAGTTTCTCATATTCCACAAAATGCTACTTGGAGGTTTGACTTCTTTTTGCCCGAAGCTTGGTCTTTTACAATATTTTGATCAGATGGTTTGATTTCCTACCATTCTGTCTATGTATTCCAAATTTTTCCGGCTGGTTATTAGGACAGCTTCTGTTTTGTGATCTGCTAATTCTAGGCTGGCGGATATTAGCCATATCAAATCCGATTATTTTTACTCCTAGTGGCAATGCTAATTTCAGAAGTCCGTCGTATATGATATTCCAGAGTAGGGGCCGTGACTGGAATGGCCTTTTGCTCAATTATTATCGCCTAATGGTTACTGTGGGTATATTCTTCGCTGACCCTTCATTCTATATTGCACAGTAGGGAGTTACTTATGAAGATAATACGGATGATTGATCCAATTCCCGCTTTCCTAAAACTATTTGCCCTACCATTGTTTTCAATGCTTACATCCGAGGTTGCGAATGTTCCTAGGAGGATACGTCCTCTAGCATTGGTGAGCCTGCTATCGCACTCCATTGCCCAGGCATTAAAATCTCCGCCTATAAAGACCGGAGATCTTTCACGAGCATCTGCACTTACGATTTTTAGAATTGTTTGAAATTCACTTATCGTCCAATTTGGCCGCACCTAACAGCTGTAGAAGTTGATCCCGTTTATTTTTGCACAAACGTACCTACTCGCCTAATTACTGGTATCTTGTAAAGCATGTTCTCCACGTGCCCAAATTGCAGCATATCCTAATTTATCACATATCCAGATGTTGCTGTCGAGAGTTACAAATAATATATACATCTCGCTGATTAAAATAATGTCCGAGGATCGGGAGAGGATACCCGCACTGTTCTGTTTTTGTTTTTTCTTCTGTCACTGCATTGTATTGCACGGTATATTTTTTCTCAAACACGTGCGGTGGTTTTGGTTTAATTAATTAGAATTGAGCGGCTCGCCCGAAAGACATATTCATTTTTTCAGTTAACGAAAATCTATTAAGATGAGTAGTTGACTAGAAATCAACAACAAGCCAACTTCCACTAAGAATTTAGTCTCCCCATTAAATGTTGGATGCCACCCACGGAGCGAAATAACCACTGAGCCCAAACATCTTTCTCTCTCTCTATCCCATTTTCCGAAAAAACTTAACACCTGCTCAGGCACTTTAAGTGTATTCATACCATCTTGAGTATTAAGTTTTTTAAAAAAAAATTTAATATTTTTTATTTTGTAATTTTTGTAATTTAATGTTTTACATTTACGAGTATGTAGGTATTATTTTTATTTTTTTACTTTTTATTCAACGGGGAGCGATACGAGTACACTGTGTTAACTTGTGTTGCACTCGTCGCAGCGTAGCTTAACCTAGGAAGTTCACCATCGATTTCTTTTCCCGTGACCCCATTGTGACTTCAGACTCAGACAAGACTCAGTGAATTCAACCTTCCGAATGCGCTCACTGATCTCTTACATTCTCTGACTACCTTCGAAATCGTCAAAGGATGTAGCAATGGTTAAGCGTAGCTTGGCTTTTGCTGCAGATCCAGATGCAGGTTCTTCGCCTCCTCCAGAATATATTGTAGTTTGTTACTATTAGGATTGTGCATATTTCCTCTTGGAAGACAGGTGCAAGTTTTCCTAACGATGAGTAAAATCGAACGTTGTCGTCCTCCAGAAAGACACAAGCATCGCATCCTAAACCGGATTATTTTCCCATATGAGATTCTGGCCTACCATGCCTGGACAAAAGGAATAACGACTGAACATTTCTTCCGCAACAGAAAATTTGGTGTTATTGTTCATAAGAATAGAGTCGAAAGACAGTCGGTGGGCAAGCACAACTCCAGTGCGTTTTGTTCCAAAGACGGCATCTTTTTTAAACGGACGCTGGCTTTGAAAATGTAGTTCATGGTAATATACAAATATCAAGCGGTGGTATAACAGTTTTATCAGTGCGTCCAGAGTAGAGACAAACGTGCTGGAGAAGGCTTCCGTGCAACTGAGACAGACGGCTCTTTGGAGTCTGGCAAAAGCAGCAGTGACTTATTTTCGTGAAAGTTTGTTCCACAAGACAACCAATATTATATGATATATAATATTATATGATGTAATTATCATAGCCGCGTAGATCCAGATCCTTCCTCGTTGACAAGCGCCATGTCTTACAGAAATTTCCTTCATACTGGCAGAAGGCCAATAGCGCCTTGGGGGCTTTCGACGCTACACGTTTAGTTGAAAGAAGTTTGCTATCCAGGATTAAACCCAAATGCCCAGTTTGTTGGAGAAATGGATGGTGATGCTTTTAAGTACTAGATCGGTCGAACCAGCCAGCTTCCTCCTTCTCGTAAAGAGAACAACCACAGTTTTGACAAGATTGACCGAGTGACTACCTGCGCTGTGCCAGTCTTACAGTGAAAATTCTCCTCGAAGTATAACTGCATATATGTCATCGACGTTAGTCGACTTAAATCCATCAATGGATTTCGCCCTTTCAAACTTTTAACCGTAACACCCATCTCGCTATAAATGTTCATCAGTACACCCTTAAGCCCACTTTCGGACGTACTATAAAATATGGTGATTCATTTCTAAGCCGTACAATTCGCTTATGGAATGCCATGCCAAGCTCTCTATTTCCTTCCATATTTCTATATACGAGTACAACTTGCAAACATTTAAGACCAATGTACACCGGCAACTCTCTTTTGTGCTTCCTTAAGTTTCCTTCGCCAGAGCTGTGTGCAAACATTTCATGGATATAATAAGTCTAATACTTAATTTAGGTACACAGTTATTCATTCTGCAGTACTAGTGACATGGATAGTATTGATACACGCTTTTTGAAAAGCAGTCAAATTCGGTGGGGGTGCTTTCATTTTCTTTAGAGTTTGTTTTGATTTTTAATTCATGCAATAGCTTCACACGTTAAACAAGGATGGCGACACTTCTTTACATGTTAACGAAAGCGCTGATAATTCGTCAGATCATAAAATATTTGGAGACACGATACCTTTCCAATGACCAGCAGTAATGTTTTTGTAGCAAATGGGCGCCCCCTGGCGACATGATGTCCTGTATTGCCGAAAAATTTAACCAAGGTTTACGCCAACATGGCGAAGGCAACATCAGTTTTTTGTTTTGTCGGCAATGCGTTAGTTTCCGATCTTTGAAATTACTTTTCGGATCGTTTAATTTAAATTGTTTCGGACAAATTTTCGAGTCAGAAACTTGTTTGCCACTTCCAATCTGCGAGTGATATATTCCTTTGCTGATAATAGTACTCTCTGGTTTCCGTATTAATTCCCAGGCTCACGTCCCTTCTTTTTGGTTCTAATACGGGAGCTACAACGCATGCCTAGCTCATATAACTAGTTGGTGAACCATCGATGGAATGGAATTTAATCCTTTCAAAACATGATGATTTCTTCCCTTCCCAATAAGTTCCAGATACATCCTGGTTCGGAAAAATTTATATAATGCTCGTGTCACTTTAACAACCATACAATGAATATAGTATTTAATTACTTTAAAGGTAAGCATTCCAGTAGTTTTTGATTACTTGGAATTCTTAACTGCTAAAATTGTTCTACTCCAGGAGTTGAAGGAGCATGGAATAAGAACCTCTCTGAAGTTTATCACCCCAGAACTTACATAGTAAGAAAAGAACAAAATTCCCACAAAGATGTCCTTGACTGAAACAAGAAACTCTGTCAAAAAGTTAATATCATATACCGTACGTTTGGTGGATTTAATTTCAAAATAATGGCTAACATGCCATGGCAATAAGTTGCAATGTGAGTCCTGGAAGATTTTGTATTCTCCGTCAAGGAAAACCAAACTATTTATCACTCACATATCAAATGAAGAAAAGCGGGACTATGTATTCATGGTACGCCCTCATATACCCGAACAATGCGTGTGAGTTTACTTTACAACTTTACAAACGCCAAAGGTCTTTGTCTGTCTAGATATCCTTCTGGCTCGTGGATTCTTGCTTTTGTTGCTTGACATTAATATCACGTCTAAAGTGTTATTGTATATTCAGCCAACGGGCAACATTAGTGGCCCTGTTATCGGTGAATAACTCTTCAAAGGTGTTTTCTCAGCACCTCCTTTCTTCGGCCAAGAAACAAAAAATGACAAAGAAAATCTTCTAAAAAATAAAAAAATGAATAGGAAAGAAAGGAAAAACGGAGAACAATAAAAAACGACTACAGTATGAAATGATGAATTCTTGAGGGAAATGCGAACTCATAGTATAAACGCATATTTTAGCCAAAATAACTTGCTGTTATGGGATGAAGAAGTTATACTCATTCATCTCTTGAGCTCTGCTCTGTCCTTTTGTTGAGTTATATGGCATGCAAATGGATGTGTAGGGATATGTTAGGAAGAAGTGGAAATTTCGGTCAAAGGTGTATTTGGAGTGATATTCCATATTCCTGGTAAGATACAGAAAGGCAAAGAATGTCTGGAATGTGGAAACTATGTATGTATGACATACGCATATGCCTTTGCATATTATAGACTCATCGCACATTTCTCAATTTATTAAAAGAAATAATTTCTTAAAACTGTCGTGAGCTGAGAAAATGCACGGTCATGGTGATTAATACCAAAATTTCGCTCAATATTTTGAACTGCAAATTGTTAGGTAGTGCTACGCGATGAACCTGGGCCTCAACTAATAAGGTTCTCCATTGAGCCCGATTTGTACTGTACTGCATTGTCCCTACGGGTTAGATTCGTTGATTTGTTAGTGAATCGTCTTCTCCAAAGGCCGTCATCGCAAGAAGAACCGAATATTTTATGAAGAGTCTATGCTTCAGTGTCAGTGATAGACTAGCAATGGTTTTATATAAATTCTGCTAAGTTGTTTGAAATAAGGCTTTACTATTCAATTACCAAAAAAAAGCAATTGACAAGACTGACTATTCGTTTTATTTCTACTAAGGTATTGTTGACAGAATTCATAGCAGAGCTAAAGTAGACAAAGTCTTTTACTACTTCGAAATTATAGCTGTTGATTGTGACTTTTGTCCAATTCGTTGTGTATCCCTTCTAGCTCACAGTGAACCAAGCCTTCTCAGCCTGCCGAATTCTGCCATTCCTCCAGTGTTAGCTTTTAGGTTCCGCTCAGTTCTTTTAACTATGATGTTAAAAAAGACACATGATAGCGCCTCACCTTATCTAACAACTTTTTGACATCTAAGGTCTCAGTTAAGTCATTCCTAACTGCGATGGAGCAGCGAGCGTTCTCCATCGTCATTCTGTACAACTGATCGAAACCAAAAAAAAGCTTCCACAAATTTCAGATTCGAATCTTTTCTCAGATTCTGGAACCATCCATAAATCTTTTCAGCATGGGAAGCGTTTTACAAATGTAACTCTCTATCATTTGCTATATGGCTCCTTATATGTGTTTTTACTTCTTTTTTCCATGCCTGGGATTCCGTCTAACCCTCCTATTATTTTTATCGTTGCCCATATACAATTTATTCTTGATCGGTGACAAATTCTGATTTTATTTGCGAAGGGTTTACGTTTCCGGCTTAAGCCTGCCTGCCAAGTTGCGGGAACCTGCCTTTCTTTCTTAATTTTTTTTTCTTTTCCCCTATTCTGGTTATGTATCCTTCCTTCACAGACCTGGCGGTTCCTTCTTACAGATAAGTCTTTTATATATATACAGCTCATGAGAGCTTTTTGTTTTTAGTTACGTAATTAGCTGTTTCGACCTCGCATTACTAGATTTGATGGCATTTGTGACCGGAGGTTGTATATCGGAGAGGTCTATGCTTAGGTGGTCAACATTGCATCTAACTATTCCATGTTTACAAAGGCGTGTGATGTAAAGTGTTATAACAACGCGCACTCAAAGATAATGAAGACATGTCTTTCATTCGTAGGCACATAGTAAATAGTTTTTCGTTTAGTTTCTTTATCCTTATTTCCCGTATTCCAACACCTTTCCATATGGTTCATCACCTGCCTTCTTATTTTGCATGTACGCCTCATCATATGACGGACTTCTTGACCACTACCTTAGTTGTACCCTGAAGTTGCTCCTTCTACTTCCTGGATAGAAATGCTTCGTTGTAGATACTTCACAGTTACTTCCTGTTGTATCTGGTTATTTTTATTTTGCTCAGGTACCCTTGTAAGGCTCTGAATCATGATGCCACTAAGTAGTGTGGTAGTGATAGATGGTGTTCACATTCGACCCTCTTTATGCTTACATAAAAAAAGCAAGTGGTGATTTAATTGGGAGGCGGAAGTTAGTCTGCTTGCTGCGTGGATTTTTTGTTATAGGACTAAGTGATATTTATTATAATACTTAATGCTAACTGACTATTCAGAACCTGAATGGTGTCCTCAAGAAATGATTAGATATGAGGTGCCCAGCCAAGAAGAACTATAGATCGTTTGTTCGTTCGTGGCACATGCCACGAAATAAATTCGGATTCTGAAGAGCGCCTTTTCCATCAGGATCATTACACTGGCACAATTCCTTAAAAATGTCAAAAATCGAGAAAATCTGCTGACTAATACCTGGTATTTGTTAACAGTTCTAGTCACCGATGAGGCCATTAAATATGCTACTACGGCAAATATATTGTATATTGATGTCAGCTGCTGGCAACTATGAAAACAAAATTCGCTGTTTTCCTGACATTGTTCTCCATACAAGTCGAACTTTTGGAAAACAGTAAGAGTGCCGCTAATACAGAAAATCGGAAAAGATGTCTACATCAGACCTATCAGTCTTACTTCTTTAATGATAAAGGACATGGAAAGACTGGTTGAATTTCATATACACAGACCTGGTTTGAGAATGCATTCACCACCCAAGATTCCACTGGCTTCCATGCGGAGATCCTGGGAGACTCCATTTTAAAATTTTCTGTTTAGAATTGAAGACATTGATGGTTCTTTTTTGACGCCATCGCCTGATAACCCGACATAGACGAATCATTTTAGGATGGCAGCAATGCCTGCTGACCGCGGTCGATATGTGATAGTGTAACCAAGGGTTGCCATGAGGTCGTGTCCAGTCTTTAATGTTTAGGTACGAGTATATGTAAATAATGAAGCTATTCTATCTGCTGGATAAGGCCTAGCAATTCTCTGCTCTAAATTATTATATATTATATAGGGGCGTTCAACATATTCTCGGTATCGGGTGAAGCTGTGGTCGTATATATAAATTGACTTATTTATCAAGTAATACTATTATCTTAGTGCATTCATGTAAAATTTCATATGAATGTGATTATTAATTCGCGTTTTATCTCTAGTTAAAGAAAGTTAAAGAATCATAATGGCAACTGAGACGATGATGTTGAAAATTGATCATCGCGCTGTAATTAAATTTCTCACTAAGCAAGGAAAAAGTAAAAAAACTATTCATGAAGAGATATTGGCTGTTTACCAGGGTTGCGCACATTCATTGTCAACTGTGCAAAAGTGGTCAAGTGAGTTCAAGAGAGGCAGAGAGAGCATTGAAGACGACCCCCGCTCCGGCGCCCCGGCTACTGCTTGTACGGGAGAAAGCATCAAAGAAGTCGAAAAACTTGTTCTTGAGGATGCCCGAATAAAGGTGAAAATGATGGCAGAGATCACCAAGCTTTCAATTGGTACCATTCACACCATTCTTCATGACCATCTTAACCTTTCAAAGGTCAGTGCAAAGTGGGTGCCACGAATGCTCACAGCGCCTCAGAAAAAAGTGAGAATCGCATGCTGTAGAGAGCTTTTGGAAATGTGTAGTGAGAACGCGGACGGTGTTATGGATCGAATTGTTACTGGGGACGAAACATGGGTCCACCACTATGACCCTGAAAGCAAACAAGAGTCCATGCAGTGGCATAAAAAAGGAACAGACCCCCCGAAGAAGTTCAAAGTCACTCCGTCTGCCGGAAGCTCATGGTCACAGTTTTTTGGGACTTCCCTTTGAGTCCCAAAAAACTGTGGCCATGAGTACAAAAAAAAAGGTGAAACCATCAACGCCACATCCTACGCTTCCACTTTGCATAATTTGCGGGAGGAAATTAAAAATAAAAGACGGGGTAAAACTGGCAGCGGGTGTGTTGCTTCTTCATGACAACGCTCCTGTTCACACGGCGCGAGTTTCCAAGGCTGCTGCGCGAGATTGTGGTTTCAAAGAAATTCAACACCCACCCTATAGTCCAGACCTTGCCCCTAGTGATTATTTCCTGTTTCCGGATTTGAAAAAATGTCTTCGTGGAAAAAGATTTTCGGATGATGAAGAACTCAAGTCGGCAATAAATGGGTATTTTGCAGAGAAAGAGGAAATTTATTTTTTTGAAGGTTTAAAAAAGCTTATCTCAAGATGTAACAAATGCATTGATGTTACGGGAGATTATATTGAAAAATAAAAACAATTTAAATTGAATTCGCATTTTCCTTCATATCGATACCGAGAATATATTGAACGCCCTTCGTAAGCAGCCTTTGCAATGACCGACGGTTGTTGCATTATAAATGGGATTTTAGTCGATCCTTTTAAAACCTAGGTTGGTTTCTTAACCAGACGAAGGAATCTGGTCTGACTTATCTGGTGCATAAATACATAATCCTGAGTAACAAATTTCTCTGACTGTTGGTAGTGTAAAGAAACTTTCGGCAAGCTGTGAATCTTATCACGAAAGTTGATTCTTTGCTTCATCTTGGCTATGATAAGACCAATTATATCATATCGGCGATTGAATATTCAAAAACCTTTTGAACGCAGTCGGAAGGCTGAATTCACTGAGTGTTGTTTGGATCCCTGTTGCAGTATGATATACAATAACAGTCCAAAATATGCAAGCAACATACTCGTACATACCTACGAACAACAAGTAGAATCAGATATCACAGTCCAGCACGTCGAGGGAACCAGACAACTACGAGTGTCATTTCGTAACAGTATCACACGAAATACTTTTTTATTTTGTTAGCATAGAATACAATACAATGTTGCTATCTTAATTTTTCATGCGAAAAGAGCAATGACTGAGTGTATATAATAACTGATAGATAGCGAATTGTAAGTATAAATTTTGTAAGTGCACTGTTTCAGTTTGTTGTAACCGTAACACCTACAATTTGATTCGGTAAACCAACGTCGAATTTTCACTTCGCAGCCAGGCTTAGCACCATCTGGTTTTGTGTTTTCTGTATTTGTTTGTGGTTATGACTCGGAAATTCATGCTACGTTGACGTAGCTAACATATGCGGGCTAAAAAGTAATCACTTTTCTGCGTACGCCCACGTCGATAAATATAAATACAGTCCGATTTTATATATATATATATATACAGAGGGTGTTCAAAATATTAGGAACACTGTATTTTTTCACATACTTTTTGTTTATTGCTGTGGATTTTGATTTTGCAGCATGAAATAAAAAATTCAACTTTACAATTTTAAAATGTATCATATTTGTTTATTATTTATCGAGGCAACAATTTTTTCCATTAGATATTTTGTCACACCTCTCTTAACCTTTTTTAACGCACGAATTCGTTCTGGCATTGTTTTCATATTTTTATTTAAATATTTGAAAAGTTTCCTAATATTTTGAACATCTTCTGTATATATATATATATATATATATATAATTCGCGCGCGCTGAAGGGATTTGCGCACTTTTAAAATGTTTGTACACGGGTGAAGGAAATTTAGGGATGAAAAAAAGAGAGGTACCAATGTACATTATGTTTGTACTTTATAATGACTAGGAAATAGAAACCTCGGCAGGGCAGTCCATGAGCGAGTTGTACTGCTTACAAACAAATCATGATATTTCAGCGTACGGACGAAAGTGGGTTGAGCAAGATGGGTGTTATGGTTGAAGGTTTGAAGGGGCGGGATCCTATTTCTATAGAACACTACTGGTGGAAATGGCTATAAAACAAAGTGAGGCAGGAGATATTACATCGGTGTTCGAGGGTGTCAATTGACTTAGTAACATTAGCGTCATCTGTGAGTTCTATTCCACGGTTTTGCGTCCTTTTATTTTCTTTTGTTGATAATTTCTGGCACGAAACAAAAAAGATATGTGAGTTGAGATGCAAGGGGTAGTAGCAAGGAACCAACCCAATCCGACGAGCTAGAGCCGAGCAACTGCGAGCCTGCATCATATACCTAGTTTATATGATAGCTTAAAGTGCATTGACTCAATGCGCATTGCTTCGATACGCTCATATAAACACCACTTCAAACCGCAATGAAATGTTCAATGGCAATAGATGTCTCCGTGGCATACTATATAACACTCCTTACAGATCTCATTGCAAAGAGAATAGTGTCTGTGATCATATCAGCCTCGGCATTCACGTTGTTATCAAGGATACATAGCGACCAGTTAAAATTCCTAAAAGAAGTGTTAAGTACACTCCAATTAGCTTTCTCGTATTACCTTACGGTTATTTTAGGAATCTTTTCTCTAACTGTGTGGTCCGTATACGAGAAATTAGCTGATATGACGCAATGTTCCGGCAAGCTTAGAGGTAAGAGCACATTAACAGTGTATTTATCAGGGTGAGAGGTTAAAACGAAGTCCAGGGTGTTAGGGGCATGACTTTCCACATCTGGTATTCCCGTGGCCTCATTTACAAGCTGGGTCAAATTGTTTTTTCCGCAGTGACGATCTCAACACACCGTCAAAGCCATTCGCCCATAACAATTTCAGTATAAGGACACAGGGATACAATTCTTTGTATGGCGTCAGGGAGGCAATCGTAATTATTAAAGGCTGAATTGCTGTCCAGTTAGGGGAACCTGTAAATAAAGCAGTAATGGATAATTTTCTGAGAAAGATGGAAATTTAATCAATTGTTCCAATTGATCCGAATTAGAACAGAGACTATATTGTGGTGGAGTTTTGTAAGCTGCATCACTACGCAGGTAAATTGCGAGATAGCGATGAGAAAGGAATGCTGTCACTAGTTAGTAGTCAGGTAATTTCAGATCTGACTGATCTGATAGGCGTTGGCCGGGACCTCTCTGTGTTTCACTGAGTTCAAACGATCCAGGAATAACTGTAAAGCGTTTCTTAAACGTGTGTATTTCCAATACGACTAAAAACTGAGGAAAAAAATACTACAATACAATGTCCCAAAGGTAGTAAAAGCTTTTGGTCGTTCGTAAAAACATCAGAAATCCTGCCTCATACTCCATCCCAATGCTCATTTACAATAACATACAAGCTGCCAGCTCTATAGAGAAAGCCAATCTGCTTGCTACGCACTTTGCAGCCAGTTCAACACCTCCAGATTGTGCTTTGTCCCCGCCTATACTTGGGTGCGTCGAATCTTCAATGGGGCGAATCCACTTTCGCTTTGGTGTGGTAGCAAGAGTACTAAAATATCTTAACATACACATATCGACGACTCTCTTCTTTAATGGATTATAAACTACGTTCAATTCAAGTTGTCTTGGATAATTTCAAGTCTGATATTCACAAAATAAATGCTGGCGAGCCAATATACTCGTAAATAGGACCACTCTATGGAGAACCACCAGTAGAGTGGAATTTTATGCCGTCTGGTGTCGATAAAGCGAAAATCAAAAACCCAGCCTTTATCCATGAATGGCACTTGCAACGTCGAAAGTGAAAAACTATCCATTCTCGGTATGTGTGTCAATGGCAACCACTTTGAAATGACTACATAGTTGATGTCGATAAAAAGGCTGCAAAATATCTAGGTTTCCCCAAGTGATGTAAGGAATAGTTCACCCGATAGATATGATTCAAAATAGTGCGATAAAACTCACAGATAATGCTAAGTCAATTGACACCCTCGAACACCTGCATAATATCTCCTCTCTCACTTTATTTTACCGCTATGTCCACCACCAGTGCTCCATTAAAATCGCCAGTAGAATTCTCCCTCCTCAAACGTTCAACCAAAACACCCGCACTGTGTACACAAATTTTAAGGTACATTTGAATCGCTTGAGCCCGCCCTGATTGTAAAATAAAGAAAATGTCTGTTTTCTGGAACTTACATAAAAGGCACAAAACCGTTTATAGCTCCTCGGCTGCCTATTTATTATACGGGTCGTATCATTTTTTTTCTGGTCTGCAACCAGTAATGAACTAATTATTTTTTTTTATTTTAAATTTCTGGAAGTCTGGTATTTTTAGATAGAGTATGTTGCGAGATTATTTATTTGTTGAATAGACCTTCGGCTTTTCCAGAAGCTCGAATAAATTATAATAAATCCAGTTACACAAAGGAACATCACTGTAAATTGTCCATCTCGACAATGTAATATATTGCTCAAGATTAAGAAGACAAACTTTAGAACTCAGTTGTGCTAATGTGGTATTACTCAGTCTGGTAACTATAAGTATATATCAAAAGTGCTCATTATTCTCTCTAATTACTTAAATCATTTATTTGTTGAGTGTTGCTGCGCTCTGATATTAAACAAATTCGGATTACTCTAACATAAACTGACGACGTATATTCTGATAGGTTTATTTATTTTAAAGAAAAGGCATCAGGATTGGAGATGCTTGTTTCTCAAGGACTTGAAGGACTAAAAAATAATCTATTAAAAACTAAAATATTTTTTTGAAAAGGAGCAGATGTTTGGAATAGAAATCGGGGCAACGCAAATACTTTTAGATACTCGTAAGATTAAGGAGTCTTGGTGAAAACCGTACGCGAAAGCGCGTATCTACATGACCAAAAGGAAAGAAAACTTTGTTGACATGATAGTTCGATTTCAGTTTATTATATTATTAAAAAAAAAACTGCCTTCAGTCGCTGGCCAAATGGATCGAAAGCGTATGAAGTTCAATCAAAATCTAAAAACTATTGTAAAACACAAATTTTTTCAACGTATTATAACAAGGTCAGTAAATTTTTCCCTTTCAAACACAAATCAGTTTAAGGGATTCATTCTATAAGATTTATTACTCTCCTGCTCCAAAAAATACGGTAAGGGGATGAAAGACTTCAATATTGCTCCTTTCATTGACAGATATTTAAAAGTCATGTTGATCCCCCATTTCTAATGTAAGCTCCTTAGTCGGCAATGCATCACGGGGTTTGAGTAAACGTAAAAATATCTATAGATTTTATTACGCCGCACCTATACAAGAGGTACCTGGTATCTACAATAGATTTGTGTACAAATGTATGTATTGAATGAGTAAATAGAAAATACTTTTCATTTTCACCTCGCCGTTGTTTGATGAAATTCTTTGGAACCTGAGCGGAATATATGAATGGTGAAATCTCTTCAATCGTCCCTCTTCAAGTCCTGTGAATTTTACGGCTTCTACAGGTGAGCGTTGCCAGGTATTAAATTGGGAAATAAATAATAAATTTTTGCCAGTAGGATGATTCTTTATAAGGGGTGTTATTTTTTAGAGGTTAGATTTTTTAAAATGGCAACACTGTTTCTACAGATTGTCAATTTGACAGTTGAACGTTGATTTGTGGTTAGTACGTATTGCCACTTTACGTTGAATAGATTAACGTCAGAACAACGCGTGCAAAATGTGCAAACTTATTTTACCGTCGACATTATCGTCTATCTGAGCACGTTATTCGGAACACGATGAATCGTTTTCGCACCACGTACACTCTAGTGGATAATACGCATCCCCAAAGACGACGAACAGTGTGAACAGCAGATGTTATTGCTGTTGCGGAGTGCAGTGTTAAGGAGAATCCGAATGAGTCGATCCACCCATCGTGCACAGCAATTGGAGCTATTCCCATGCACTTTGTGGAAGATTTTACGGAAAGCTTATAAGGTCCAGCTTGTGCAAGAGTTGAAACCGCGTGGCCATTATACGCGTCGTAGGTTCGGTGAATGGGCCGAAAACATGATTTAGCTTGATCATCATTTTCAACACAAAATTTTTGTTTTCCGATGAGGCCCATTTTTGGTTAAAAATTAAAACTCACTGTTTGGTGTGCGTTATGGGCTGGTGGAATCATCGGCCCATATTTCTTTAAGAACGATGCCGGCCAGAATGTTACCGTCAATGGAGAGGGCTATAGGAACATGATTTCTGACTTCTTCATTCCCCAGTTGAATGGCATTGACGTGACAGAGCTTTGGTTACAACAAGATGGCTCAATGTGCCACACAACGCCCGACACCATCAATTTATTGCGGGAAACATTTTCTGAACGCATAATTTCGCGTAATGGACCTGTGAACTGCCCTCCACGATCCTGTGATCTCACACCTTTAGATTACATTCTTTGGGGCTATGTGAAGTCACTAGTCTATGCCGATAAGTGATACTAGATTGGACTGAAGGGATCTTAATGCACAAATGTAATACAGTCTCCTCGTTAGGAATCGACCTATTAAAGTTACGGTTTGCTATAATTTAAGCAGGGGGTGCTAATACCAAAGCTTCTGTTCTATAATTCTTGAAAATGACATCAGTCAGTAAGCTGTTTCAAATAACACGGGCTTTGAAATATAAATATCCCTAATTGCTCCAAACATCCTTTTATTACCATCGACTCCAAGTTGGAGTCGCCAATCTGTTTGTAGCGATAGAGTGCTTTGTCACTAGTAAGCAAATTTCGTCATCGTCCTTCCATTTAAATTTGGTTTATCTGCGGTATCTCGTCTCCAGTGTGGGTGGATATATTCAATGAATAGGAGTCATGTCTCTCAGATGTTGTCACTTACCTTGGAAACCTATAGCGAAAATGAGACCACGATGCAGGAAAGGCCTTTTTGAGTGCCTATCGAACTGTTTAATATTAGAGAAAGAGAGAAGCGAAGCCCCATTTTGTAAACTCGACTTACATGACCTGATGCTCTGGTTATGTAGAAATTGGAAAAAAAGTGGATGGAGTGTAATACTTGCGAAAGTAAACTCGTTTTCAAAATCACGCATAATCTGAGGTAACTCTCCATTGGATAGACATACTGGTCTATATATTTAAAAAATCATGGCGACATTGGATTAGCAAAACGACAACCTACACACCAATGTTTGGATAGTCATGCAGAGCACGTGAGAAAAAGACACTATACACTTAGACATGCCAAGAGGTGTCAGATATCTGTAAAGCCTGATAGAGCGGAGGTGCACTTCGATACATAATTACATCAATAACATATTTTGGGTTTGCGTATTCAAAAAGAGCGCAATGGAGATATTATTAAGACTATTTCGTTACACATTATCTGCGCCTGAAGGGCTGTCACGTCGTTGTTTATAATGGAGGTGCCATCGGCATCGGGAGAATAATTGTTTGCTAACGAACACTTTAAAGGAATCTTTCCATCTTTAACAAGTTTGGGCTTTCGCTGTAAACAAGTGCTTCTTGCTTATCTTCAATATTTTCCTGTGATTTAATCTCGTGCGAGTTATTTTTTCGTTGTGCTGCAATTTTTGGACTACTTGATTGCTTTGCCGTACTTTCACAATCCACTTCTTCTATTAGTTTTGGGCTGTATATAGACCTGGTACAATATCTCTACTGCTACTGTACATCTCTAGCTGCCACTCTTCGTTGATTCTTTTTTCACCGTTCGAAGTCTAACTCAAAACTACATTTATAGCTATTTCCTGAAGGCTTATCTTTTATTTATCTTGCTAGCGATTCGGCCAGGATCACTTAGAATCGTTAACAATCTATTTCTGTTTTGTATCTGATGGTGCAATACAAAACTAAGAGCTGCCTTTGGTCAATTACTAGCGAGTTTAGTCTAGCTAGGCCATGTTTTATGTACTAGTTTAGTAAAAGTTCTTTCCCAAGTTTGGCAGTTTTTGTATTTATGTCAAGCCAATATGTTTATGTTTTGATTGCTTACTGCCTACGTAGTGTACAATACATCTAAGAGTTCAGCTGTGATGCCGACTCCGTTCTTAACTCGTCTTTTTTTACGTTTAAGATATCAGTGGAATATTGAAAGGTAGCTGATACCATTAGCTATGAATTACAACATCATTAAAATGTCCTCCACAAAACCTTTTGCATGATTGGATGTGCATTAACCATGTCCGGATAATTTCTCGATTTCAGCAATTTTACGTCGAATGATAGCCTTCATGATAGTCGTCTTAAATCTTTGGCATGTTGGCACAGACCCCAGACTTGTAATGTAGTCCCAAAAATAAGAGTCTAAATGTGTTAATTCGCACGAGTTGGGCAGCCAATTAGAAGGTAATTTCCTATGATACCACGATCATCAAACTTAATCATCAAATTAATCTAAAAAAAATTGGTTAACATAGGCCTCCATTGACTGTGACTGACTCATGGCATCATCTTGGAAGAAGTACGGCCCTTGACGCCTTCGGCATGAAAACCGCACTGAATAGCCAATTTTTTTTTCTTATGCAAAGGGTGCTTTTAAAACACCCCCGGCTGTGTTCGCATAACCAAATGCGGCTCATTAAAAACCCATTTAATGTGCCATGTCACTCACAGTAGTGATTCGGCAAAAAACTCGAATCTTCTTCTACATGCACGATGGTCATTTGACCTTAGCTCTTGAATCGATGTGATCTAATACGGATGTATAGCTCAAATACGCGACAAGAATGTTCGAGAGATGTCCAGTTCTTGGGAGCGGCGCGGAATCGATTTATTGTGGGACGATAAATTTGGCTGAGTATTGGCTGTAACACGCGAATTATGATAAATAATTGGAATCATTTGTAAATGCTGTTGATGCATGATAGGATGGTATACACCTTGGAACACAAATATGACATCTGTCAAAAGATGATGCGCGTGATTTCATAGAATCCCTTTTGGAAAAGTGAGGCGCATCTGACAACAAGCCATTTATATCGATTTTGTGTCGCTGTAATACATTTCCAAATTCGAAATGTTTGCCCGCCCTAGTACCAACATTTCAGCTAGCGATATTTAATTTGCTTCCTTCAAAGCATCATATTGTTTCGTTCGAAGACCGCGGATTACTCTTCCGATGTGTTGAGTAGTGCCCGGTAGGATCGTATATCCAATTCGAAGCTCCCGTTTTTTCGTACTGTACTCGTTTCATCCATTGGTTTCCTCCAGACGTGGAAACTCTGCATGTGATACGATAATTTTTTATATGCAATTTGCACACGGACCTTTTGTTAAAGAACTCTTTCTTTTGGGTAATACCAGTATGATTTGATGAACAGTGAATGGCATAAGACTGCTATAAAGATAGAAATGGTTACAAAATTATGGAACACCAACTAAAAAAATCCTTTTATCTTATTTCTTAAGTTTCCCATCATTGGGTATGGTTTTTTATGTTAAAAAATTGGTGACATCCAGCTACGTACTATTTATATGGTTCTGGCAACGCTGCTATTAAAGTATTCCAATATCCATGGTATGATGAAGGTTAAGCAACAGAAAAATAAGATGAAAAAAACTTCAATCGAATAGTAGATATGCGTGATTGGAGCTGGGATTCAGGGTTTCGAGGATTCAACATAGGGTTGGTGCACCGAAAAATCCGCGTAAAATATCACTCGGTGCGTACAAAAGTAAATTTAAATTATTTTCTTATTTACATTTTGATTTATTTGTATGTTGGCGATGATGCTGTTATGGCAATCTACTGTGCCACCATCTATTACTATGTGCTGCTTTTGTTACATGGCTATGCTCTATATTTTCTGAATCAGTGATTTGTGTCTATGTATGTATCGGGAAATTTCTACAATTTCAGATACGAATATCTCCCTGGCAATGATGGAAATTTACGAGATGATTTTGGGAGGTGGTGTGTGCTGGGAACCAAATATGATGCGCGTACTCGCTTAGGATTTTGTCGAGTTGGATTTTTTATGGTCTACGACTAACTTTAAGCATATTCGTGCCTGCTATTTGATGATGTTTCATATTCCCATCAAAACGATTCTGGAATGATGTTAAGTGAGCTCGAATTGTACGTGTAGGCGATGATGTAGATAATATGTTCTAAGCAGGAGGCTTATACCGGTTTATACCTATACATTTTTATATCCGCTGTGGTTGCTTAACTTCAAAATAGAATTCAATTGATTGTGGCTTCCTTAGAGGTTTAAAGGTGTTTTTTTACATGATAGCAGTTCGAACTTAAGGAGGGTGCAAAGTATTATGCTTTGGATTTTACAATAAAATAAATGAATAAATAAAAATAAGAAAATAGGGACTAAGCTGCATTGAATTGTGAAGTGGCAAGTTCGTGGTTAATGATATGCAGAAATTACTACATTGTAGTCTGCGTAAATTGCTCAAAGATAACCTCGACAATGGGTGCAAAAATTCTTCAAAATGAAAAAAAAAAAAAACTGAAAATTCGAGAGTTTTTCCGGATGAAAAACTCTCTATTGGGTACGATAAAGTCAAGTGTTTGCTTCGGTTAATATAATACAAAGATAAATTCTACAAACTTTTCTTCCTTTCTTAATGTACTCAGCAATGTGTACTCTTATGTTACTTTCCTTTTATCCAATGTAGGAGGAGGCTTGATTTATTTAACCTTAAAAAGCACTCTACCATGCTTTACTTAAAGTAGCTGTGCCGCGGTTTTGTAAAGGTAACAGAAGTTAAAAACCAAGTAACCCATGTTCGATTGAAGGTAATAATTTTTGAGTGGCGGTAAAACTTACGCCTTCTATCTACTATTATGCGCTTAGGTAGGCTCCCTCAAACTTAGTGAAAACTCAATTTATACCAACGTGATGCAAACATCATTTAAGGGAAACACGCTACGTTAGCGCAAATATATAGCTTTAGGAGGCGTAAGAGCACTTTTATGTACGAGTATTTACGAAATTGTGTCTTATTGTTATCACTCGCTAGTAAATGAATTTCTTTCTGCGATTTGCTTTAATAGTAAAACTATTGAGATCGAGTCTACTGTAACATTAAGGGCATATTCAGCTATAATCTAATTTTGCCTTAGCCAAAAGAGAGTTCTTAGCATACCCGAGGCAGTGCTCCTAAACCTGCAGTGGGATTTTGACATCAATTTGTGGTCTATATGGTTATCTAGGTTATGATGGCCGGACAAGTAGAATGTATATGGTGAGTGGACAAATAGCCTATAATATAAATTACATAATCCATCCAGCACTGAATTGACGACTTCAGCAAACAAAAAAGGACAACAACCACTACACTTGAGGGATATTCGGATTCTCAATAAACCATCTGTATCTGAGTCATGTGCTTCTGGTATGTGAATTATTATTATTACAATTATTATTATTACAATTATAATCTGTATTGAAAACGAATTCGTTAATATTAGTCTAATAAATGTTTACATGGTCACAGAGGAAAAGAACGACTTTTTCAAAAACCAATTTACAGGCTTGTGGAAGATAAACACGACGTTAAAATCGGCCATGGTAATTAGGAAAGGATTTGGCAACAACTGTAGGACAAGAACACAAAAAATTAGTTGTAATCAGACGCATTTGTACACTAGTGCAAGTCTTCACGAAGATCGACCTCCCCTTCCCTAGCCGTCAGTGGTAACTTAATCTTAGTTTAAGTGACTTTTAGCATCTATTTGACCCTAAAAGACAAGCAAAGGAACAGAAACCCCCTACGCGCGACAACTGCGACATGACTCATTTTGTCGAAGACTGAATTGACTAGGTAGACCAGGGCGACAAAGTCCAGTCTTAACATACAAGGTCGTTTTACTAACAATGCGGGAAAAATCTAACTTTTGTAGAGAGAGATTTGTTTCTCTGAGCCAACAGGAAACTATGGCCGATAAAACTGAATGCAACCCAAAGATTTTACTGAACAATGCCTTGCGATACCCAGCATTCTGAGGACTAAACCTCTGATCTGTATCCCTAGCAATACAGGGAAAGTGTGTCAACGACCATAGTTGACTCGATTTGTCGACAACATTGGCTCAAAACAGGCAAGAGCTACCTGCCATTATCGGTCTTGGTAAGGTTTGACATTTGCTGTTCGGATCTCATCTTGAGACGGTTCCAAAAATCTTAGAATATCAAAGCTCTCCGCTCTCTGTGAACGATTGAAAACTTTCCCCAGACTTATCAGTCGCAAGCTACGCAAAGATACCATTCTGAGAGCAAATGGTCATAATTCAGTCCATCGGCCACCCCTTGACAGCCAGCCAAATTCTCTAAAAGAAGTGATAAGGCTGATCAAGAAAAAGGAAGACCACTTGATTGACCAAGGAGTTGCACTTGCAAGTTATCCCTAATACCGCACCAACCAGGGCTGCGATGACGGACGAGTCATCCTCTGTAGATCCGAATCATTGAAATATGTCTACTACCAAGCCATGCAGCTAGCCCCGGTAAAGATTAACCTCTACTAGGCCAGACACCACATCACGAGAATATAATAGCAAACAAAAAATATAGGGCAAGGTAAGCTTTATGAAATTTGTACTTACTCCATTTAATTCTATAACATAAGACTTGATTGCTAATGAAGTTATTAACACTTGTCTTGTCACACACTTTGACAAAACTGGGGCAATTATTGCCACGCGAAAAACTAGTCATAAACTAGTCACAGTCAATGTTGCAGGAGGTTTTTTTGTAGGTTTGCTGGCTGAATTCTTCCTTCATAATACATTTATTTCATTATTTTACAAAACAACCTGCTTCCGCAAACTTCGGCATGTGTCCCTAAACTAGAGATTATGGATATCTGAACTTTCCAAGGAACTAACATCAACTCGGATCATTTACAGCTTACGCCAGCCTCAACGAAATAAAATAAGAGCATCAAAGTTTGAAGTCGAAAAGCTGCAATTGCAGAAGACCGCGCGAATCTGTCTCTATCGCGTTTCACACAAGCTCTGTCAAAGTCCTAGCCCACATACACAAACCTTAGAGCACCAGTGGAAATATTGTCAACGAGCCGTTAAAGAAGCTGCTCCGGATTCTGGTTAGACGATGAATGTAGACTATACATATAGCCAAACAGGAATCATAAAAAGTTACACTAAATCGAAGCATGAGGGCTGCTTGAGAGCTCTATGACCAGGAATGAAGGGAAAAGCTCAGACTTTTTCAAAAGAAAACGAAGGGGCATAACAAGCGGGTGATCGAGAAAATGTTTATCAGAGCTTAAAACAAATACGACAGGGTTACAAAGCCATAATGAAAGCCTGCAAACACAAACATCTAGGACTTCGCAAAAAAATTAACGAATCTAGATGATTTGTGGGCTAAAACCTTTGCTACAAACGAGTTTGATAATCTGGCAAGTCATTTAGTACAAACATTTTCCTTAGACATAATAAATATTATCCATATCCATCTGGAAGCGTTTAACAATCAATGTATATGAATAAAATTAATACTGAAGAAGTACAAACAATTCTTAATTTACTTAGAGACAACAAATCAGCAGGTGAAGATGGTGCACGATCAAAGGACTTAAGAAATAATGCTGAGGGTCTAGCTCCAGTCTTAGCAAAACTTTTTAACTTGAGTCTGGAACAATCAAATGTCCCCGAAAAAGTAAAAATATTCATCATTCGACCGATATACAAGGAAGGCACGATATTGCTAACTACCGGTGGTGTCCAAAAGACTTATTAAATATTTAGAAAATTATAATATGTAGGTATTGTGAAAAAAACAGTTCGGCTTTAGACAGAGAAAAACTATAAATCAGTTGATCGGTAATTTCTCAAACCAAATAAACCAAAATCAAGAAAAGAAACATAGCACCATAGAGCTTCTTATCGATTTAAGAAAGTCTTAGGCACGCTATGCCACAAAAATATTCCACAGCAGATGGAAAAACTGGCATAAGATTAGGACTTTTATCATGGTTTGAGTGCAAAGCCGTAAGTATAAAGTCAAAACATGGAATACCACAAGAATCTAAATAGGACAGTTAATATTTATTATATATATGAACAATATGCTTGCAGCATTTAACAAAGGTGCAGTTTACGCATACGCAGACGATACAGAAATTATCGTTAGCCACAAGGACGTTGAAGCTGCTGAAAAAATCATGCAGTAGGAATTCGATATAGTCACAACATAGTCTCACGACAATGGTCTGATCTTAAATGTAAAAAAGAACTAAAGTAATGCACATACATGTACGTCCTCCATAATCACATGAGTCGCGTTAAGTTCGATCGCAATTCGATTGGAAGGTCGCTTTATAATTATCAAATTCGTTGGATGTTTTGCTGAAATGCTATCGATGACTTTATGTAATTAGGTTGGCGTTACAAATTATAGGAAATTTGTCGATTCCGCCGTTGTTAGTTTAATGTATTAAGCCCCCATTACAGTAAAGAGGTCAAAGGAATCTGCAATACTACCTTGATTTCATCAATTCTTTCAAACCAGCTAACCAATTTGTTGATCTCGGATTTGACGTTATTGAGCTTATGCGTTATCACATCATAGCGGTTCTTTATATTGACTAGAAGTACATTAATAAAGTTAACTGTTGACGCTATTATAATATTATGTTGAACAGTTCTTGACTATGGTCTAAAGTGTTTATACTTATATAAACATCGTCTTTAACTCCAAGCACCATTTCTAATAGTTTCCCAAAAAATCCAATATCATCGACCTTTCTGTACCCATCCGTAATGTTGAATTTCTATGTGACATCAGTTTTGAGTGTCCCACGGCCTATCTTGACTTGACCTGCCTTTTCAACTTAAAGCCCCGGCTGTGTATATTTGATAGTATATTGTGCACAGGTTTGTAATAAGTAACTTAATGCTGTCATTAAATAAATGAGAACTGAGCTTAATATGGTGTTTTGCTGTCTATTAGTTTCTAATTGTGTTTCTGTAAAGGATGACGTTTTTACTTCTTTGCCGAGGACTAAGTTTGATGTTGTCGGTTTCTTTAGTGCTTGACTTATCTTAAATAGGATGTGGGCACACTGCCTCAACTGGTCTCTGGCTTATCGCATTTCCTTTTGAAATTTACAACTCTTAATATGCCATCTTCCATTGGGTGAACTTTTACTATTTGAGCCAGTGGCCATCTCGTCTGTGGGCAGTTTTCGTCCTTTATTAAAACAACGTCTCCTACTTTAAAGTTATGACTACCAGTTTGCGTTGCTTAAGTCTTGACAAATATTCGGTTTGTCTTTTTTTTCCCAAAAATGTCGCGTCATCTGTTGAATTAAGTTCCATCTTGATAGTTTATGCATTTCTCGTTCTAGTCTGTTTGGTTCCAATGGCGTAACTGTGGCTTGTTCTACTAAAAAGTGTGCTGGCGTTAGTACTTCTGTGTCCGGGTCACTTGTTATAGGATACAATGCGCACGATTTTAAATGTGCCTCAATCTGGGATAATACAGTAGTAATTATTCGAACGTGAGTTTTTTATTGTTCGCTTTCAATTATATTTAACTGATTTTACCCCAGCCACCCCTAATCGCCCGAAGTGTGGAGCTACCACGGGGATAAAATGCCAACAAACTCCTTCAAAGGAGGAGCAAATAGAATTAATAGAAATTTCGTTTACCTTTTTTCGATAATCACTATCCGAAATTTTCAGCAGCGACAAAGGTATTGGAAAGAACACTACTTTAAACCCTTCTTTCGTTAGACTAGACCCTACCTCAATATGTATTGCTTTTGTACTGAAACAAAGAATAATCGGAATATACCATTTTTTAGACTTGAAACTACCCGTTGTGGTTCTTATTTGGATTGGACCTGGGTAGTGTACTGCGGTTTGTGTGAAAAGTTTAGTAGGTCGTACACGTGAAAAAGGTAGGGAACATTTGATAGAGTTTTTAACAATTTTTTACTAACCCGATTCCATCCATGAATTATCCAAAACTTGCGTCGCCTTGTGTGATTCATTAATTATTAGCGTCGTTGTATAGTCAATAATAGGAAATATGGTTAAATGTTTCAGTTGATATGGAATACTGGATTTTCCGGTCGACCGTCATATTTTGTTCGTCCATAAACGGATTTAGTGATAATATCTTAATGGACTTTCCCAAATTTTTACCATGTCGATCTTGAACAGTTAACGACAGCTACAAAGTTGCAAACCTTAACACGCGCTGCACAGTCAGCAGTTATCCGTGGGAACCAATAATTTTCTAAAAGTAACTTAAACCACAACACTTTTGCATTCCAATTCAAATTTTTTTCATTTTTTATTCTATAAATTTATTATATACAGGGAGTCTCTCAATTCGTCAAGAGTAACTTGGGAAATAATTTCTATGTAAGATGTTGACATCTTACCCTGACCAAAGTTAACGGAAAGTGCTCTGTTAATACTAATGGTAGAAACTTTAGTTATTTATTGTTAGAAGAAGCAAAAGCCTTTGTACCCGCGTTTAAATAAAGTTGATATCTTTTTTAAGTCTTTAAATATCCAATTTCTAAGCCCGTTCCATTTTACTATTTTTTTTTCTTATGAAAACAAATCATCAACAAGTTTGCAGAAAAACCCATTTTATTATACTTCGGAAAATTTGCAGCAGGCAAAAAATGGAATTTATGATTTTCTACCCACGCTTCTAACAACAGTTGACAATAAGTGTGCTTTTCCAAGAATTAATAATTTTGCAATAATTTTTTCAAATTGCATAACTATAAAAAGGTTTTAAAGTGTGCTTGTCTATTTGACTACCTGTTAAAATCCTCATTTCCTTATCCTGTTCCTTAAAAGTTCTCAGAAAGAGTTAGGTTTGGGGTATGAAGGCGTATTTGGAAAATTTAGCAAACAAAAATGGCACCAATAAAAGATTAGAACCAAATTAAATCAGTTCATCAATTAAATTTCTTACGGTTACAGTAGCTTAGAAACACTATTTGAAATGTCTGCATTTACAAACCAAGAATACGCAGACATTATTTACGTTTATGGGCTGTGTAATGGAAGTTCAACTAGAGCGCGACAAAGATACCATAAACTTTCTCCTAACAGACGACCTCGTAGTGAAGGAGTATCTGTAAATACGTAGCATCAAAGGCTTAGCTTTTTATCAATGTTTCCAGACATACAATTTCTAATGGACTACATGGAGAAAATCTCTATGCATACCACCATACACCTGTGCTTCTTGCTTCTGCTTCCCGATAGTTTGGAAAAGAGACTGTGTATCAACCTCATAACACAAACAACACATTTTATATAACTATAATCATAAAATTAAAACATTTGAATTTATGCATTAAATTTGGTGACTGGCAATGTCACTTAATAAATAAATGTAGTACTGGCAATGCTGCCTCTTTAATCTTTAATTATAAAAGCTCTTCAAGCTAAACAAAGGAAAAGCTCTTCTAGCTAAATATTAAAGCTCTGTGAAAATGTATAAAAGACAAGCTTATGAAATAAATAATCACTCTTGATTTGGCCTCTGATCAGTTCGGCAGAGTTCCTCAGCCTCTGACTAACCTTAGAAAGAGTTTTTTCCAAGTGTCCTTTGTGCCTTTTTTTCCTTCCTTAGCGAACCTTACCCTCTGCCTGAAACCCACTTTAGCTCACACAAGTATCGTAGCGATTTCGATCGATAAGGCCATTGCCAGTTGTCTAGCTCGGCAGAGTTCCTCAGCCTCTATACAACTCATTGGCAGCATTATCGTCAACGAGACTACCAGCGTTACAACTGGAGTTTTCTTGAGATTGGGTCACAACGAGTTTATTATCAGAATCCTTTAGAGGAACCAATCTCAATTTACAAGAGATGGGATCACAAATTTTCATAATCTTCATACATGGGCTGCGGCCAATCGAAATGATTTACCAGAACTATAAGAGGATATTCCACTAGCTCCATCATATTTTCAACAGAACGGCGCTCCAGCCCACTACGGTCGTGAGGTTAAGGTTATGGTGAGTACGGTAATCCTTGGATAGGAAGAAATGGACCAGTTCACTAGCCTGCAAGATCTTTTGACCTTTTGAGCAAAAAAACCTGTTGTTTTAAATTTTACTTGATGCAAGTTTTCCTAAGTATCATTAAATCTATGGGTTTTTCTTCGAACCTCTTGAAGATTTGTTTTCGCAAGAAAAAAAAAAATAGTAAAACGTTACCTTTATTACGCATTTTCTGGAGAAAAGTGACTCCAAGTCAAAAATTTACATGGGCAAGAAAAATGGAACTGGCTTAGAAATTTAATATCTGTAGACTCAAACAAAATATCAACTTTATTTAAACGCTTGTATTTCTTCTAGAAATAAAGACCTAAACGAAGATTCTACCATTAGTATTAACAGAGAAATATCCGTTAACATGGGTTAAAGTACAACAAGGTAGGACTTTCCTTAAATCGATAAATGATGTCAACATTAGAGATAGACACTTACTGAAGAACGATTTTTTCTTAGAATATTCCTAAACATCATTTTCCAAATTATCCTTGACGAATTAGGGGACTGTATAGAGCCTAAGGGTAAGTTGTGATCAGAATTATTTTGTTGGTGTGTAAAGCAACATTGGCTGCAGTAAAATTAAATAAAAGAATTAACATTTTTGAGTTTTCTATTTATCGCACAAAATTTAAGAAAACTACTCGCATTAGTTTTCTTAAAGAGTAATAATAAAGTGACGTCAACTTCAAGTTATTTTAACTGCTCAACTCTTCCACTATTTTAACCTGCACGGAAGTGGTTAAGTGTATTGATATCTTGAGCCACTATGGACTCTTCCACCACAACGCGTTGTCTCTTAGTGAATTTGGTTCCACGCCTCTTGATGCTAAATCCGCTGGATTATTTTTAGGTTTAATATGGTTCCAATTTGTTGGCTTCGTAATTTCGTGTATGTGCTTTACTCAGTTAGAAGCAAAATATTTCCATTTGTCCACTGTTCCATTAATTCATGCTAACATTATGGTTGAGTCCGTCCAGGCATTTATTACAATTTGATTCCATTCAGAAGTTTTGAAAGTAGAAAAGTAGCACATACGAGTATTTTTGGTAATGTCACTGATTTCTCTTTAGAGGTTTTGATTGCCGCTGCTCTGATTTTTGACAGTAGCAACGTGATATAAGTAAGTGTGTCCATCTACAATAAATTTATTACTTTGCTGTATATCCCAGCCCGGTTGCCTTTTCCGAAGCATCAGCAAACCAGTTTATTTCAGCAATTTATAATACTTTTAAGTACCATCGAGGAATATTTATTTCTTCAACTGCCGACATCCTAGTGGTCGTATTATTTTGCAATGTCTGATAGTATTAGGCGTGTGGTTATTTTGCCTTGACTCGGTTGCAGTTTTACTTTGAAATGAAGATTCCCAGAGCGGCATATTAGAAAGAAAATGCTATTAAAAGCTATCCCATCGGTAATTTTAAGTATGATCATGCTTTCTATCCGCTATATTTACCGGTTTGCATATTTGATCATCTATACAAGTTGTTAAAGCAAATTAGTTTACTAAAGAGCAGGTCAGCAGACAGAAATGAGGAAAAGAGTTAACCACCCTTCAACTTTTACTGACCAAAGCAACGATTGATTGGTCTATTAGATTTCCGAACTATGTTCCCAATGAACGTCAACGTATAATCACAGTGAACGTCAACAGAAGATCTTCTGGCATAGGTCTTTTC
Organism: Volucella bombylans; assembly: GCA_949129095.1. NCBI lineage: Eukaryota > Metazoa > Arthropoda > Insecta > Diptera > Syrphidae > Volucella > Volucella bombylans. The sequence continues at coordinate 98,745,846 of OX422141.1, read as the reverse complement.
TACAAACTGTTTCCTAAAAGCTTGCTCATGTTTATAGCAAAATGTATGAATAAAAGAATTGAACTTCTGTAAAGACAATCGTATGAAATTTTTGCTTTCCTTGCTATTTGTCATAACATGTGCTACAATATATTACCAAAAATGAAGGATTATTGGAGCATGAATACATCTCTTTGTAATGTGGTAGTTAAAAATGCTTAATCCAGAAATCGATTTCAGCTTTTATATGGTATATGAACTATCCATCAAAACCATCAGATTGTTCTGCTCTATATTGGAGAATTAGTAAATTCTGTAAATACCAGCTTTCCAGCTCAAAGAACGCTTTCACCCTTCAAGTCTATAGATGAAAGTATGACGAAATATAAAAGCAGATCTTCTTTGAAAGAGTGTCAACCGTTAAAACCAATAAACCGGGGGAATACACTTATGACTTTGACTATACATATACGAGTATGTTGGAAGGGAGAAAGTGTTCTTAGAAAGAACTCTTTGCAGCATGATTCGGGAGCCTGATGTAAGGATTGCCATGGATCGTTTTTTTAACAAGCACTCTGTTGTTACAAAAATTTGACTATGCTGCAGTTGGAACGGTAATGAAATCGAGGAAAATTCTTCCTACATTTGTTAACAAACTAGAAAAATTATAGGTGGACTTCAAAAGCAGCAATGGTAGAGTTGGATGCTGCAAAATGATTCGATTCCAAGGGAGTTATACTTTTACTGAACTTCTAATATAATAACTAAAAGTCCACGTAGAATGAAAGACGGCAAGAAAATTGAAGTTCCACTACTAGGATCCACTAGTGGATCTGGCTGATCAAAGAATTTTAATTTGCTAAGTAGTGAGAAAATTTTTTTTTTCAAGATATTGAACATGGAACTTGTAGACGCTTCTACAATCTACTCCGAATTGTACCACAAAAAGTTGGTACTGCTCCAGTTTCTCGTTGCTTGGGCTGACCAGATGATAGGTATCGGAAAGGGGATATAAGGAACCCTCAATAGAAGGCATAGTTCTGGTACTCCATGTAAAACACGAAAACATATGCTAAACGTCGTCTGGGAGCATATGCCAGAAGTCACAACGCAAAAAAGTCGTTCCGTTCAATGTTCCGCAAACCGGATTGGAAAATGCACTAAGACCATTCGCGCTAGCTGCAAGGTTTCTTTGTACATAACATGGTAAGGACCATAAATAACACCATAATAACACATATTATGATAACTTTTATATGCTGACTAATTTTTTTATTTTTTCTAATAAAACTTGAATTCTTGAGAGAGGACAGTTTTTTTTAGCTCAATTGGGACTCAAAATTACCAATCGGACAATACCTCGCTACCCAAAATTTTAAAGATTGGTCTTGAACTTAATTCAAATCTATTAAAAAAAACATTTACTTTATAATATTTACCAAAGATGTGTACAAAAATCCAATAACATAGCAATAAAAAACTGGGAACGAAAGGGTGTTTTTTGTATTTCAATTAGTTCTTCTTCTTTTAGTTCGTGGTGAAGATATTTTACTAATACTCTGTGATTTGCTTACCATTTTATCTAGCTAAAACCACCTTCCTGCACTACGAGTACTTTTATAAGCTATTTGTGAATCGTTTTAGCTTCCGGTAAAGAATGTGAACCCGACATCAAATCATCCACGTGAAAATATCTTTTAATTAATTGCGCAATATTTTTATTTTTATTTTTTAATTAACTCGCGCTCAAGGGGTTTGTGTACCGTTAGAATGTTTGTACACAGCTCTGCAGGGCATTCCATATGCGAGTTATACAGCTTAGGGAAGAATCACGATATTTTAGAGTACGATCGAAGTTGGGGTTATGGGTGTACTGATGGGCATTCATAGCGAGACGGGTATTACGTTAGAAGGTTTGAAGGGGCGGAATGCTACTGACGATTTCTATGGAGCACTGCTGGTGAAAACAGCGATAATATAAAGTGAGACAGAAGACGTTTCGCCAATGTTCAAGAGTGTGAATTGACTGACTGATATTAGTATCACATATGAGTTCTATCGCACGATTTTGAATCCTATCTAGCAAGCGGAAATATGTTTCAGGGGCAACCTGACTAGACATGGGCATTTTACTCCAATTTTGGACGGATAAAAGCCTTATATATTATGGCCGGGTCAAAGGGGGTGAAATGTTTCCTACATTGCTTGAGGAAACCTAGCATTTTTGACGATATCGAATATGTGGTCATCGCAACGTAAGCTGTCATTGACACCCATACCGAGAAAGAAAAGTTTATCCGTTTCGATGATGCATGTGGCATTCGTATATAATGGCTGGGTGTTTGGATTTCGCTTTAACGACAGCAGACAGCATTGTGATTTGGAAGCATTAAATTACACTCTGTTGCTAGTTCCTGTTCCTCTGTTAGTAGTGCTGTTTATATCGATATTTAATGAGCTTATTATATGCTGCCGTTCCCATTCTACAGCCCAAGAATAGGGACGTGAGTCCGGGAACGAATACGAAAAGCAAATAGTACTGTCGTCAGCAAAGGAATATATTGGATTAGAAGTTATAGATAAGAGATCATTCATAAAGAGTGTCGGATACAGAATGGAGCCCAAGGGCACACCAGCATTTACTTTGAGAAGATCAGACTTGAAACCATCCAAGACAATTTCAATTGAACGTTTCGAAAACTAATTTCTGATCCATTGAAGAATAGTTTTGCCGATTCCCAATGCACCCATTTTCGACAAAAGAACCTGATGCCATACTCTGTCAAATGCATTAGAAATAGCAAGTGCAACTATTTTGCTTTCGCCAGATTAATGTACGCTTTGGTTCCACTTTTCGGTGAGACATGTCATCAAATCATCAGTTGACTTGTTGCTACGAGATAGTTTTCGCGTTTCGAGACATTTCTTGAGCTGATGGTTTGTCAGGGTTTCAATGATCTTGGAAAGAAGGAACATGTTTCTGTAGGAGGAGAGATAAGAAGATTCGCCTTTTTTAGGAACGTGCTATAAAAATGCTGTCTTATATCTGCTCCGAAGGAGTCATTAAGAGTAGGATTGATGAAAACGCTAACGCAGCGGTTTTGCCTGCGAGAAAGAACACCTCTTCAGAAGAAGGTGAGGTACTCGTATACCATCTGGACCTGCGGATTTGTGCATACTAAGATCTTTAAGTACTCTCGCTACTACAACAGTGTGAAAGTGGATTGGCCCCATTCAAGATTCGATGCACGCAAGTGTAGGCAGCGGCAGAGCACAACCTGGAAGCAGCGAGCAGGTAAGCCTTGTCTAAAGAGCTGACAACTGGAAGGTCATTGTAAATGAGCGTTGTCCTCTGCTTGAGAATGCGATAGGCCTGTATCAACCATATAGATTGATGGATATTTCGAAGTCAATTCTAATTGAACTTTATTTCAGCATGTCCCAGCTTTAGATTATGCCATTCAAGAAATTTCAGACATTTGTCCCTATTTTTTGGGCATTGTAGTCTTTGTACGGTATCCTCCGTTATGAGCGAATAATACTGTCGTTTGCAAATTACGAAGTCTTCCAGTTCTAGTTTCACGTGGCTCTCTTGGGGGGCTTATAAAATTTGTGTATTTTTTTTTTGTCGAACTTTTGAATTGCAACTGAAATTTTTTATTGCACGAAAACTTTCTTTAATTATGTCGAGCAGTTCTTTGATCAAGAACGCTGATCGAATGATCGAACATTTTCTCATTGTCTCACAAATAAGCATATCCCTTATAACAACTTGCCTACATAAGAATATTCGGACAGTGTAAAAGAGTCAGTCAGTAAGAAAACGTTGAGGAGCAAGTACATCAAAAGTAAACAAGTGTTTTTTAAACTGCCTTCTCTGACGCCCCAGCATTCACTAGATATGTGAAAAATAGTATTCGCTTGTTATTTTAACGGCTATTCACTATATCCTGCATGCTGCATTTTAATAAGCGTCGGAACTTATTAGATGTTGTATGAGCTTTAATGCATCGCCTTTTACCGGTTTCTTTAAACAATACATTTTTTCAAACATTTTTCAGTCGTTTGTTTGCTATAAACAATTTTTTTATAAATCTCTCGAAATGTTATCCAATTATTGTAGTTGCCGTCAAATGACGGAATATAATTCTTGGATATTTCACACCATAAACCTCTTTGTTATTATTGTCGTTATCATAGAACCATGAATCCATATCATGTACAGAGTTTTTGTACTTATCTTCCAGTAGTTCGTACTTTTTCTATTCGAAATATTTATTGATTAAATCACCTTTATTTGCATAAACAAGAATTTCTTCATGCAACTGCGTTATATTTTTGCGCATTTGAGTTGTTTCATTAAGTTTGTACTTCAAATACATTTGCGTTTTTTCTTGTTCTGGTGCAGTGATGTTTCCCTCAACATGCTTTGTATTGTACGAGTACCAGTACAGCCATTCATTTCCTTTGCTATTTTACCCTAACACTTCTCTCATATCTACATATCTCGGATGTTAGATAAAACTCGTTTAGTTCCACATTCTTCTTCTCTGTATTTTCAATGGTTTTATTGTTTCCTCATGTAACTTATCATTTTTTGTACAACTTCTTGTATTTATTTTTTAAATTTGTTATTTATGCTCCTTATTTTGCTTTTTCATTTTGCGAATAATTACGTCATTCTGATAGAATTTCTCACAGTTCTTCTCTAATGCCAACTTTCGCGTATTCAGGTAGATAATTGTTTTTTTGCCTCACTATATTTTTTGTAATTAATAAATTGGGTTTGGATTAACTTACCCAATTCCAGTTGTTCTGCTAAATGTTGCTCCTCAGTTATTGTCTTTTTTTTGTCCACAGCTGTTTATTTTGTTTTTTAGTACACAGTTCACACAGTTTGTTTAGTTTAGCTCACAGTTTATTTTTCTTATTTTTTCACCTTTAATTGTAAATTAAGTTTATCCGCCGGTCACTTGTAGGCTTCGAGCTACTTTGAGAAATAAAAAAAACGCGTTCGACTAGCTCCGTGCTTGAATAAAAAGTGCTATATTTCTTAAATACTAACTTTCAAGTGTGTTATAAACAAATATAAAAAGAGAGGTGCGGGAAACATACTCAACAATTATAAGGAGAAAGGTGTTGTGTGTACACGTGAAAAACATATAAAATGCGAGACGCGCACTCATCAAAAAGTGTGGGAACAATACTAAGGATCAGACACCATCATGTTAGGCCCACACAATAACCTCCGTATGCAGACAGCATTGATATGATTGGATGAACATAGCAAGCAGTCAATGAAGTTTCCATGAGTATTGAGGCAAAAGCGGACAAAATGAGTCTGAGAAGGGAAATGAAAACGTCAGTATTGACAGTTATAACTTCGTAGTAGTTAAGGACCTGTTCTTACTTAGCTTCGAACTTGCATCTGTCTTGTCATCACAGCAGAAATTAGATGCAGAATTATTCTTTTCAATCGTTTCTTCCGGCTCAGGAGGTAATTGGGTAACAGAGCTCTTGCTTTATACAAGCCTATAATTATCGACACCGGATACGCTAGTTAGTTGAGGCTCAGGTCCACTCCGCACTGTACTGCCGACTCAAGTAAGTAAGTAAGTAAGCATAATTATTTGGGTCCCACACTATAGTGCAGAGGCTTGAACCTTGTCGAAATCAAGAGAGTCGAGAGATACTTCGGGTAACTTCTGGTTACCAATGTCAAAATTCTCACTTCGCAACCTTACTTAGCGCTGTCGGTGTTTGTATTTTTTTTTGTTTGTTTGTTATTAAGATTAGGGGAATTCAGGGTGGACGTAGCCAATATATGCAGGCTAAAACGTAATCACTTTTCCGCATAGGTCCACGTCTGTAAGTACGGACCAGTAGTTTTGACACTTAGTTAAATACAGGTAGATCCCCCTCTCAGATCACAATGATCTGAAGCTACCTTATTGTGAACTACGCCGTTATTGTTTTCTCTCCGCGGTCTCACTATTTACGTGCGTAGTGATGTAGAATTTAAATATAATGTGATCAATAATCCTATTCGGAATTCAACTTCATTGGTTAAAATTCCATCTTCGTAAGCATATCCAGTACTGATTTATTTACAGAAGCCCCAAACTGGACAGCAATTCTACGTTTAACGAGTTTGATGCGCTGTCTGACCCCATACACAGAATCCCTGTATCCTCATATTGAAATCGTGATTACGGGCGATTTTAATATACACAACTCTGGGTGGCTACGACATTTTAGACAAACAACACCGGTTTATCGAAGGACGGTCTGTTGCGATCTTCCCTGCGGAAAATAATTTGACTCAGCTTGTAAATGAATCCACACGAACACCAGACGTTGATAATCATACCGCCAACACCCTTAACTTGTTTTTAACTTTTGACCCTGATAAGTACACTGTTGATGTGGAGGGAACTAGAGGGCACTAGGTTCGTCAGATCATTATGTAACATCAGCTAATTTCTCGTACGCGAACCGCACAGTTAGATAAAGGCAATTGGAGCGGACTTAAAAACTTATTTTAGTTGATCGTTATGTTCCTTTGATAGCCACGTGGATGCCGTTGCTGATATGCCCACATACCCTATTATCTTTCGAATGAGATGCTTTATCCCTCACTGGATGAAGAGTATTAAACCAAAAGAAAAGGCGAGGTAAGACTCGAGCTGTAAAGAGGCTGTCAGGGTTAGAGAAATGTTTTTTGGGCCCTGCAAGACTAACCCGACAGGGGAAAACTCAAACGAGCCAGGAATGGCTGCAACATCTTTTCCTAGCGTGTGAAATTCCAATGCGATCAAAAACTGTGATACTCGTACAAATAATATGTGGTATGTCTCAATGGTAGTACAAATTGTTGGTCGTTCGTCAAAAAATTCTCGGGGAAAATCCACTTTTGCACTCATGTAGTAGCAAGAGTACTTAAAGATCTTAGTATACACAAATCCGCAGGTCCAGATCGTATACGAGTATCTCCACTTTTTCTGAAGAGGTGTTCTTTCTCGCTGGCAAAACTGCTACGTCAGCGTTTTCATTAATCCTACTCTTAAGGAGTCTTTCCGAGCAGATATAAAACAGCATTTGTCCAGCCCGCCCCTGAAAAAGGCGAATCTTTTTCTCCCACCTCCTACAGACCCACTGCACTTACGTCACTTCTTTCCAAGTTCATGGAAACGCTGATAAACCATCAGTTCATGAAATATCTCGAAAAGCGAAAACTTCTCAATGACCAGCAGTATGGTTCTCGATTTTATATCATGTCTCATCGAAAAGTGAAACCAAAGAGTACATCAATCTGGCGAAAGTAAGATAGTTACATTTGATATTTTTAAGGCATTTGACAGAGTTTGGCACCAGGCTCTTTTGTCGAAGATGGGTGCATTTGGGATCGGCGACTCTCTTCTTGAATGGATTAGAAACTACCTTTCGGAAACGTTCAATTCAAGTTGTTTTGGATGGTTTCAAGTCTGATCTTCACAAAATAAATGTTGGTGTACGCCAGGGTTTCGTTCTGTATATTCCTTTGCTGACGAAAGTACTCTCTGCTTTTCGTATTCGTTCACGTCCCTGCTCATCGGCTTTAGAACGAGAATGGCGGCTTATGTTAAGCTCTTTAAATTCACTAAATTGGAAACATCCAATAGAGAAGAATTTAATGCTTCCAGACCAAAATGCTGTATGCTGCCGTTAAAGCGAAATCCAAGCACGCAGCCATTATCCATGGATGGCACTTGCATCGTTGAAACCGAAAGACTTTTCGTTCTCGGTATGTGTGTCAGTAACAACTTACGTTAGAATAACCATATATTCGATGTCGTCAAAAATGGTGTGATATGTCTAAATTTCCTCAAGCTACGAAAGAAATACTGTTCCCTTCTAATCAAAAGCATCCATATCTGGAATTTATCCGCCCGAAATTGGAGTACAATGCACACATCTGGTCAGGTGAGCCTAAAACATCTTTGCACCTGCTAGATAGGATTCAAAATCGTGCGATAGAACTCATAGTTGATACTAATATCAGTCAGTCAATTGACACCCTCAAACACTGACGTAATGAATCCTGTCACACTTTGTTTTATCGCTATTTTTACCACAAGTGCTCCATTGCAATCGCCAGTAGCATTTCGCACCTTCAAACATTCAACCGTAACACTCGTTTCGCTATAAATGCTCATGAGTATACTCTCAAGCCCACTTCCGTACCCTAAAATATCGTGATTCGTTCCTAAGCCGTACAACTCGCTTATGGAACGCTCTTCCGAGTTCTCTATTTCCTGGTCGTTATAACGTGAAAACATTTAAGAACAATGTACGTCGGTATTTCTCTTTTCTTCCTTCCCAAATTTCCTTCGCTCGCGCTATGTACAAACATTTCAAGAGTACATAAAGCCCTTGAGCGCGCGTTAATTATATAAAAAACAAATACAAACGCACTACTTCGTCGAAATTTTCCATGTAAGTTTTGCATGAATGCGGATTAACATATGTTTCAACCACTGGTACTCGAAAAAAATTATTTCTTTTGGATCGATAGTTTTGCTTGCAGGGGAATTCCACTGTGACGTTCGCGAGATTTGAATATTTTTTTCAATATATAAATCGTTCTAACATATCACCGGCAATACTTGTGGATTATTGAAACATATTATTTATAAGCGTAATATTAATTGACTTATAAACCAAAAATATCGTATGTCTCCCATTAAAAGAAAAAGAATAAAAATAGTTCTCTATGGTGTAACGCATGCGACATTGATCCTACCAATATTTTTCTTCAAATCTTTTATTTAACTAATTTAGCTAAACTAGTGTCTAATGAATTGAAGCAAAAAATGGCTTTAAATGCTTCGATTTCAAGGAAAAGAAAATTTAAGAAAATTCAAATAACAAGTAACAATTCACTTTGGTAGGAACAAAAAGTGGTGTGTGACGCACGCGACACATACGATTTTAAAAACTGTAGTTAATATTTTTTTAATTTAAACACTTCCGTTTTTGGATCCATAGAATGTTTCTTATCATGAATTTTATCCCCAATACACTGCAAAATGTGAAAATTAGAAATGCCTGTGATGGGTTGCACTTCATTCCATGGCGATATTTCATCAATATTGCATTTGATTTCATCCTCTGAAATGTAGACTATTTTGGTGTTTGGCACTAAAGATGAGGCAGCGGAAGCAAAATCTTTGGCAGACTGCACAATTAAACCGTTGCATTGAGACATAGACTTTTGTTTTACTAAATGTTTAATATTTCCACCTATTCCATCGACGACACCCTTTCCATGCGAAGTCGAAGTATCTTTTAGAAGTAAGGTGTTTTTCGGACGTAAACTACAAAATTTGGAAAAACCAATTCTTATATCTACAAACTCTTCTTTGAAAATGAAGAAAGCTTAATTGAGAAACATTGTCATATAATGTTTTTGAAGGATCCTTTTTTGACTATTTTCCTAAACAGCTATACTGTCTTTTAGGCCACGACAAATGTACACAATATCAGGCCTGTAAAAAAATTCTGTCACAATTTTTTCCTCCTCTGTATGACCTTTTTCAGTTTTTGAACTAGTATCCATATCTGTAGCAAAATGTATCCCTATACGGTCCATCACACCCTTGACTACACATTTTTTCATTTCCAGACAAGTGGGAAGACTTCCTAAGCATTTAAGAACGGCTTTGCTATATGTTTAACGACACCTATAGGGATAATAATTCGTAGTTATGGAGACGTCGGCGGTTTGGGAAGTAGTTGGTAACGATTCCGTTTTTTGTATTCTTTGCCTTTCCCTCTCCCGGCGTTTCTGATCTCCTTTTCGCTTCCTTGATTCTTCTAAATCTATTCTAGACATACTTTCCTTTAGTGATTTTCTATAATTTTGTGCTCTCTCGTTTTCTTTTTTTCTATATTCTGGATCCGTCAGTTTCTTCTTATTTCTATGCAGAAGATTCAAATATAGACAATCTACTTAGAAAAAACAATAAATTGTTTACCTAAGAAAAATTAAGATTCTGTATGTACTACACGACTCACAATGGAGAACAATGTCTTTTTAGCGTGAAGTACGCGACAAAGATCATTCAATCTGAAAATACCGTTTTCTTATTAAATGAGAGAAATGAGAAAACTAAATGCAGTATTAGCTGTTCCAGTTAATGTATGTTAAATGATTTAAAAAAAACAGTTATTAGTTATTCCAATCAGAAAAAAATAATATTTATTTCGGAAAATACATGACTTTTAAGTAAGACCACTCAATGTCGAAGAATTTGGGTTTGTTTTTTAACGTAAAAGAAAATAAGAATTTAAATATGCAGAGATTGATTCGGCATCTTAAAATATTTGTATAATATTTTTTGAAATTTGACTAAATTTTACCGATTTGTGTGGAATCCCCCGCAGCGCCAGGCAATTTTAGTTCACCTAAAAAATAAAAATTAGGCAAGGTGTTTGAAAAAATCATTTATTCTTCATTTTGTGTGATATAGGTACCTATTTTTGAAATAAAACATATTTAATTTAATGTTTTTTGGTACACTATTTCTGGGCACTTTAGGTTAAAGAAAAGGTCCGGTCTAAATTCAACAGACAATTATTTCCTATATTCATTTATAAATATATTTTGTACTTAAAAATTCAGGTGCAGAAACTTACATCCCTTTCTGGTAGAGAGATTTGGTTTGTAGAGATCAGCTGGATTTTTTTTTCTATCTCTCTCTCTCTCTCAATGGAGAAGTGTAACGCTGTGCAAATTTGTAAACTCAAACCTAAATTTTAATTTTTCTTGTAATTGAAATTGAAAAGAAATTCAAATTATGGGCATCTTCAATCAAAATGGGTCGCAGCCTATAGATCGAGAATAAATTTCCAAAAGAACATAGAATGGTTGAAAAATTGTCTCCATATTGATACTAAAAACAAGAAGAAAAATAAATACACCTGTTTTGCGAAACTATGTATTTTTTGTTGATAAATGGACTGTATATATTTTTTATGTTATTTTTTTGTTTGTCTGTTGTTGTACAACTTGACGTTTGTAGTGTAGACTTTTGTGGATTTTGTTTCTAATATGATTGTTTGATATAATCTGTTTTAATGCTTCAACAACACCAAATTGTGAAACAGATGCAATCATGTTTACGGCCTCAGTGATTCCACGAAGACTTAATACTTCAAATGGTGAACATTGGAGGAACGCCTGTCCATCATCAGTTAATTTTCGCTGACCCATAATGTTCCATAAGTTAAATTGCTAATCTTCACCCCAATATACAATATATAAAGTTAATGACAAAATAGGGATAGTTGTTAACCACTAGTTCTTTTTAACTATGATTGAAGGAAAAGTCTAAAGTCAACGCGATCATGTCCCATATGCAAAACGACGCAAAAAAACTTCAACAAGAAAGATAAATCAAATGCATGGGATTTATTTTAAAAGTTGCATATACATTTCGAAAAGAGGTAGAGGATATTGATGAATCTATAGGAATCAAGGAAGCAGAGAAAAAAGAAAACAAGAGATCCAGAAGCATTTTCGAAATGAGATTTGGTTCGATATGGATAGACTAAAACAAGGATTTGGAAATACCAATGAAGGAAATACTTCGAGGAGATTTTTTCAAGAATCAGAGGCAACAACTCGTATAACTGGAATCAATAGAGACGTAGTAACGAGGTTTGAAGTAATACTTAAGGTTAACACTGTCGAGTTTGGGGAGTAAGCCAAGAAAATAACAGAGTTATCAAAGCAGAACTATTCCGAAAATCAACTCACAGCTACTGTTCATAAATATTTGGCTCATAGTCAAAATATAATCGTGTATCAATCGTTACCACTTGGAGAATTGTCAGAAGAAGCTCAGGAACCCAAAAATAAATACAAAATATAAATTTCAAAATACGTGCAACATTACAAGGATGCCGCAGAATAAAGACCTTTTCAACATGTTTGCCGCCTCATTTCTTCATTAGAGCGTGTCAGAATCGAAACAGATTTCAAAGCACAATACTCTCCAGAAATGATAAGTTTATTAAACATTACCCCGGAAGTTGACGAAAGTTTCCAAGAAATCAATTTTTCTTTCTATTTACATTTTTAGTCAGTTTACTTTTTTCTTCACTGTTTGACTTAAAGTGAATCACTGATACATTTTACTATGTACTCTGAATTCCTACAAAAAAGATGCTCTTTTGATATACCTGAAAAAAGTAAATTATTCATCTCTCAACTGAATTGTTTCTTCGGCTGTATGGCATGTGGCATCGTCTTGATATATGAACATATCGTCCACATCCATATCCTGCAATTTAGGCACAAAAACTGGATTATAAGATCGCTAGAGCCACATTAATTGTTATTGCCGAACCAGCCACATTTCCAAAGAAGAATGGTCTGATGATCCTTAAGCTTAAAATCTGCACCACGTTGTGGATATATTTGAATCTCAACAATCACTCGTGGATTTTCTGAACCCCTAATTCGATAATTTTGACTATTGTCAAAGCCATAAAGATGAAAATGAGCCTCATCGCTGAAGATAATTGTATTTAAAAAATCATCATCCAGTTGTTGGTGCACTATAATCTGTAATTTTTACTAACCCTGAACCGTCACGCTGCCTTGCTTTTTTTGCTGGCAACACTTTACCGCACAAATGGCATACCATTTTAATCTTGCGTGGGTTTTGGGACACAAAGAGACTTCCTCGCCTTTTGATCAAAAAAGTGTCCACCAGACTCACCCGGGCGAACATCTTCAAGCATGTAAGTTATGAAAGCAGATATTTATTATTTTAAAATGCGTAAGAGGCACTTGATGTTTTATATCGAATACCAAAGTACAAATTATTTCCACCAAGTAACCACCTGACTAGCACTTCTTACAACTTCATACGAATTAGTTCTGTGAGATATTGTTTCGCAATAGGAAAACCTCTGGTCATAGAGGATAATGTTGCTGATAAAACCGGAAAAGCTCTTGTAGATTTTCAAGCAAGAATACAGAAGAAATTTTTGTCTGGTTTCAGGAAAAGTTTCATTCCCTTTGCTTAAATGAATTTGGATCATGTACATAAGAACTACTTCGTATTTCACTGGATTCCCGGTGGTACAAACTTTATTTTGGCAGTATCTAGAACAATAGAAATAAATTCTAAGTACTGTACTTTCCTCTAAATGTAAATATATTTACATACATAGATATGAAAGAAAAAACATTCATCTTATCCGTCTATCTTAACTCATTCAATATTTATTTTGAGCTAAACAAGTATTCCGACTTCCAACTATGTTATCAACTCGAAAGTCATTTTCGCAATGACTTAACTTTAGTTTTATCTCTCCCCTTTATGCGAAAGATGTCATTTTTACCAAAAATATCAGAATTTTAATCGTGTTACTGCATACATTACGAGTACCATTCTCGTCTTTCACAACTTCATCTGGCAAATGTACACAAAACTAGACTTTAGCTCAACTTATTTCCGGAACCCTTTCCTTGAACCCTCATTCCAAGGGTGGATGGTTTGTTTTGAATTAAGTTTTCTATTCACAAAGGCTTTGGCCACAATTGTTGGTATGTTTGCTCTAAAAATTTCAAATGAAACCTACTCACAATCTAATCCCCGACAAATGGATATTACTTCTGTGGCTGTCTCTTATCATTTAGAGAACTAAAGATTCATGGATACACGTAATTAAATCATTTTGCCAGAGGAAAAAAGTTCGTCTTTTCTTTGTTCTTCTATGGGTAAGGAAAATATGGGTATACAAATTTGAAACAACTTTCCCAAAGTGTGAGTCATATGGGCGGTCAAGTATCTTTTAATTACGTCCCAGCATATTGTACTCTATTTGTGGTTGGATTTACAATACCTAGATTATATCAAAGTTGCCATGAATTTCCGTTGGATGGAACTTACGTTACACAGATACAAGTTCACATTACATTCGTTTTGAAATTACAATACCGTTACCTGCTCTTGAGCCGAAATTCATATGAAAATTTTTGAACAATCGAAAATAAGGTACAGATGCAGACGTCTAGCACTTAAACAACAATAATTCAATTTTGCAGAATTTCCTTTTTGGAAGAATACAAACATTTATGGGAAACTGCATACAAAGTGGATATTTTAGAAATATACCATTGTGTCATTGTTGTCCTTGCTCTTTTTGAATAATGATAACAAATCAACATATAATTATCCGGAAAATTAAGAAATAATAATTGAAATACATGGAGAGGTTATCCGAAACCCAACTTACTAGTTAATACCAACCTAACGTACTTTTTAAGTTCATCTTTTGTGTGTAGTATTAATTTGAAGGTAAATTCAGCTGGCCTTGTATTTCTTGTAAAGGCTGCTCAAGGGATTTGTGTACCCTTAAAATGTTTTGACACAGTGAAGGCGGAGGAAACTTAGGAAGGTACCAATATACAAAGTTCTTAAATATTTGTAAGTTATAATGAGCAGCGTTCTAGAGCCGAAGAGCAGGGACACGGGAACGAATATGAAAAGCAGAGAGTACTACCATCAGCAAAGCAATTTATTGGATTATAAGTAGCAGACAAGAGATCATTAATGAACATTTAAAAGAATGTCGAAGACAGAACCACGCGCTGCGGCACACCAGCATTTATTTTGTGAATATCTTGACTTGACACCATCTAAGACAACTTTAATTTAATGTTCCGAAAGGTAGTTTCTAATCCACTGAAGAAGAGAATTGATCCCAAATGCACGCATTTTCGACGAATGAGCCTGATGCCAATCTCTGTCAAATGCCTTAGAAATATCAATTGCAACTACATATGTTGCTTTTCACAAGATCTTAATGTGTGCTTTGGTTCCACTCTTCGATGAGACATTCAATCAAATCACCAGTGGACCTTTTACTACGAAAACCATACTGCCGGTCATTGAGAAGTTTCCATGTTTCGATATATTTCATGAGCTGACGGCTTATCAGCGTTTCCATGACCTTGGAAAGAACGGACGTAAGTTCAATTGGTCTGTAGGAGGAGGGAGAAAAAGATTCGCCTTTTTTAAGGACGGGCTGGGCAAATGCTGTTTTCCATCTAGTCGGAAAGAGTCCTAAAGTGATTGATGAAAGAGCTTACGTAGTGGTTTTATCAGCGAGGTATCCTCCACCTCTTCAGAAGAAGCGGAGATATACCCTCTGGACCAGCGGATTTGTGTATCTATAGTCGTTAAGTACTTTTGGTACTACAAGAGTACCTTGTGTCGCATGTCGATAGTATTTAGGTGAAAAGAAGGAGGAGTCCACGTAATGTTACTGTTCAAAAACTTAACCCAGATATGCCTGATGTCCTACATGTAGATCGGTGAGAACAAGTACCAACAGGAAAAAACCGTTTGGCACGTGCTTTTTTTTTATTAGCTGATTGCATTAAGAAATAGTCATTCTTCACGAAAAGACGTGTTTTTAGTGCGTTCAATAAAAAAAGTGTGATTTTAGAGTGGTCTATTATAAAGAAATTGCAACATGTCGGAATACGGTATTCGGTTCTCATGGTACGAGTATGTATTCGTTTTTTTCTAATTTTAGATTTGTGGTACTCGTATGTTCTATCATATGATTACTCATTACACGTCTACGACATCTTATTTTTCAGGGATTTTCTTTGAATGAAGCACTTTCTTATCTCGAAGATGATGAGGATCTTACGGCGAAGGTGGATAAAATAACAATATTTCCACCGAAAAATGCTTGTGCGGAATTGACAGATGAAGATTCTGGTAGCGAAGAACTTATTTCTGTCAGCAATTTACCAGGTTCTCAGTTAAAAGCTTCAGCTGAAATAACATGCAGGCGTGGTATTCATGATGAATATTCATCTGATGATGACATTCCCTTGTCCGAATTTTTAAAGCCTTTCGACTCCAGGTACTTCAGCGCAATCTTCTAACAACCAACTAAAGAAGAAGAAAAGGATTTACCATTGAGTAAAAGAGGATTTACCAGCACTGGCTTCCAGCAATACCGACTTTGAAAATCCAGAAGAGTTCAACCCTTTACAAACTCCTTTGGATTTATTTTATAGAATTTTTTGATGGAGAGCTATTTGAACTTATACTAACTGAAAGCAATTTTACAAAAAAAACAGGCTACGAATCAACGAATTGAATGAACTCAAAGCTTTCGTTGGAGTTTTAGTTTTGAGCTGTTACATTCAGGTGCCACGCAGAAGAATTTACTGGGAACGAGAAAAAGATGGCCATAATGCCTCGGTTGCAGAGGCAATTAAAAGGGATAAGTTTGAATACATCTTTTCAAATCTTCATCTAGTAGACAACGAAAATCTGGACCAAGCCGACTAATTTTCCAAAGTTTATTCAGACACTTGGACCAAAAGTTTATGGATAATGCCCCAATTGAGGAAAACCATTCTCTTGACGAAGCAATGGTACCTCATTTCGGGCGTCGTGGCTGTAAGCAATTTATCCATGACAAGCCCATTAGGTATGGCTACAAATTGTGGGTTGGTACAACAAGGTTGGGATATGTCAACTGGTTTGAACCTTACCAAGGCGCGTCCACCAATATTAGCACCACATATGCGGAGTACGGAGTTGGTGCTGGGGTGGTCCTTGAATATGCAGACGGTTTGAGACGAAAATGACACACAAACAAGTTTCATTTGTTTTTTGATAATTTCTTCACATCAGTAGAACTTATAGACCTCCTCGCTCAAAAAAAAACTCCTTCGCTACTGGTACCATCCCCGAAAACCGAATAGCGCAGAACTATACATTGGTCGACTCAAAATTGTTGAAGAAAGAAAAAAGGGGTTCTTACGACTTTAGATTTCAAGGACAACATACAATCGACGTGAAATGGAACGATAATAATATTGTATCGCTCTGCTCAAGCTTTGCAGGTATAGCACCAATCCATTCAGTGAAGCGTTATTCCCAAAAAGAAAAAAAAACATACAGGTACTGTTTTATTGACATTTTTTTGTAAAATAAACAAATTTTGTATGCTTTAACTTTAGGTAGAGCAGCCGCACCTGGTACATTTATACAATGCAAATATGGGAGGTGTAGATAGGTGCGATCAGAATGCAAGCCTCTATAGAACTTTAATTCGAGGAAAGAAATGGTACTGTTCGCTTATCACTCATTGCATCGACCTTGCAGTTCATAACGCTTGGCAAGTTCACCGAATCCATGGAGGCGACTTAGACCAATTAAGTTTTAGAAGACAAATCGCCGTATAATTGTTGACACAGAACAAAAAAACATTTTCTTCCAACCGAGGACGTCCATCAGCGTCTGAAGGACGAAACACACGCTACGATCGCATTGATCATATGGTAGTCCCACAAGAAAAACAGACGAGATCTGCTTTTTGTCATACAAAAACGACGACAAGGTGCCTTAAGTGCGATGTTGGAGTTCACGTAAAGTGCTTTGTGGATTTCCATAAAGAATAAAATAATTGTATCATGGTACCATATACGCCTAACGTCCTATATAAATGACACTCGCCATTTTGAAAATATATATATGACACTTGTCCAAATTTCGAAAAATAGTTCTATTATCAACATATTACTAGTAATATGTATAAAAAAATATTTTTTTACGTTTCAGAAAGTTTTAGGCACATCTATGTTAACGTTCCATACCTATTCCATTTTATCATTTTCAGTTCGATCGTTGAGTCGTGGATAATAATGAATATTTGGACGAGGGATGTGGTGTCGCATACAGAAATGCTACAATGCAACTTATTGCCCTTTAAATTTTATCAAAATAGTGCAGAGTGTGTACACGACATGACTGCCTACTACAATACGTAGTCGGGAGTCACCATCTAAACAGGACCAAAATCCATCGAAAGTCTTCTCCAAAATATTTCTGTAGCTGGAAGAACGACTGTTCTTTTCTCAAAGTGTCTCGTTTCTGACATATTTTTTTAATTTTTTTCTATCATCGGATGGTTTACACCATACGGAAGAATTAAAATTATAATTCTCTGCGGATGTATAGGTGTTCTGTTTTCAAAGTGTTTCCCTCCATAGATTATCTTCATATTTTGCTCATCTTCGTAGGGTGAACAAAATTAAATCTACACTACGAAATCGATTCTTGATTGAAACCAGGCGTGTTGCATATGTCGGTTATGTTGCTGCTGTTGGGCGGCAGATTTGGTGATTAAATTGCTAATAAAACGTCATCATAATCATTTCTTTTTTAAACTTCAAAAAATTGTATCCATCTTTCAAAATTGTTTTGTTAAACTGGACATTAATTTTTGTATTATGGTGAATTTATGATTCGTGTGTTCCTTTAAAGAGTTTGATTATGTTATAATGTCCTCTATGTAGTCGTGACAGAATTTTACGATGAAATATTGAAGGCGCCTGTTTTAAGTCAAAAGGTAATCGTACAAATTCGGGTTTGCCGTTATATACTGAAGAACTTGTTTTTCAATATCTTATTCTTTCATCATGATTTGATGGAATCCTGATTCTACTTCTAGTATGAAAAAGTGCTTAGCTTTACTTAAATCAAATTGAATAAAATCCGATATAGTGTTTTCGTTCAGCTTTTTGTAGTCGATGTACTTTGGTACAACCTAAACTGGTGAGTTATATGGACTTTTTGGAGATATGATTATTCATTTTTTAAAGATAGTGGGTGTGGATACTGTTTACTCCATATGGCCGTCTCCGTTATTATTCTGTTTTCAGCTTTGACATCAGTTTTAAGTGGTAAACCTTAATTCATTTTCTGTTATACTGATTCAATTAATTCAGTTCCCTAAGAATATCTGTTTCCTAATTTCTTTATAGGTACCGTTTTCTCAGAATCTATTTTTCCTTCTATTATTATTAATAGGTTACATCATATTAAAGGATCTGCGACTAAATTATTAATTTCATAAAATCGAACCTCTCTGTCGAAACTCTTTTATAAATTTGTAAATCTATTTTTTTTTTAGAATGTTCTGACTGCAGTAAAAGTTAGTGGCACCTGTGTCGCTTAGAATTTCTAATGTCTTGTTTAGTAGTTTTCTGAGGATGTATGGTAATCCTCGTTCCTTACCCCTAAAAAAGCAGTTTCGTTAATATTGTTAATAGCTGTAATTATATGTGGTGGTTGTACACTTACTTGTAAACTCTCTCTTGGTCTTGTCACTACCTGTCTAATTTGGAATTGTTGGCCCTGAAAATTATTCCTATTCTGTTGTATATTATTGCTCTGACTGTGTTGAACATATTATTTCTTTGCTGGTGTTCGAATCGTTGTTCTTCAAGTCTATTAATTGGTCTGGGAGTTGATCTAGCTACATAATCCCATTGATTTATTTCGTGCCTGCTTATGATGTGGTGAAAACCTAATAATACTATTGCGTATTACTATTACGTTGTGTTGAGTGTGTTTCGTATGTGAATTTTATTGACTGAATTGTAAAGCGAAATTACCTCTAACATTGTTAAATTCTATTGTAGTTCGTGTACTTTAGCTAGTGCGCATGGTAAATCTTCTGGTTGAAGTGAGAATAAAATGCTTGATAATGGAGCGTCGATTTGACTTATTTAATTGCTTAGTTAGTTCACTATTTGTATCGTGGGCAATTATTGCTTTATTAGTCAGCAATGTGAGTTTGTGATTCACTGTGTTATACTCGTAACAACCTATTAATGTCATATTTCCTTGTCTCAATATATGTATTTAATACTTGTTCTATGATGTTCACCTCACAAGATTTTAGTTGCCTGAAAAAAAGAATGACTTTCCAGCACGGCTGGTATTGAATCCTGAACCGTCCGATTTGGGGGCCATCCACTCTCTGGACTACCCCGCAAAGTTGGCTCAAATTTGAAGCTGAAATCTGTTAATTGTCTTGTCAACGTCGTTCAATAAATTCTTAATCGGGCTGCGATCAGGGGACCGTGCTGGGCAACATAAAACGTAATTTTTTTGATCCAGTAACGATTGTTTCACCTACAACATGCGGCTATGTTTCGGATCATTATCGTGCTAAAATTGTCATTTCATTTCTTCCTCTCCATACGGAAGCAGTGTATTGCTTAGGATCTCCTTGTATTTAGTTTGGTCCATAATACCCTATATACGGTGAATAGGACCCATACCAAACAATGGTCCAACACGAGCCTAGAGGGGATAGCACATCGACCTTGTATTTATCAGTTAAAAACAAGTCAAGGGTGTTGGCGGTATGACTATCAACGTCTGGTGTTCGTGTGGACTCATTTACAAGAAGATCTCAACACACCTTCCTTCAGGTGTTATCTGTCCAGGATGTCGAAGCCACCGAGAATTGTGTATATTAAAATCGCCCGTAATAACAATTTTAGTATGAGGATGGCAAATGCCCTGTACTAAGGGAGATTAAAGTGAGATGCTTTGAAAAGGTAACACCGAATGAAGGATTTATAACGGTACTCAAAAGAGGAAACGCCAACATTGGAAAGGACTGACCAATTATATAAAAGTCGCTATATCCTAGAGAAATAAACATCTAACAGAATTTAATTAGTTCAAAGATCATTATCAAGTCTTATTTATTTACTTATTATGCTTTTTTTATATAAGTATTCAAATTGAAATACATATTAGTCAAAATATATTGTTGCTTAATTGCACTTCATCCGAGATATGGGACTACATATATAAAAAGTTGAAGAATAAATAACATTTTACTATTGCTACTTCTGTTATGTACGAGTACTAAAAGTAGAATATATTGTTGGCAATGCCATTGTGAGAATATGTTTCGTAAAGGTTGGCACACTGGTTTTCTACTGCCATTGACGATGAGGAAACATATTCTGCACACGGGCTTTTCCGGGTTGCCTTCTTTTTGGTTCCTTACCTGCTTAAATTAAGAAGTATTTTTATAGCTCAATAAACTGAATTATATAAAACACTTGTAGTGGTCTTAATTAAATTCTAGAAGCAACAAACACAAAACTGCTACTACTAGTGCCCCAAATATTCGAAATAATAATGGCCCAAATTTAAACGGACAGGATGCTCTTCATTATTCATTTATTCATTCATTAATAATGAATAAAGATTTTTGATTTAAATTCAATTTCGTTTTTAGGTCTTTTATAGAATGTGAAATTCTCTGAACTCACGCATCTTTTGACAGATGTTATCTTTTTGTTCCAGATTGTCTACCATTTACTTATGGGGAATTATACGCGGTCAGCTACGACTACATTACGTGCGGTAACTCCAATTTTCGGGCATTATAATCGTCTAGATAAGCGAACAATTCAACAAATGAAGAACAAATTCGAGTCGACTTATTTAATTCATAATGTTGCCGTACCAGTGAGTCAGTGAAATGCCAGATGTGAAGAGAATATTGCATGCAGTCGATTTCACATCGTTCTCAAGAGCTGGACTTCTCACGATCGTTCCTGTTACAAAATTTGAGAAAATACTTCACTATACATACGTATACATAAAGTGGTACTGAACCATTATATAAAGCCAAGTAACTATCGTGGACGTTGAACTTTCGCTTATTGGCTCAGTGATGGGGACAATTTTTGTTTAATTTTGTTAATAAAGAAAATTTCCGCATTTTGTGAAGCGAGCAGTTGAAACGCAGTAGTTGCAAAAGCATTCATTGTATTTATAAAGAAAAATTTACTATTTTGTGTGATTTCCATGCCGAAGGTGTCACTGGGCCGTACTTATTCTGAAACGATACCAGTAAGTCGGTCACAGTCAATGGTGACCGCTGTCGTACCTGGTTAAACAAGAATATCATTGGACTACGTCTTTTTAGAGCTGCATTGAGTTTATGATCTATGCCAAAAAGCTAGGAACCTAAGACGACTTACACGTGAAATTCGATGTGCAATTACACTGGAATTATGGGAAATAATCATGAAGATTTCAGACCAGCGCATTCATTCATCGAAGAGGTTTAGTTGAAGATATTTGTAGGATTTCATATTTCATACAGTTTTATTTAAAAAAAAAAAACAAATTGGTATGCATCTAATGAAAAGTGATATACAATTAATTACTCAAAATCAAGTAGCCTCTATGACCAATATTTATTTGGTTGAGTGCCACAACATACATATGAATTAAGCTGACATGAACCTTATATGTATGTATTGTATATGTCCTGCGAGTCCATCTGCATGACCTATAAACAATAAAATAGACTATGTTCCGCGGTTGTAATGCTAACATAGGAAATGAACTGACCAGAACAATACAAGTCACGTCCGGAATATTTCCGTTTTTTCGAATGGATGTATGTGTATGTATGTGTATCCAATTTGCGACACTTTATGAAACATATACATACATGGATATGTAAATGTAAATGCACACTCAAATTATAATTAACAAAAAAATGAGGATTACCCTCAAACTGGTTCAAAAACAAATTAGAATAAATCATTCTCATTAAGTCTCATGGTCCGATGTGCCTATACAGTTTTTTTTCCAATGAAAGTGTAACATATAGACTACAAAACAAAAACAATGGGAACCGTACTCGTAATACTACAACAAATCTAAGTTTATATCTCGCAAATCAGCAGATACTGACATTATAAGCATTCCCCCTTGGGAAAAATGTGAAAATACCATTCGGTTACCAAAGCTCTAGAGCCTTTTGTTAGGAAATACACCCTTTCAGCCTTTAAAGCACACATACAATTTTGTAAGCATTTTCTATACTCATGGCCTATGTAGCAAACACGTTCATTTACAGCCGCATCTAACGCTTAACCATGCGTGTATTTTTTCCAAGTAATTTCATCCTTTTTCTTTTCCAAAATAATCTAAAAATTTTCCAGTATTATGCATTTTTCATACTTTGTTTTGATTTTCAGTTTTATTTTTTATTTTTTTCTGTTTTTCTTCCACCGCCCCATTTCTGTACGATTGGTAGGTTTTCTGCGGATCATTCAAAGTTCCGTATACAATATGCCATACTGAATTTAATTATTAGTCCTTTATGTGTACACAATAATTACACAGTGAGTGTGATATGAACATATAACAGAACAGGGGGAAGGAATGCAAATCTATGGAAATTATTTTAATCTGCAGCAATGCACGTTTGTTGTGTTTGTCGAGTGCAAATGCGCAATTAACTCATTTGTGCACGTTTGTATGTATAGTGGTAGAGCGATTATCCATCTATGCATCTTTTCAACTATCTGAATAGAGTTTCTACTCGCACTGAAATCCATTATTTGAAATCAGAAATGTAATTTCATGGTTTTATGGTGTATTTGTGTAGGGCATTAAGTTTTCATTTTCCAGTCATCTATAATTGAAATGAAAGTTAAATTGGGTTGCAGATATGGATAATATATTTTAACGAAAATGTTTAAACAATAGTAAATTACAATTGCTTTTTAGAAATGAAAAAAAATCCAAAAAAAGAAACTCAAATGCGATGTACAGAATATTAAATTATAACATCATTAACATCATTATTCCCATTGGTTTTCAGTGTAGTGAAACTGACGTGCAACATCAACATCTGGCGAACAGTGAGAGTAACCATCTGAAAAGCGGACTACACGGCCGCCAAAAGCCTCAGACTCATAAGTCTGACTTCGTTCATGTTGAAGAGAATGGAGAGACTGGTCGAGCTCCATGTTCGCAAAACTGTTTTGTCTAAGATGGAACACGCCGTCGACAAGTCGGCCAGACAACAAGGCGTAGAAGAGGCACTAATTTTAGTTTACTCAGTTTATTCCTTATCTTTTTAGCACATATAATACATATATCATATATATCATAAGATAAGGAAAGAAAAATGCAAAAAGGAAGCGAAAGGATGCTTCTAAGAAATATGTTTAAATATTTCTTTTTTAAGAAAACTATTTGTTTCATTGCTATTGGTAGAGAATTTAAGAGTCTGATGGCGGGAATAGGCGAGATGAGTTTAAATAGTTAAAATTAGGAATTATAAAATTTGCAGTTCTTGTGGTTCTTGAGAATCAACCACAAATTAGACGATTTTGCGATGACTAGAAGTTGAAGTTGAAAATCAACTTCCAGAAGTCTGAAACTATTCTGTTTAGCACGCGATTGTCTGGGGCCTCTAGGGAAATGAAAAAGAATTGGGGAAAATTCTCGATCATTGGACAATATGGCCATCCACTTGATTCTTGAAATATAGTCAGATTACTTGGGAATCTATATTTCAACAAGAATGTAGATGCTGCTCTTACCAGAGCCAAGGATGCTTTTGCCCCTACAAAGAAACTGTTTTATGGTAACCAACTCGATGCGAGGGTAAAAGTTGTCTGACACATGGCCCTCATCCGGCACATGCTGGCATATGGGTATCCCGTGTGGTTCAATGTGAGAGCCAGCTTAATGGTAAAGATTCGAGTGTTTGAGAGGGCTAGCCTTAGGGTTTTTCTCCACCTTTACAGAACACAAGAATTGAATTGTACATACAATTTTATCCCAATGAGGTCCTATACAACAAGGCGAATCACATAAGAGCAATGACCTCGTCCAACAATCTGATAACTGGGGTCTACTACTCCAACTATTTATATCACGAGAGTGTGAGCTATGATCACGGGCAGAGAGAGTGTAGTTCATCTTGAAACCTAGCTGGTAACCTTATCCACGAGAGGCAGTTTTTTGTTTGAAGAGAAAACCGAGGGCATATCATTCGGGTGAACTCAAAATTTGTATATCACTATGTATTGTGATTTATTTGGATTAATTAAAAGCCCATTGCTTTGCGAACAAGTGTATGTTTTTGAGAGATTCTCATTTATTCTGCAGACCAAATGTTTAATTAAGCCGATTGGTCTAGATAAATATACTTGGACATCCTCAATATATAAATGCTAAGATACGTGTACGTAACGTACACTAGGAAGATCGTTGATTTACAAACAGAATACACGAAGGCTTAGTATTGAGCCTTGAGGGATACCACATATTAGTTTTCAGACTTCGATAGGCTACTCTTTGGCTTCGATTATAGAGATAGTCTTTTATAAGCAAAGCTGCTCTTGAACTGAACCCAAAATAAGACATTAGTTTCTCACATAAAATTGCACGGTTGACAAGGTCAAACACTTTTGAAAAATGAAGTAAACACAGTATTGTGACGTTAATGAAATCGAATTATTCTCTGATATCATCAAACTATATATTGGTGACAAGCAATTTGCCTTGCAAGAACTTCTTCAAAAACCTTTGACGGACACGGCAATATGCTTATCGGTCGAAAATCTGAAATCGACGAGAGTTGTCGGTTTTTGGGTGTGGAAATAATCTTTGCTAGTTTAAAAGCATCAGGAAAAGATGACAATGTAATATAATAATTCATAATGTGCGTAAGAAGTCCTAAGAAGTGTGTTAAAATAAAATAAATTATTAACGAATGGGATATGTACCCGGCCAAGCCGATAGCATTTGATAGCAATGCAAAAATATTTTCAATAATTTCAGACTCTGCTACAGGGCTTTCCAATAGGGACTTTCGAAATTGACAGTTGATAGCGGCCATATTGTTGAAGCTACATCTGTCAAATTGACAGCCATTTATTCAATCTGTTTTGCCGAATCACCACGGACTGACATAGCTTTCAACAACACAAATGGGTGTTCTGTTCGGGCAATGTTCCGCATGCCTCCCCAATTTTACGGTCATCATAATCGTCCTACCGAGAAGACTATCGCAGTGTGGTGGATAAATTAGAGTCCACATGTTCAGTAAATGATAAATCAATGCCCGTACGTCGACGAAATGCAAGATCTGCCGAAAACATAGACCCTGTCCGTGAGAATGTGCAGGAAAATCCAAGGTAGACGATTTCGCGGCGCTCACAATAACTCGGCCTTTCGCAGGCCACAACTTGGCGAATTTTGCGTCATGATTTGGGCCTGCACCCGTACAAAATTCAATTGATCCAAGAGCTGAAGGTAAACGACAACGACGTGTGTTCGCTGAATGGGCTCTGGAGCGTTTGGAAACTGACCCTAATTTTCATCGAAAAATCGTCATCAGCGATGAGACCCATTTCTGGATGAATGGGTACGTCAACAAACAAAATTATCGAATTTGGGACGATACCAATCCACATGAAATCTAAGAGCGTCCAATGCATTTCGAAAAGGTCACTGTATGGTGTGGATTTTGGGCTGGTGGAGTCATCGGTCCATATTTCTTTAAGAACGACGTTGGCCAGGCTATCACCGTCGATGGTCGATGATTACCAACTCCTTTTAGCCTGAATTGGATAATATGGACACCAACGACATGTGGTTCCAACAGGACGGCGCTACGTGGAACACAGCTCACGCCACATTGGAAATTCTACACGAGTGATTCGGGGGCATGGTCATCTCACGTGGCGGTGATGTGAACTGGCCACTGAGATCGTGCGATTTGACCCCGTTGGACTTTTTTTTGTGGGGTTTTCGGAAGTCGCAGCTCTATGCGAATAAGTCACAAATCACAGCGGCCCTCAAAGCCAACAAAACCCATGTAATCGCAGAAATTCAGGCTGATTTATGCGCCAGAGTCATGGAAAATTGAACATTTCGGATTCGCGCCACCCAGAAGAACGATGGCGCATGACAAAACTGGATCAATTCCGCGCCTGAAAAAATAACTCACAATTACAGTCTGAAGGTTTGCGTTTCCATTTTTCTCGTAACTTACGAGGAATCGAATCGCATTGTATACACATATATATAAATGTGTGGATAAAAGTAATGTGGATGCTGACTGCGGCTAATATGATGGAGGTAAACAGGATAATGTGCTCCCAGGTCAATATGGGATCACGGGAAATGAAATCGCCTATGAACTAGCTAGGTAAGATTCAGAGGATCATTTTTCAGGACCACAATCCACCTTAGATCTGCTTGCGTCATCGGTTAAATTGACAGTTGGATTTCATATGAGCATAACCTCAAGTAGTATAACTCTACAAACGAATACTTCCCGACATCTCTAAGTGGTCTGCGTCTTTCCTGCTATCCCTCAGTAGGAAACATTGCAGGCTGCTGCGGAAAACCATGTCATGAAGGGGTACTACACCTTTACTAAGCACTTAAGTGTGCTGGGCATACGTGATACGGCATGCGATCCTTGATATGAAAGTTATAAAAATACCGTGCAGCGCTACCTCTGAGAATGTCCGGCCTAAATTCGCCTCAGGTTGCAGGTACCCGGAGCTGAGGTGGTGGGTGCTGTTAATCATTGAAGCGCTTACTCATCATTCTACGAAATATTGCGACAATGGACTAGTTCTATAGTTATGAGTGCTCTATTTCGACAGAAAAAAAAGAGAAAGAAGTAATAGAAGAAGTGAAACGTCCATGCAAAAGCAATCCAACTTCAAATTTCACAGATTACGGGCTAGTGTAGAAAAATCGCGGAAATATGTATATTGATGATGAGCTGCGACATCTGCTAACAGGGAACCAAGTAAACCTTAAGATGATATTGAAGGGCCGTTGATTTACAATGCCATATAGGCTTTTCTTATATGGCATATTAACCTGAAGGTTTACTCCATTTGACAGCAAGACGATTGCAGGCTGAAGGTATCAGCTGGTATTGTCATATCAAAATCAAAAGGAACGCGATTTTCGAAGGATTGGCCGAAAGGAAAATAATTGGATCACAGCAAACTCTTGACTTTAATAACACGGTGATCCAATAAAGAGCGTCTTGTAGTAGCAACTAAGAGCCAACTGTAGCCAACAACAAAAAGAGTTCCGTTGCAATAGAAATTAAACGAGATTCACATTCCAAAAATGAGTAAAAAAATATAAGTAGAAAGAAAAGATATGTCTAAGCTAACTTTTTTTAACTAAATAGCGAGTGTACTCTAATATTTTCTTCTCCTTTCCCCGGGCCCCAAATTTCCAAAACACTGTTCTTTTCTTCGAGATGTAAGGATTTTCTTTGTTTTCCCGATAATTTTTCAGTATTTGGTGCCATATAGAACTTAGGTTTGTTTCTTGGCAAATGGAAATAGCATCCGTAACATTGACGTCTAATTCTTTCTATTGTTCTATTATTATTATTTTTTTTGCGATTAACATTACGAGAGCGATGTCATACAATAGTGCGTCTTCTCGTCTTCTATTTTGTCCTACACTGCACTCGGCAACTGCCATTATGTAATGTTGTATATACTGTCTTTCATAATTACTTCCAATATCGTGCTTACAATTTATTTTATTTTCTAACTGCTAGGTGTTCTGCTTAAAAATATGGTATTCACTATTCAAGGTTCTTTGGTGAGTTTGAAGATTTCCACAATTTCCGTCAGTTGCCATTTCGCTAATTTACAATAGCGAATAGCTAAATGCATGAAATGTCTCCTCTCGGTTATTATTGCCAACTCTCGCAGATCTACGGTCCAGCGCTGTTATTTAACATTCTATTGTGCTTTCTCGACCTACCATCCCACACTCTTCCTCAATTGAAAAATGGAAACTGTGCACACAGTAAAAACAGGATTCCGTTCATTCCTTATATCCGTATCTTTCCGTTTCGTTGGATGTGCAAAAGATCATTTCGAAATTGTCTGTTTGCGAAGAACCTAACCTATACATTGGCGATTGAGGAGAATTATGAAAAAAATCACCCCACTCACTGCACTTTCCCTGAAGTTCGTATGAATGATTCAGGATTCCGCGATTCGCTCACGCCATACCAGAAAGAGATCATAAAGCCCTGTACAGACGCCATAATTAAAAGATGAACTGTGTCGGTTAGCATATCCGCCGGAAAAAGAAATTACGCTGAGTTTTGGCAAGATTCTTAGAAGCGGCATTTTGGGTTGATGCGCACTAAAAATTCCGCAGTCCTACAAAATATATTTTTCATGATTTATTTAAGAAAAAAATAAACTCTTAGATAGTTTAACAGTGATTCAGAACTTAATATTTAATAAAATTGAAAGACCAATAACCTCTTAAAGCTAGAATCAATTAAAAGAAGACTAAAGAAACCTCGTACCACCCACGAATGAGCTAAAAACTCAAAAAAATCGACTGAACACCATATGTTGTGGGCTTCGGTTGGCACCGAAGGGAGTCATTTACTCTACTTAAATGTTGTATTGTAGTCTGCTCCTTCTTCATATGATATTGGCTTTTAGCCAACTTTTGCAGCAAAAAAATAGGAAGAACTTAAATTATCTGAACTTTAACCAGCATCACCATTGAATATCGTAAACTGCTCTGCTTATGTTGGTATGTGTGGATGATATGTGACTATAGTGGATAACAAATCTAAATCACGATAATTTGAACAGGTGTTTGGAACACCTTAAACGGCTTAAAGAACATTTCTTTTTGTGAATCGATTAAGCAGTGCTAAGATTCTTTTCGTCGAGTGTACTTTTAATTGAGTTGCAAGTATTGGCGGCTATCATAAACTTTGAATGAATCATGTGTGTACCTGGAGTGTGTGGAGTGTTGATTATCTTAACCGTTCAGCAGATTGCTTACTGCGTATTTATCGACATTTGGAGTGCTTTCGATAACACAGCCTTTTGTGTTTTGCGTATAAGAGCATGGTATAGAACCCTATTTGCGGATGCGAAATGTGGCAAACATGTGACGGCGGGGAACAAATAGAGGTTGAACATAGGGCGGCGTCCTGTCTTCACTGCTATGGTGTAGGTTTAAAGCTCTCTTTAACATGTACTCTTCGTCGTATGCAGATGATGTAGCTGTACCGTCTCTTAGATCGTATCTAACGATACTCTAAATCATAGATGTAATCTACGATTTGTGCACTATAAATGGGATTTTAGTCATTTTATTCAAAACGGAGGTGGTTCTACTTACGAGAAAGACTCCTTTAACGCTAACCATCACCACTAATTTCTCTAACAAAGCTAAGTATTTGAGTATCCTTCTGGATAAAAAACTTCCCTGGACTTAACATGTCGTGTTGAAAAAATTCAAAGCGCTGTGGGCTTTCTGTAAGTGTAAAAGTTTTTTCGAGAGGACATAGGGTTTGTCGCCGGGGAGGGTTCGTTCGAACTACACGGCTATGACAGACCAATTATATAAAAAATGCGCCGGTCGTCTAGTGGAACAAACTCGCTCACGTTACTGATGGTTCTATCATACTCCAAAAATGAACTATCCTTCTAAAAAGGAGCTCTTTCTTGAACGCCTGATTCTACTCTTTGGTTTTGGTAAGACACTCACTGACGTTTTCATGACGTTAACCGCCAACTGTCTATTGCGTCTGGTTTTATGTCGTCTGATGCAATGTCAACAGAACTCCTAGTGCTCCCAAAATGCGAAATCGTATTTCCCTGGGACCATAAATAATTTCGGCCAGAATCCATAGATTCAATACCGATCTAGGATACGGGGCTGTTTAACGTTCGATTTCTGTCCTTATTAAAATTTGCGTCTTTCTTCGAAGTGGAGACTATACTCATGGCAATGTACAATGTTGTGAGGAATAGGAAAAGGGGGACGAACTATTTGCCACTGCAACAGCCAAATTGCTCTTAAGAGCTTGATAAAGCCGCTCACTTCTTCCCAGGTAGTTCAGTCCAAGGGCGATGAGAATCTATTCACCAGTCATACTTTCTTTCGACACAATCTCGGAAATAAGTTGTTGTATACTCCCTATGAGGTCATCTCCTATCATAAATAATTGGGCAGGTAGTGCGTTCGGTCAAAATTTAAACACTGCTAAATTTACTTCATTTTAATCGGGTGAATTGGAATTTGGCATTCATTCTTCAAGTTTACTGGCTTGTTCAGCCTAACTATACTACTGACTTTCTCTGCTCATTTCTACTGGTTTCTGTTCAGTTCTCATTGACTTCATACGTTCTTCTTATACATCTCCATTTCTTTGATTGCATTCTTCTTAAGGTATGTCTTTCTTTCCAGTTAAGCCAAATTTGTTTGCATTAAATATTCATCAAACCAGTCTTTTTTTTGCTGGTGTTAGTGTGAAACCCATCAGTTGCAGCGTTTCAGACTGCGTTCCGATTGTATATTCGTCAACATACAGAATATTTAAGACTTATTGCTTTAGTTTGTCGCTTACAACATATGGTTTCCGCACCCAGATAGTGGTAGTCAAAGTAGTCTATTTCACTGTTTCCAAGCTGTCCGCATAGAAATTGCTTCATCAGGTCTAGAGATTAAATAGTCATCCTAGCATATTTCATTATGGCTATCTTATGGCGCTTCAGGAGATGACGTACAGATTTCATTGTAGGCCTTTGACAATGAAGGAACAACCTTGACAAGCAGTTGTTTTTGAATGCCGAAGCATACAACCTCCTTCCAGAATTACTAGCTGAATTTAGAATTTTCCTTATAACTATGGGAGGGTAGCCCTTTTTCCAAATTTTTTTATTGGGTTGTACAACATAGGATCCGTTGGCATCTATGGCATTCTTCCAACGTGATACAAGGTCAAATGTTCCTTTTACGTAGAAGTGCTGACTTTTTGGGGCAATGAAATCTTCAAAGGCTTTTATGACCTCTGCTCGGTTCCAGAAGACCTTCTGCCGGCAAAACATCCAGATTGCGGAAATGATGGTAATAAGTTGGAGAAATATCAGGAGAGTACGGTTGATGCGGAAGAATTTCAAATCCCAGCTGCAACAGTTTTTGCACCGTCACTTGTGAGATATGGCGTCTAGCATTGTCATGCAAAAAGATCGGATTGTACCTATTGACCAACGCAGGTTGCTTTTCAGCCAATTTGGCATACAATATGTCGATTTCCCCACAATATTTAATAGCGTTTATCGTTTCTCCTGGTTGAAGAAATGAAAAGTGGATAAGTCCTTTCGATGTCCACCAAATTGTCACCATAACCTTTTTGGGTAAAGATCGGGCTTGAGGTGTGTTGCACCCAACCACTGCCCAGATCCTTTACAATTATCATACAGTATCCACTTTTCATTACAGGTGCAAAAACGGTTCAGTTTGGTTCCTTAATGTAAGCGATGCGCAGATTTCCAGGGGTCATAGTTTTTGGGATTCGTTCAGTTCACTTATCGCCTTTCTTTACCTTTCCTATGAGAGAAAGGTGTCGACTTATTGTGCAATCTCCCTCACCGATGTCGATGGGTCCACATCAACCTTGGCTCTTAAAGCATCGTCGTCAACTAACGTATGCGGCTTCCCACGTGGTTCATTTTCGAGGCTGAATTTTTCAAACCAAAGTCGTATAGTGCGTTCGTTTACCTACATCCTCAAATGCGTCATTAATATTTTTCATTGCCAATGACGCACTATGTCCCAGTAAATTGTCCCAAAAATTCGTAAAGGAAGAATGTTCAAATTTGAACTGCCGACAGCATGGTAAATAATTCCTAGAAAAAAAACGGTACTTGTAATAAACCCTAAAATTCTCAAACGTCAAGCAACTGTACCACTTTATTTTATAAAAAAAAAATTTTACGTTCTGCCGCAGATGTTCACTCGATAATTTCTTATTTCCGACTGAGCGAAAATTCACATTTCATGTGGTACAGCCCAATATTTTACCACAGGAGCTTTGATTTTTCAAAAAGTTGCCTAGTACTGCGCGATTTTGTTCTATTTCTTTAGAGACATCGATCTTAGAATATACGACGGGATGACGACCTTGAAATTGGTACGACATACCATATAGGCCCATATAAAAAGTGACACATGCTGTGTGTCATTGGTTTTACAGTTACAAAATACGACGAGATTCTGTCAGCAGAACCAATGACACAACAGGTGAGAAAAGAACATTACATATGTTGAAAAAAATTTATATTTAGTATAAACAGTTAGCAAAGATAATTTTTTCTTTATTATATAAAAAAATTATTTTCTTTATAAAATTTTCTTTTATTATATAAACGAAAAGAACATAATTAGATTACATTACAACAAATTCTCCTCAGAGTTCTCCAAACTTTCTGACGCCTCATAACTCTTGCATGTTTTAAAATTGGTAATTTCTAAAGCATGGAGTCAAACAAAACGCGTGGCCTTGGTAATCAGGGCAATAATAATTGGTTGACTGTCTTTTTTTGCCTTTAGAACAAAGAAAACAACGTCTTCTCATCATTTTGTTATTTTTTTCGCGCCCAACTTATTCTGGAAGATGCAGTTTTCCTTTATTTTCATTGAGGGAACAATAGCTGGGAACCTCTTTATATTGTAGGAGTTATTTTATAATTTCCAGTTTGTAGTCGTCGGATAATTTTTTCCCGTTTAGCGCTGGGAAAAATGTACTGTATATAAAGAGTGGATTATTCATCATCAATTGCGGTATGTGAACTCCGATCTTTTTGTACCATCTTAATGTTTTCCTGGTTGATGAGTAGTATGATAGCACTTGATGTGTACTATGTACCCCTTTCAGAAATCAATGACAATTCTTGAAACTGTATCCCTTTAGGCGAATCAACACAACTCTCATACTGGTTTTCAGACGAACTACAAAAAAATACTTACCATTATATTCAGTCAAATATCTGACACACCATGTGAGTTAGTGATTCCGCTGATAGAAGTGATGTGTCACCGGGGCTGAACGTGTTAAAGATACCAGTCTAATGTGATGTCGAGTTGTTATTTCACTCCATGGGTGGCATCCAACATTTAATGGGGAGACTCAATTTTTATTGGAAGCTGGCTTGTTGTTGATTTTTAGTCGTTAGCTGAAAAAAATGAATATGTCTTTCGGGCGAGGCTGGAATTCGAAGCCAATCCACTACCACTTGAGCCACGGCCATCCATAGTTTTGCATATTAATTTCAATCGAAAGAAATGGCGACTACACAGAGTCTTCGAATCTAACCTCGAGGAACAACGCAGTAGAAAAAGACCTTACTTCAGGTGGCGCGCACACGTAAAAGGGGACCTCAACCGACTTGAAGTGCGCAACTCGAAGTAGTTAGCTAAAGATGATGACGCGTAACCATGTGACTTTCCTGACATCGCTCTAGACAAAATTGTGCAAAACCTATTCAACAAAAGAGATACAGTCTTGGATGATATTGATGTGATTGGATGAACACAACGGCCAGTTTATGAAGCTTTCTAGAGTATTGAGACGAAAGTGGCCAAAATGGTTTTGGTGGTAACCGACGGCAAAACAAAGTACAAGAAGCAACAATATCAACGCAGAAATTAGAGGCAAAACTACTCTTGCAAAGTCCTACTTCTTGGGCAATTAAGTCGTAAGCCCAAACTGGTTTCATAGATGACGCTTATCGTGTCAGTTCTGCTCTATAACGCAGAAGATTGGACTTTGTCGTAGGTGGATAAAGAAGCACTTGGTCGTGTTTCCACTGTGCACGATTTTCGATCCCATTTACGAGTATATTGAGGGCTACGGAGGTGGAATTTCGAACACGAAATGTACGAGCTATAGACACACTGTTTGGAATGACAGGGCCATGCTGAGCAAGTAGACGCTAAAGCCACTTCGAAAAGAGTCTTCCAATCTAACCTTGAGATAATACGGAGGATGACCGCATCCAAGGTAGCGCATACAAGTGAAAAAAACCCCAATATACTTAGAGTGCGGCACTGAAAGAAGCTGGCGAGAGATCTTGCTGGTTGGATAGGCTTGTTGGTTGAGACCCATTTACACCCAGATTGTATCGCTGCCTAATTAAAGAAGTAACTAATCTACTGTAACAAAAATGTAAAAAAAATATTTCGGTCTTTTGCAAAATTCATTATTTTAAGTTAGCAATCATCACTGCTCATATTCTAAATATTTTTGAACTTTATTTTTCATTGGAAGCAATCGTAAAATTATTAGCTCGTTCGCTTGTGCCTTGACATTACAGTTTCATTGAAGCCATTTAGTTCCAATTTGTCTCAAAATAAATAAATGTATCGAGGTTACTTTAGCATTGAAAGTTCTTTATTTGTGGGCTCTTAATATCACTTACCCTAATACACTGTTTCTGTTGCGTGGCAATCACGAGTGTCGTCATTTAACAGACTATTTCAACTTTAAACAAAAATATAAAATCAAGTACTCAGAACTGTTTACGATGGCTGTATGGATGCATTGGATTGTCTGACATTGGCTGCACTTATGAATTAACAGTTCCTATACGACCACGGTGGATTATCACCGGAAGTGCATGAATTGGATGATATTCGCCGACTGGACCGGTTCAAATAACCACCAGCCTTTGATTCAATGTGCGATGTGTTATGGTCTGATCTATTTGAAGGCTTTGGCAATGAGAAAAATTCGAACCTTTACATACACAATCCAGAGTGTGGTTGCTCATATTTCTATAGTTATGCACCAACAATTTACTATAAATTATAATAGCGCACGAGGCGCAGGAGGCCGGGTATCGCATGTATTGCCAATCTTAAACCACTGGTTTCCCATTGTTAATAATAACTCCAATTATCTTGGTGTTTATAATATGTAATAAGGCGGCTATTCTTAAATATGAGAACAATTTCATGAACTTATTCACTTGATCGCTGGCATTTATTTGTGGAAAAAGGCACCGACATGCTTGTCAACGTCTCAACGTTGTCAACATTTGCTCCGACGATGAATTGATGATCGATAGTGAAGATGCTCCGTAAAGAGGTGATTCGTACTAAAATCAATGAGATTGATAAATGACTCATATATTCTCGGTATTACGTGAAAAATCCGAATCCGCGCTACAGTTAAAAGGTATTACACCAAATGGCACCTTACCACTGGGCGCCTTGTCCGGTGCTAAACAATCGCTTAAAAATGTCATGATTTCTCAGCAAATCATCATTCGCTTAGACAATGCCACCTCGTTGTGGTGGTGGTGCTAGACCAACGCTTTCCACAGGTGATGAGTTTAAATAAATAGCCACCGCTGGGGTGGCCAATGCCGGCAATGCTGTAATTCGATTACTTTTCTCTTGAACATGTCTAAAAATGTTGCCTTGCAGTGAAATTTTTCTTTCGATTTTTAATTGTTAATTGGAAATACATTTAATTGTAATTTAAACTCCAAAATGATAAATAAAAGGAGTTCAAAGGAGAATCCACAGGAAATAAAATATTGGAAACTGATAAAATTGAAAAATGTTAATCAAATGAAATCATAGACTCGGAATAATGGAATAAGTTATGTTTAACAATCTTAAAATCTAACGCAACATCCAAGTAAAAACCAAGAATCCAAAAATCATAAAATCCAAGAATCTAAAACCTCCTCTGCTTCCAATTGAAAAAAGTCGTGACCTACTATATCTCATTACAAAAGAAAAACCAATCTAATCGAAACAAGTGCGACCGATGGTTCAAGCCAAAACCTTCCCGATAAAGAAAACTTGTAGTATTCTCAAATATTTTTGATATTTCATATCCTTTTAAAACTTAGGAAACCTGTTACCCACAAAAGTGCGACCGATCAGATGTATGACTCACTGTATTAACGAAATCGTATTTAGTACTGCATTGAATACCTAACTCAGATAATTTTGGGCTTTTTTTTGTCAAATGTGTGCTATGTTCATAGATTTCGATTAGTACTGCAAACATTTCGAAAGAGTCCTCAATTTTCAAGAAAAAATTATTTCTATTTTGTTTATGGTTTTGTTTTAATAGCTCAAAAAGTCATTGGTCAAAATCTAATGGAAGCGATTTGGCATGAAGGCGCATCGTCTGATAAAAATTCACATCAATAGCTCTATTCGTTCCCGAGTTATAGTAGGCCAAAATTGACATTGCGAACATACATACACATAGACCTATTATTAAAAACTGTCCAAAAACACTATAGACACCTATAAACCTAAAACATAAAGATGTCACAAAATTTCTATTTTCGATTTTCGAGCTGAATGCACGAACTTCCTTATCAGGAAGTTAAAAACAAACTATCTACTACGGAGCTTCTCTTCTCGTTGCCGTGATTGCTATGATGAGCTACAGCCTTGCGGTCGTCTAAAAATCGACCAGTGGAAAAACGTCGAGGAGAAGTTCCAAGACGTCCTATGGGACGAATCATCCACCATAGGAAACGGGGAACTTCAATTCAATGGCGCTGGTTGGTTGGGCGATTGTAGCTTGTGGGAGTACTCGTAAGTCTTCTGTGAACTTCCTCAGACGTTTCATTTTTGAAGTATGCGAAGCTTGGGAAATCATCAAGCTAAAATGCACGACACGGTGGTAGATTTGGAAAAGTACGTTCTGCCGACAGCATGGGTATGGGTTCCGTGTCCCTACACGTACCCTGAGGAGCTCCTGGGACTACTCCATGTGCAGAATCGGGAACTAAAATCCGATACATGTAGAGTACTTAAGACGGAGCCTAGAAGGCAGTACGGACAGCATTTTCTGCTGTCCCTTAACAAAAAAATTATAGAAATTCTTAGACACAGTCTAAAAACAGGGTACATACCAATAGCTTGGAGGGAAGTACCTAAAGCTGGCAAACAGGGGCATATAACAGCAAAAGATTTCAGACCAATAAGTCTGTCATCATTTATGCTTAAAACCCTAGAGCGATTCCATACATGGAAGGACAATCTGTAGAAACCGCCCTGCACGAGGTGGTGGGGAAAATAGAGAAGAGTCTACACTTCGGAAAGTTTACGATGGCTGCCTTCCTCGATATTGAAGGAGCCTCCAATAACGGGAAGTGCACTGCTATTATAAATGCTCTAGTAGACGCTAACATTGAACATGGCATTACAAACTGGATTTTCTACATGCTTGCAAGCAGGAATATAAACATAACGAAAGCAAGCCCTCGAGTTGAAGTCATATCTCCACTCCTGTGGATACTGGTTATCAATCACACCCTCAAAAAGCTTAGTATAATGCGTATAAGCGCCACGGCATACGCAGTTGACGTGGTCATAATAATGCAGGGAAAATACTTAAATATTTTAAGCGAAATTATAGAGGTGGC
Organism: Volucella bombylans; assembly: GCA_949129095.1. Taxonomy (NCBI): domain Eukaryota; kingdom Metazoa; phylum Arthropoda; class Insecta; order Diptera; family Syrphidae; genus Volucella; species Volucella bombylans. The sequence continues at coordinate 98,707,937 of OX422141.1, read as the reverse complement.
CCTGAAGACGATCAGAACTTGGGCAAAAAGTTGTGGTCTCAATGCCAACCCGTCCAAAACGGAACTGGATCTTTTCACCAGAAAGTACAAATACCGCAATTCAAACTCCTAAAACTCAACGGAGTGGAACTGTCCTTCCGGATGGCGCCAAGTATCTGTGTGTGATTCTGGACAAAAAACTGAACTGGAATCTTATCGTAGCGAAAAGAATCAAAAAGGCATATAATGCTCTTTTTATCTGCAAAAGAACAGTAGGTAAAATTTGGGGCTTAAAACCTGCTATGGTGTATTGGCTGTATACGGTAGTGGTAAGACCCATTCTTACATACGGCGCACTAGTATGGTGTAAAACAAGAAATAAGAAAACGATTTACGGAAAATTAGCGGCGGTTCAAGAAACGGCTTCCATAGCCATTACAGGTGTTATCCGTACCACCCCTAGGGCAGCATTAGACACCATTTTGCACCTAACATCGCTTGATTTATAGATCAAAAAACTGGCTGTCAACAGTGCGATACGACTTACTAATCTGGGTTACTTCAAGAGCAGTAGTTTTGGACATGACACGGTACTAACGAAGCCACTGCCAGACAATCCAATTCTAACGGATGAAATTCCTTCCAACCTAAGATGGTTAAGTCTTGAAGGACACAGGATATCCAAGGCTCTTTGGCCGGTTTTTGACGGAAAAGCTTCTAGGAAGCTAATAAAATTAAGCAGGGATAAGCTTAGGACAGTAATAGGAATCCTGACAGGACACTGTTTTTTTGAAAAACATAGAGGAAATAGACGGCACGAACTTCAAAGGCCTTCTGGTCTTTTGCAAGAAAATTGGGTGTTTCACCATGGCGATTGTTTAGGAAATGCAGCTGGTTCCACAGGGATCGCGATGAGCTCGTGGCTCCTGGTATCTGTGTGATGGCATATCCATCAAACCCCTTTTTAACCTAACCTAATCTAACCTACTACCTGACTCTCACACGCGCAACAAATTCCTCTTATTCGAGTCATTAGTTGATAACCAACACTCCTCCTGACCTTCAGCAGTGTTATAGCCTTGCCAATTCTGGGTGGAAAATGTATAAAATTGTTAAAGATTTGTTAACAAATTAAACCTAAACCGAAAACCCTTTTCGAAAGATAAGGCAGATTTCTATCTTCGAGGTGGTCTTGTTAGTTCGCCGAATTGCTACTTTTCGGGCTTAGAAAGTCCAAAAAGAAAATCCCTTACATTTAAAAAGTGCGCATTGGAATCGTCGATGGCCGTTTAAAATCGCTTTTCTTCGGCATGAATTGAAGGAAATTCATCCAAAGAAGCGCATAGAGGTCTGCGGTCAATTGCCTAAAAAAATTGTAGTAGGCGTGATGAAGCGTCGGAAACACAAGCAAAGGCGGACATCCACCAAAGGAAGGTGATGCTGCCAATCTGGTGGGATTGGAAGGGACCAATCCTCTATGAACTACTTTCAAAGAATACAACGATTAATTCCGATGTTTACTGTGAAAAACTACAAAAATGAAGAGATGCAATCGCACAGGATGTTTTATCACGACAAAGTGAGATGACACACAAGTTTGGTCACTCGGCAAAAATTGTTGCAGCTTGGTTGGTATGTCCTGCCACATCCGCCGTATAGCCCAGATCTTGTGCCCTTCAGACTTCCATTTACTTCGCTCCTTGCCAAATCCTTGAATGGTAGTAAGTTTGCTTGGGAAGACCCCATCAAAAGCACCTTGATAAGTTTCTTGCAGAGAAAGAAATGAAGTTCTACGCACGCAGTATTATTAAATTGGCCGAGGGATGGTAGATGGTAGAACAAAACCGCTATTGCAACATTGATTAATGTTCACTACGTATATTAAGTAAATGCACCTGAAGTTCAAATGAAAAAAAAGCAAAGACATTTTGAACAACCATATATCTAATAACCAATAAAACCCGCTGACCTTCATTAAAATAGCAGTTGAATGTAAGAAAATATGCCTTCCTCGAAGAAAGCTTGGGCAATATTTATGTATACAAAATTCTTTGTTTATATATAGAAGTAAATGAGATTTGGCACGCAACACCGCCCTCTCGATAATCATAGGAAATTTATTTACATATGAATAAGTTGAATTGTCGCCTAGAGGCAAGTATATTTTAACCAACTTATCTTTAATTAATTCGTTATTGGCTCACTAATGTCTCACACTTTGGTAATTTATTTAGTTACAAACACTAGTACGTAGTACACACATACAATACTAAATTGGGTGAAATTCTAAATAAAATAAACCAAAATAAAAAAAAAATACGAGTATATGTATCGTAGCATTCATTTGAAATTAATATTTACGTTTGTGTTACGTTTATCACCTGTTGACAAATGAAATTCAGATTATTGTATAATTGTACACACCTGAAAAGAGATTAGGAAAAAATAGATGAACATATGATATTTTCCGCGTTAACAGGAATTATAAAAGTACAAACTAATTAATTTTTTTTAAATGTTTCTGGTTTTGATAATAAGTGCAGTTACAGGAGCCACTCTATCTTTGAAGCTTTTGAAGAAAAATTGAAAAATTCTACAATAGTTCAAAGAAGCATAGGTACAACGAGTATAATGGATAAATTCTGTGTCTGAGTGTTGGACACAAAATACAAATAAACGAAATTACTGGCATTCGCGACAGCGTAGCTTTGAATGAAGGCACTGTTTACTTTGTTGTCTAAAATAGAAGTGCTGAGACTGAAAAGAAGATCTGACGGAATCATCATTATTATTTTGTCACGTCCGGATCATTTGATTTTGCAAATCGCAACTGTACCACAACTAAAAGACACGTTAGCCGAATTGGGTTTATCTACAACTGGGGTGAAGGCGGCACTTAAAATTCGATTGGAGCGTGCTATTGAAGAGCTCACTGATGCCCAAATGGAGGAATATTTTCCTACAGCTTTCCTTGATGGGAGTAGGGGGGATGAGAATTCATCAGATCTGGAAGAGGAGAATAGACGGGTAAACCAACATTTGGAGACTCTGCGAGAAGTCGTGAAGAGGAAGGAAGAAATACATGCATTACAGAAGAGACTGGCCGAGTTAAATAGCCCTGTTGAGACATTCACCCCGTCTTCTATATGAAGTTTTAGCGTAAGTTTTAGGGATATAGAAGATTCCATTCCAACATTTTCAGGTGACGACAACTTTCCTGGATCAAAGTTTGAAGAATCAAAATCGCCCAGCGATTATTGAAGGGAACCGCAAAATTATTTTTACGATCAACAATGTCATTAAAAAAAGGGCATTACTCAATGAGTTTCATCAGCATTCAACAGCTTCTGACGTCCACAATGCCTTACGCAGTCGAAATAAAACAAAGGATGAGAATTAGCATGCAGGAAATCGCCAGTGCGATTGCAGAGCAGGATGCGTTGAAGAGCAGGACATCATAAATTATATAATCAAAAGTATACCCGATTCAATGGTTAACAAACAACTTCTACTTCCTGTCTGAGTTAAAACTCACTTTAAAAAAATACGAGAAAATGAGACCAGCATTTCAGCCGTCAACTTCTATGAGTACAAAACTCTGATACAGCCAAAGTTTACGCCACAAGCACGCAACAAAATCAGTATCAAGTGTTACAACTGTAACGACTTTGGCCATGTCGTTACCAACTGTCCAAAGCCACGCAGAGAAAAAGGTTCATGTTTTCGGTACGGAAAAATGGGTCATCTCATCAAGGACTGTCCACAGTCAGCTGCTGTAATGATGCTTCAATACCACGAGTAAAGCAACAACTGTTCGAGCTCTTTATTTTTACAAGACTTCCATGGTATTTTCGAGTACAAATTCATCAGCGATGATCTTGACTCAATTTTTATCAAGATGAATGCGATAACTATGATTGACACCGGAATACCCATTAGCTTTGTTCAGCTGAAATATGTCCAACAATATATGATGACAACTGTAGAATCCGCAGCACAAGACTTTATCTGTATCAATAGCAGTAAGTTATTTATTTATGGTATTTTGCAAAATTAAGAAAGATGATTTATATACCAACTTTTATCTATATGTTGTAGAGAACGATACAATGAAAAATATTATAGTTTTAATGTTAGATAAAGATAAAATTCAAATTGGAAGGTAGAAACTTATACTTTGGAAAACGAAAATAATGAAATTTTAAATATTGATACGTTCAGCGACTGTAATGAAATTTATTTGAATATTAATGAAAACTTAAGCTAAGAAGAGAAGACTAAAATAACAAATTTAATTTCCGAGAGTATTTCATATAATGGTACTCGTATTTCGAATATTAAACTCTATTCAAATAAGTGTTCTGATTTTGATATCAAAATTGTTTTAACTGATACGGAGAAGGTTTTTAGTTGTGCTCCAAGAAGACTGCCGTATGCCCATAAATGTGAATTACAAAAGATAATAGATAACTAAATAGAAAATAGAGTTATTAGAGAAAGCAAGTCACATTTTGCATCACCGATTGTCTTTGTGAAGAAAAAGACTGGCGAATTGAGGTTGTGCATTAATTTCCGTCAATTAAAAAGCATAACACTTAAGGATAATTTTTCAATGCCCTTAATAGAGAGCTACCTTGCGCCTCAAAAAGTACTTTAAAGTACTTAAAGTGAATTTTACCATATTAAGATGTCGCTTGACTCAATTAAATTAACCTCATTTATAACACCTATGGGCCAATTTGAGTTCTTGCGTATGCTGTTCGGATTCAAAAATGCTTCGGCCGTTTTTCAAAGGTATATCAATTTAAATTTAAAAATTTCATTAAATCGGGGAAACTCTTAATTTACATTGATGATCTTTTTATTGCTACGGAAACAATGCAGAACATTATAAGGTATTACAAGAGGTTATAGAAATAGTTAGAGAACATAATTTACAGCTCCGACTCGATAAGTGCTCATTCGTATTTGAAAGAATAACTTATTTGGGGTATGACGTTTCTGCAAATGGTATTGGTCCAAACGCGGTTGGGCTACGAGCAATAAAAGAATTTCCTAGACCTACAAACACCAAAGACTAGCATTCCTTTTTGGGCTCATGCTCATATTTCCGCAAATTTATCAAGGACTTTTCAATTATTTCCAAACCATTATATGATCTTGTGAAAAAATATGCTGAGTTTGTTTTTGCAGAAAAGGAATTGGTGGTTTTCGATATGCTTAAAAAAAAAGTTATTGGATGTACCATACCTAAGCATATACAATCCAAATGCTAAAACAGAATTGCACTATGATGCAAGCAGCTTTGGATCAGTACTCTTACAGCGCCAGGAAGATAAACGTTTGCATCCAATATTTTTCTTTTCCAAACGACAGCCCCAGAGTCAAAATATCACTCCTATGAGCTAGAAACTTTGGCTATAATATATGCGCTCAGTGGCTTCAGGATTTATTTGACCGGAATCAAGTTTAAGATCATTACTGATTGTAAATCGCTGGCCCATACCATGAATAAAAAGCTCCTGAATCCAAGAATTTCACGTTGGACTCTAGAGATACAAGAATATGTTTACCCAATCGAACCATCCATATGTTGGGTCACGTCGACGCTCTTACCAGGTATTACAACATACTTGTTATTGAAACGGAGTCTTTTGAGCATGTAAAGGGTTTTCCAATAGGGACTTGACAATTTTGAATTTAGTTTGTGAACGCACTTTTACACTAATCATCAAACTGTCACTATCAATTTATTCAGCAAACTCAACATTTTCATCATGGTAAAGTACACGAACGATCAACGTCTGAAAATTATAAAAAATTTTCTACCGAAATTCGGATTGGGTGACTGCAACTTTAAGAGCGTTAACTCCAATTTTCGGTCGTAATTCTCGCCATAGTAGACAGACAATATCAAGTTTAGTGCAAAAATTTGAGTCTACATATTCGTTCTGTTGCCGTGTCAGTGAGACAACGGGTTGGTTGAAGTGTCGAAAATATCGCTGCCATTCAGGCGTCCGTAGCAAACGATCCAAATCAGTCAATTCCAAGGCGTTCTCAAGAATTGGATCGCTCAGATCACATTATGGCGTATTTTGCGTAAGAATCTTGGTTTACACCCATACAAGATCAAGCTGACTCAAAAATTGAAGCCGATGGAGCATTTGAAGCGACGTACGTTCTCCGATTGGGTTCTGGAGAAGATGTGCCAAGATGATGAATTTCATCGCAAAATCATCTTCAGGGACGAAGCTCATTTTTGGCTCAATGGGTTCGTCAATAAGCAGAATATGCGTTATTGGTAGGGTAAAAATCCACATGTGCTTCATGAATCACCAATTCATCCACCCAAAATAACTGTTTGGTGCAGTTTGCATGCCGGCGGCGTTATTGGGCCATATTTTTTCGTCGACGATAACGATTGTCACGTTACTGTGAATGGTCAGCGTTATAGCGCCATGATCACCGATTATTTTTGGCCCGAATTGGAAGATATGGATTTGGATGACATGTGGTTTCAACAGGATGGTGCCACAAGCCACACAGCACACGCTACAATCGATTTATTGAAGAGTAAGTATGGTGAGCATGATATCTCAAGAAATGGGCCAGTCGATTGGCCGCCTCTTTCGTGTGATTTAACGCCGCTTAACTATTTTCTGTGGGGCTACGTTAAGTAATTCGTTTATGCCAATACGCCGACGACGTTGGAAGAGCTCAGAGCCAACATTGAACGCGAAATAGCGGCCGTTTTTGGCCGAAATGTGTGGCCGAGTCGTTGAAAATTGGGTCCAACGAATCGACCGCTGCAAACGTGCCCGCAGTGGCCATATGAACGAAGTCGAGTTCCATTCATAAATGTTTTGATTGTACTTCAAGCCGATAATAAAGTTTTTGAAATATCTAATTGAAATATTGAAAAAAAGTTGTCAAGTCCTTATTGGACAACCCTATAGAAATTCAAAGCTAGAGTTCTGAAAATATGTACATTCTTTCACGAAGTGCAGTCAATCATATCAAACAAGTAAGCAGTAATGACAACGGATGAAGTCCAAGAATCAATAACAGCTGGTACCTTAGCTTCTAGTATTTTTATACTATTCCTACTCTCAGAATAAAAGGCCACTATACCCATATTGTATCATGTAATTCAATACCAGAAAGGTAATGCTACTACAATATGTAGATACATCTATACAAGTTGCATGAAATACCTTATAAATACGTGTGGATATCTACAAATATGTATGTGTCATACGTATATAGTACTAAAAATAAGGAAAATACAAAAAAATAAGCCATGTAGATCCATGCAAGGACTGTCTTCATCATTGTGAACAGGGCTGTCGTATCTTACACGTACTCGGCGTACATACACACCTCCCGGGTCTCACTTTCATTTCTTACACACAGGAAAAGAAAACGTGAATTAAAGTTCTGACGCCCTAATTATCACCCTGAAGTATGCTGACCGGCTATCACCTCCCCGTGAAATTGGATGCGGCTGGAGACTTCATTATCATGTACAAGGACTGTTCCACTTTCCTACACAATACTCGCACACCTATGATGCAAGTAATTTAAGAGTAAGCGATAATTACGAGTAGGTGCTTTCTACGTGTGGCACTCTAATGTTATAGTTTATCCAAGAATAAATGTCAGTACAGGGAAGTTAGGACATTTGCCTCTTAGTCTGGTTGCAATAACATGCATAAATGTGTCCCTCTTTAAAGCTCTCATATTGTTGCCATGGTGTATAAGATGAATCACCACAAAGAGAAAGAGCATTTCGCTTAGGGTTTCCATCTCATTTAAAATAAACAAATAAAAATATTGCTGAACGATATAAATTTCATCTATCTTTTTCCTCGCCATCCAGCGTCCCATATAATTTCCATTTTGCTAGAAAATTCGATTCCACTCTCCACTCATCAATGGTTGAGGCTTTGCTATTCAAGTATCGAAATCTTCTGCTCTTCGAGTATCCACATTTTCTGCTCTGTAAATCTAGATGTCGCTGCTCATATTTAAGTGGTTATCACAATATGATCACTAATTGCACAGTCAATGAATTCTAGTTTCGAAACACCGCGAAAATAATCCTTTTTTTCTTAAACACAACATTAACACCGACACAACAGAGTAATTTGAACCACTATTATTTAACACAATATCACTAAAACGCACATAGTCCAACAATAATATGATCACTTATTGCACTGCTTTGTTGCAATGCATTAAAATAGCGCGCTAATAAAATTTAAAATACAAAGTCGAAAAAAATGGTTTGACTACATTTTAACGGTTTCTCAAAAAGAGGAGAAAAAACGCAAATGACAACACCACCACACATATTATTACACACAAATTAATTTTTGTGTTCTCAAAAGCTTCAAATCGACAACAATAACACTGAAAAATCAGTAACGATGTGCTAACATTTGAGAATGGTAACACTGCTTTGATGAGATTATTTTCAATGCACAGCCAGCAGTAATGGCGAATGGTGATTTTATGATAATTCTGCCCACGGCTATCGGGCAAGCAAGTCATAGGGTGGTTGTGGTTAAATCTGAAAATAATTACAACAACAATTGTACACAAAGTTCAGTGGCTTCCTTTGTGTTTCAGTGGTAATGTGCCATTGAGTCCACCTACAGGCACCACTGTTAGAAAAAAAGCTTTCCCATAAGTCCTGTACTGACATGTTTTGTTGGAAAAGGTATAGTGTTGTAAGAGGACTGAAGTTTGTTTAAAAAAAAAACAATTGTTAGTTTGGTTTGTCCTTGTACTTTTTTTTGTACTTTTTACTTTTACCCTATACCAGCTACATCCCAACAAAAAGATACCGTCCTAAGATGATTGGCAGATATGCTAGAAAAAAGGGAAAGTACATGCTATGAACTGATAAACGTCTCGTCTATAGTAAAATAAATAAGAAAGTGTAGTTTTATATTCCAATACAGATGGAAAGAAATGTCATACAGACTCACCACGATGCCTTATGCCATGTTGGTGTTGAACAATTCCACATTTTTTTAAAGAAAACTTACTGGTTTCCTAATATGAAAGCCTAAATAAAAAATCATGTAATCATGCAATTGCTTTAAGTGCATACATTGCCCCCACCAACTGGAAAAAAGAGGGAGTTCTTCATAGTATTCCAAAAGGTGATAAACCGTTTGAGACAATTCACATTGACCACTATGGTCCTTTAACTTCCTTAGTGTGGAATCTAAAGAAACACATTTTCTAGGTCGTTGATGGGTTCTCTAAGTTCACAAAACTATATCCTGTCAAAAGCACCAGTACGAAAGAAGCTCTGTAGTGCTTAGAAGCCTATTTCACGAACTACAGCAAGCCAACCCAAATAGTATCTGACAGAGGAGGCTGCTTTACTTCTGAAGAATTTGCCACTTTTTGTACCTATTATAATGTTCAGCATATTAAGATAGGCACAAGTTCGCCTCAATCTAACTGGCAAGTAAGGAGAATTAATAGAAGACTCACTCCAATGAGTGGACAAAATATTTAAACAAAGTAGAATTTGCTCTTAACAATGTAGATAAAAAAAGCACAGGTTTTTGTCCCAGAATTCTACTTTTTGGTGTTGCTCAAAAGGGTATAGTTAGTGACAAACTCTGTGAGCATTTGGAGGAAAATATTGTCAGAGAAGAGGTCAGCAGTTTTCAGTCCGTTAGACAACTAGCACATTAAAAGACCATTCGTAGTCAAGAGTGTAATAAAGTTTATTTTGACAAGCGACATAAGACCCCATATAAATATAAGGTCGGTGATTATGGCATGATAAAAAATGTTTTAAATACTCCTGGAAGAAACAAAAAATTATTGACTAAATATAAAGGACCATACAAAATTATTAAATTACTTGCAAATGATAGATGCATAATAAAAGATTTAAATAACTTTCAAATATCAAGAATTCCATACAAAGGAATAGCATTTCCTGAGAATATGAAGCCGTATGTTAACTTATAAAAGTCGCACGTATCAATATGTATTTTTGTTTTTGTTATTATTATAATGTCTTGTATACTATAGTTATCCGTTCGTATTGAAATGAACGTAAATGTGAATTTACTATTATGAATCTATAATTTTTTGAATTGCACCTTCTGTACATTTGGCGTTTTTTTATATTTATTTAAATAATTAACAATTATATAATTAATAATTTATATAATTAATAAATAAATAAATAATATTCAGAATGAAATTGTTTATCAAATGTGAAAGTGTCGATGTACGAGCATGTGCATGAGATAAATCGAGGACGATTCATTGCCAGGATGATCGAGTTGTAAGGTACTAATTTAAACGAAATTGTATTTTCGATATTTAAATAATAAAATGATCACCCTTAATTTAATTCAAGTTACAAATCTAGTCAAGTTAGAGTGAATGCGAAACAACTATGGTGAGAGCCGGTAGCGAACTGACTCGCTGAGATGACGTGTGCAATGTGCATGTGTGGGGGCTTGTTGCCCCTGTATTTATGTATGAAGTACTCATCAATTTTCGTTGGCAGTATAGGGTGAGGCACCATCCTGTTAGGAACACAGTTCATCCACATTAATGTACAATCGGTGTACAATCCGCACCATGCGATACATTTTTCTGGATGCAATGGTATACTTTAAACTTCCTAAGGATTGTTCTTGCTTAAAATACGCCATTTCTACTTATTTACGTAGTCGTGTATTCAAAAATGAGCCTCTTCACTGAACAAAATTGTATGGTAAAAAACTGGGTCTACTACTGGTTCATTTAAAGGGCAATCACTGAACTAGCGACGCACTAAATGGACACGTGACTTTAGCTGCTGCACCACTTCGATTTTGTAAGCCCTAGATCCAAGACCTTTACACGGATGGACAAATTACCAAGTTGCTGCAAACGGCGACATATCAATAAATTGGGGTCCTCTTCAACACAATTTCCGCACCCGCGATAATTTCTTCCAAACGCACTGTTCTTGTTCTTGTTGGTGTGTGAGTATCCAACAGAGTGAATTTAGTGACATTTTTCAATCCGATAAGTAGCACGTTCGGATAGCCGTTGACTTCTACCGTAAATTTCACCAAGCACTCTATAAGTTTCGCGAACAGAGCTTCGATTTTGGAAACAAATTTCAACGATTTAAGATCGTTGTTATGACATCAGACTTTCATCGATGAAATGGCAAACTGTACTGAAAATAAATGAAGTTTGGATGCTCAGTGTGTCAGCTGATGTGACATTTAATCCCCACTGAAATTTCTTACAATGCAAATTCAAGGCCGTTGCCTTTGCCATGCTTTTTAGTGTTAACCCTCGTTTCACATATTTTTAGTAACTCTAAGAATGTCTAGGACTAAGGGTAGGTGATAGTGAATGGCAATGACCATTAAAGAATGCTACCTGGACCAATGTATTTGCTGAAGTGTTTTATGCATTGCGCAACGGGCATATCGCCAATGTTTGCAGAGATGATATTTATCTTTGTGACTTCATGCAATGGATAAGAAAAAAAAAAAAACGTTCGAAAAATAATTTTATTTTATATGAGCTTATAAGAAATATTGTTTTTTTTTTTTTTAATTTTTGATGGATTTGTCTTATAAGACTGGAAATATGGTTTTCTCGATCTGACTCCCCAAGTCTTGCAGAGAGTGCTGTCACTGGTAGTCTCTATTCGATGCTGAACACTTAGATTAGCTAAGGAATATGGACGGTCATTCGACAGGGCGAAATCTAGCAATAAGGAGTCGTGTCAAATGGAATAGTCCTGTTGAAACTACATATCCTTCAAAGCTTTCAATTCCAATTTATCTAAAAATAAAATGGTTAACTTGGAAGAAGTAACGTCCCATAACTCTTCCGGCCTGAAAACTACAACAAAGAGTCAACTTTTCAAATACAGTTCTTACTGTTGGAATACCTTTTGCTGCTCGCTTGTTCACATGCGGAGATCGGGATCTTCTTCTGTATTCAATAGAGCTCATTCAGTGAAAAGTCGACATGCAATGCCGCCCATTTGGTTTACATTAAGCTAAGCCTTTTCGCAAAATATGCCACAGACTCGTTCGGGAGATTCATAGTTCACCCAGTTCTTAAAAAACACCCGGAATCGTTTGATTGTGGTATTGACTTACAAACGAGCATACGTAGACCCGCAATATTTTCTTCATATTCTTCAATATAATATAAAAAATAAAAAGAAAAACAGCAAGAATATTTAGAAAACAATTAGTTACATTTTCTAAATATGCATGATATTTTGAATAAAATTTTGTAATCAGAATTTTGTTGATGGTTTGTGCCCTTGTTTGCCTCACAGATTTTTGAAATGGTTGAAGAGAAAATACCTACCCAAAATATCTTGTTCCTACCACATACTTGATTTCGCATGGGAGCAAGTTCCAAAGCCTAATAGCGTGAACAAAGAACAGACGGCTAGTTTCTAAGTATTTATGACAAGGAGGAATTCAAGTACCAGTCCTGGAAAATCTAGGAAATTTCAGTTTAAAGTATAAATAATTGCGGTTTCTGATAGGTTATTAAATTTCCAAGAAATAAATAGTTAAGTTCTCAATCAATTTACTGATACAATTCTAGATTCGTGACCGCGAAGTCGGCTACTATATTTGGACATCATCCGCATATATAAATGTGTATTAATGTACAAAACGAAGAGTAGAGGTCCAGTTGTAGAACGCCTTTAAAACGACCAGCATGGTAGAAACATCTCCGCTTAAGGAAACTTGCTGGGATTTATCGCTGAGATAGTTCCGAATCCGTTCAACGGCTATCATATATAATCCGAACCTAGAATAGCGTTTCCTAAAAAATTTGCTGTGATAACTAGGCAATAATTATAAATATGCCTAAGGGTCTCAATCACGAATGGCGGTATTAGTTTGACAAATTTCAACGTTATTCCGTCTTATTTTATAGCAAAAGATCTTACGGATTTAATAGCGAAGATAACGTCACCACTAGTTACCATTTTGAAAATAAATCTAGGACCTAAATATCCTGGAGATCTGCAACCACTTTCAGTTCCGTCAAAAGGAAGAGTCGAGTCTGGCATAGATGTAGCAAAGTAATATAATTTAACAAATTCGCGTCGATATCTATACTATTCGAAGATGACTTCTTATTGACAATGGCGAGCTCATGAAAATTTTTCCAGAGATCGCGGGAATTATAAAGGGTGATTTTTTTGCTGTTTCGTTTTTCACTGTTCTATTGCCGATAGCTCACGCCTGATTCGTGACATGTGTCAAAGTCAAATATGCTTAGTTAGCATTGCCGTCATTTCATCATAGACTTACACCCGAACAACGCTTATAAATTATTGAATTTTATTATCTAAATTTGCACACTTCGACCAGTCAACATAATCGACCTACTGAGCGAGCAATTCAAGCCATAGTGACCAAATTTCACATCAATATCATACTATTGGACATCAAGCCACCTACCCGTAGCGTAAAGTGCGTAGAGTGGAAACTCTTGCTGCTGTATCCGCCAGTATTAATGAAGATCGTGATTTGTCCATTCGTCGCCGCTCGAAGCAATTGGGATTGTGTTACTCGACTACGTGGAAGATTTTGCGCAAGGATAAAAGCTTTTTTATTGAAAAAATGTCTTCAGCGGCTCATTTCTGGTTGAATGAGTATATTAATAAGCAAAACTGCCGTATTTGCTCCGATGAGAAACCTCAGGCAATACAAGAGCTGCCAATGCGAACGGAAAAGTGAACTGTTTGGTGCGGTTTATGGTTAAATCATTGGCTAGTATTTTTTCGAAGATGACCGTGAAAACAACGTTACCGTCAATAACGTTATTGTTCAATGATTTCGAACTTTTTTTTGCCCAAAATGCACAAGCTGAACTTGGTCGACAAGTGGTTCCAGCAAGACGGCGTTGCGTGTCACACAGCACGCGAATCGATGAACCAATTGAGAAATGAGCTCGGTGAGCAAATTATCTCTCGTTTTGAACCGGTGAATTAGCCGGCTAGATCATGTAATTTGACACCTTTAGACTATTTTTTTTATGGGGATACGTCAAATCACTCGTCTATGCTGATAAACCAGAGTCAATTGCAGAAAACATTACACGTGTTAGTAGCGAGATACCAATCAATTTGATCGAAAAAATGATTCAAATTTTGACTCTCCGTATTGACCACTTGAAACGTAGTCGTGGTCAACATTTACATGAAATAATCTTTAAAAAGTAAATGTTAAACATTGATTTATCCCCTCAAATAAAAATGTTGTACAGTTTATCAATTTTCCTATGTTTTGTTTTTGAGAATTGAAATTAAAAATTAAACAACCACCCATTAGTTAATATTAAGTTTGGCACTATAGTAATATTGTTTACTTTTTCGAATTTGACCAGTGGTGGTGTTTCTCAACTTGACAAAACTAGTTCTGTTTAAAAGCGTTGGAAAGGTTTTAAATCTACGATAAGCTTTGTCACGAAGCCGCAATAGCTTTCTTACATTTAATAAACCAAGGTTGCCTAGGATCTTTTATGTGGAACATATTTCTCGAAGAGCTCTTATCAATGGTTAACTCAAATAAAACGACTTTAGCATCATCATATGAACTATTCCAGCACAAGTCACATGAGTAGGTAAAAACCTCAATGCAAAGAATCTGGGTCTACATACTCGTATATCTTTAACACTTCTGAACCGTTTTTTTTTTGGGAGTGTTGAGGAATCTAGCATCATCGGTGCTACTAAAAGGTTGATGGCGCCATACCCTTTTTTTTTTTTTTTTTTTTTTGTTAGTCAATTGGTCACACTGCAAATGGCACGTTTTAAATTTGCCTTTGTTGGAAATCGGCCATTTGCTTTCGAGACGAGAAATTCAACAGTCGAGCTGTGAATAAGTAAAATAAATTTCTTAAAAAGTAAAATAAATTTCTTAAAATATTGTTAAAAAAAAAGAAAACGAATATCTTGAAAACAAATGTAAGATTTCATATATTGTATACCTGTTTAAGAATGAAATTTGTAATTGTTTATTAATCATAATTTTATATTTTCTTCAATTGTGAATCACCCTATGACTTGTTTCAAATGTTTTCTCTCACAGTGTTCTTTTTCGTCTTCTTCTTTGCATTCTGCTATTGTCACCACTATTGCAGTAGCACCCAATTGCCAAAACAGTTAATCGCTCACACGATTAACCAACTGTATTGATCTTTGGAGACTAGGAGAAATACTGGTTTTGGCAAGTGGCGTTCTGCTGGCGCCTTGGTCAAGTGCATGCAAAGAAGAAGATGGCAATTTTGTAGCAACCGCCAAACCATTCGGTCATCAAGACATAGGGTGACAGTATTTTGTCTTGTTTTAGAATTCACTAATTATAACGTAAAGAAAAAAAATTAACGTCTTGTTTGTTTTGCAATTAATTCTAAATCAAAGTTGGTCCTTCAAGTACGGATTTTTTGGAACTTTCGTTGTTAATTGGTTGGTGGTTGCTAGACTTGGATTCCACAACAGATAGATAAGTATCACAATTTACTTTGAATTATTGTCTGCTGTCGTTTTGGATGCTTTTGGGGCTCGATCTGCTGTTGCTTTCTGTGTTGGGATTTTGAGGCTGTAAGGCGAAAATTAATAAAGAAAATTTCCTTCGTTTCGGTTCGATTCGTGGTCGTTTGCGTTTGTGTTCGGTAGTCGATAGAAGTAGTCGGTAGAAGTCGATAATGGAAGCTTTAAAACAAGCACGTGGACATTATAAAGGCGCGATTACTAGGGCTTTTACATTTGCCCAGAACATTTCGGGAAACGTCCATTCCGTTGAATTAGAAGTGCGGTTAGAGAGATTAGAAAGGGCTTGGAAAGACATTTGTAATACCCAATCTGCTCTTTTTGAATTTCACGCGGAGGAAGGATACGGTGATCCCGAAGCCGAGTTTGAGGTGGTCGAGTCAAAGTATGTTACGGCAAAATGTGCTTTCGTAAAACGTATCAAGGAACTATCTCCACCCATCGACGTGGAACATGACACGTCGCTTAAAGAGTTAGTCGCTTCGCAAACTGAACTCCTAGATAAGTTAGGCCAAGGTATTTCTTCTGGCACTGCTCATAAAGAACTGCAACCAACAACTTTCTGGTGCACAAAGGTTTCGATACCTTAAATCGGTTTTACGCGACGATGCCTTCAATTTATTGAATGGTGTAAATGTTTCGGACTCGAACTATTTACTCGCTTGGTAGAAGCTTGAACGCCGGTACGACAAGCCTCTCTACATCATAAATGCACTTATTGAACAATTTCTAAAATTGCCCAACGTCGGTTCGGGTGATGGTGCTCCCTTACGCAAGCTTGTTGACAAAGCGGACGAGGTCATACGCGGCCTGGAAGCGGTCAAAGCAGTAGGAAGAGATCCGTGGTTAGTCTACTTATTAGTTAACAAAACAGACTTGGAAACTCGTAAGGCTTGGGCATTAGAATGCAAAAACTCGGAGCAATCTTCCATCAAGGATCTTTTGAACTTTTTGGAAGATCGTTCAAGTGCTTTAGAGGTTAGTGACCCCAAACCCTCTCGTATTGTAAAGAACCCTCGTGCGTTAAATTCTCCGAACCTAAAAAGCTTAGCCGTGTCAAATGTGTCTTGCCCGAAATGCAAAGGTGAACATTATCTTCCGCAGTGCCCAGAATTCGTTTTGATGTCGGTTAGTTCGCGCCGTGGCTTCGCAAGAGATAATCGATTGTGTTATAATTGTCTTGGTACTAAACATTCGTCGGTGCGATGTCGAGTTAAGGCGCGTTGTTCGTTTTGTAATACTTGTCATCACAGCTTAGTGCATCTTGACAACACTAATCAATCTTCTAGTGCTGATGACTCTAAAATATTCGCTAATTCTAACCAGAACTCTGCTGTATCGGTCGTAAGCAATCACATGAAGAATGAAACGCGTTCTTCGGGAATATTACCTACTGTTGTTGTTAAGGTGCTCGATGCACTTGGAAGGACTCATCTCGCGCGCGTTCTGTTGGATACCGGGTCGCAGGTGTCCTTTGTGACCGAAAATTTAACTAAAAGGCTGGGTCTCTGTCGCTCTCATGCTCGGTTAACTATATCTGGCATTTCTTCGATTGCTGCTGGTGTGACCCAAGGTGCTGTTAATCTTATGCTGAAGTCCCGCATAAATTCCCATTCGGTTGAGATTAAGGCATATATCTTGAATAAAATTACGTCACAAACTCCATCTGTTCCATTCGCTTCTAAAAACTTCGCTTTTCTGGAGGACATTCAGCTAGCTGATGTAGGATTCAATTCCCCAGTGCACATTGATATTCTCTTAGGTGCTGACAAGGCTTGGAGTACTCTGCGCGGTGGTCATCGGACAGATGAGACAGGAAGGGTTGTTGCACATGAGACAATTTTTGGATGGGTTATTTCGGGTTGTTTGCGTGAGAAACCTATTGTTTCTTTGCACGCAGGTCTTGACATAGATGTAATTTTAAAGTCCTTTTGGGAAATTGAGGAGGTTCCAAATATATCATTTTTGATGCTAGGTGAAGATGAGGTAGATATCCACTTTTCGAAGACTCTTACCCGAGCGTCGGATGCCAAGTACATGGTAGAACTTCCGTTCCGACAAGACAATATCAAGTTTGCCAATACATTATCTGGAGCCCTATCCAGACTTTTTGCTATGGAACGTCGTTTTTCACGTCTTAAGCTCGAATATGTAAAATTTATGAAAACCTATCGTGACTTAGGACATATGGAACGCATTCCGGATGCTGAAGTAGAACCAACGTCGGGTAGTGCCTTTAATTTGCCTCATTATGCTGTTATAACTAACAAAATCCGTGTCGTGTTTGATGGTTCCCATAAGGATGTCAATAACTGTAGCCTCAACGAAATGCTCCACGCGGGAACTCCTCTTCAACGTAATTTGTTGGACGTTTGTATTCGGTTTCGCTTGCATCGTTTTGTTTTCTGCGCTGACATTGTTAAAATGTTTCGGCAAATCTGGGTGCACCCGAAACATCGTGATTTCCAGCGGATTGTGTGGAGAGAATCTCCTGATAGCCCAGTTTCGCATTTTCGCTTGTGTACTGTAACATACGGTACTTCACCCGCTCCATATTTGTCTATGAAGGTTCTCCGTCAAATAGCGTTTGACTACAAACAGCAGTTCCCTTTAGCGTCGCATGCAATTTTGCGTGACATGTATGTTGACGACCTTATGACCGGGGCTGATTCGTTGTCGGAGGCATTGGAGCTGAAGAAGCAAGTGGGCGAAATGCTGTCTTGTGGAGGGCTAGAGCTCAGCAAATGGAGCTCGAATTGTTGGAAAATATTGCAAGAAATTGAATGTAAGGAAAGTATTTCACTTGATTTGAATAATTCATCGCAATGCACCAAGGTACTTGGTTTGGTATGGAATCCGCACACTGACACCTTCACCTATAAAATAAATTTGCCAGAGCAACCTACACCGACCAAGAGGAAGCTGCTTTCGGAGGTTGCTAATATTTTCGATCCTCTAGGGCTTTTGGCCCCTTCAACTATATTATTAAAGGTACTGTTTCAGGAGCTGTGGATCGCAAGAACCAAATTAGAATGGGATGACCCTTTACCCTTTGAAGTTGCAGAAAAATGGAAGCTGTATCGGAAGAACTTGACTTGTTTTGAAAAGTTTAAAATTTCTTGCAGATTCACCCTCAACTCGAAAAAATTAGACATTATCGGATTTTCAGATGCATCGGAAAAGGCATATTCCGCGGTCGTTTACTGTCGTAGCTCTTTAGAAGACGGGAATTTCGAGGTCCATTTGGTTGCAGCCAAAACACGGGTTGCCCCTATTAAACAACTTTCCATTCCTCGGCTCGAACTCTGTGGAGCTGTACTTTTATGTCGGTTAATTCAACTTATACGTTTGTCGTTAGATCAAGCACCAGTCCGAATTTGTGCATTTTGTGATTCTAAGATAGTATTATCCTGGTTGGCCGCTCACCCGCGAAGATGGAATACGTTTGTCGCGAATCGTACGTCTGAAATATTATCGTCTTTGCCTCGTTCTTCCTGGAATTATGTTTCCTCCGCTGAAAACCCTGCTGATTGTGCCTCCAGAGGTCTTGCTCCCAATGATCTTTTGAATTTCGGACTATGGTGGAAAGGTCCTGATTGGTTATCTAAAGAGTTCAGTCATTGGCCGAGTAATCAAGAAATTGTGATGGATGAGATTTCCGAAGAGAGAAAAAATGGTATTGGAGTCTACGTTTCTATTTCGGTCGAACACTTTTTAGAAAAACTTTCGTCTAAGGTTTCTACTTGGAGAAAACTAGTAAGAATTGTTTGTTATGTGCTTCGCTTTACAAAATTATGTCGTTTGCCGAAAGGAAAAAGAAAATCTGGACATCTTTTGCTGTCTGAACTTCGCTATGCTAAACAATTTTGTCTCCGGTGGACTCAAGTTGTGTTCCAGGCTGAAATTTCTGCTCTTACGGCTCATCAATGTGTTCCAAAAATATCCAAATTGTTTGCACTTTCTCCCTTTATAGATGAATATGGTTTGCTGCGTGTTGGAGGTAGAATATCAAACGCGAGAGATATCCCTTATAGTGTCAAGCATCCTGCTATTCTACCCAAGAACCATCACATAACACAACTTATTCTTTTGGACGCACACAGGAATTTTCTGCATATTGGAGCTTCAGGGCTGTTTGGATTAATTCGTCAGGAGTACTGGATCATTGGGAGCAGGAACCTTATTCGCAAATTGGTTCACGATTGTATCACATGTTTCCGTCATCGACAAACTACTTCTTCGCAGCTAATGGGGAATTTGCCATCGCCTCGAGTGAACCCCTCTTTTGCCTTCGCCCACACAGGATGTGACTACGCTGGACACATAAATCTTCGTCTGTCCAAAGGAAGGAAACCTAAGCTGGTAAAGGGATATATTTGTTTATTTGTGTGTATGACCATCAAGGCCCTTCACCTTGAGATGGTTTCTGACTTAACTACAGATGCATTTTTGGCGGCACTTAAACGGTTTATCGCAAGACGTGGAAAATGTAGCGTTATATACTCCGACAATGGGACGAACTTTCACGGAGCTGCACGTACACTATCGGATATGGACAAGTTCATAAGATCACAAGCGCATCAACAAGAGGTCGCTGAAAAGTTAGCTACCGAGAGCATCGATTGGCAGTTTATCCCTCCGCACAGTCCTCATTTCGGCGGGCTTTGGGAAGCGGGGGTTAAACTAGTGAAGCAGCATCTTCGTCGCGTCGTTGGCCAAAATGTTCTAACTTTCGAGGAGATGTGCACTTTGTTGACCCAAATCGAAGCCCTTTTAAACTCCAGACCCCTTTGTGCTTCCTCTGATTTAGATCTTAACCCATTAACACGTTCCCATTTTCTTATGGGCAGGCCATATACAGCGATCCCGGAACCAAGCTATCTGGAGACACCAATAAATCGTCTAGGACGATGGGAATTAATCCAGAACATGGTACAAGGTTTTTGGCGAAGATGGTACACTGACTATCTAACATCACTGCAACAGCGCCCAAAATGGAGAGAACCTCAAAGAGACTTCAAGGTCGGCGATATAGTCGTTCTCAAGGAACCAAACCTTCCACCCTCACAATGGTCCTTAGGAAGAATTTTGGAAGTTCACCCAGGACAAGATGGACATGTGCGAGTGGTAACATTGCGCACCAAAAGCGGATCATTCAAGCGCCCGATCACCAAACTCGCGATTTTACCAAATTGCTGAAATTCCTTCAGCGGGGGCGGCATGTTTAAGAATGAAATTTGTAATTGTTTATTAATCATAATTTTATATTTTCTTCAATTGTGAATCACCCTATGACTTGTTTCAAATGTTTTCTCTCACAGTGTTCTTTTTCGTCTTCTTCTTTGCATTCTGCTATTGTCACCACTATTGCAGTAGCACACAATTGCCAAAACAGTTAATCGCTCACACGATCAACCAACTGTATTGATCTTTGGAGACTAGAAGAAATACTGGTTTTGGCAAGTGGCGTTCTGCTGGCGCCTTGGTCAAGTGCATGCAAAGAAGAAGATGGCAATTTTGTAGCAACCGCCAAACCATTCGGTCATCAAGACATAGGGTGACAGTATTTTGTCTTGTTTTAGAATTCACTAATTATAACGTAAAGAAAAAAAATTAACGTCTTGTTTTTTTTTGCAATTAATTCTAAATCAATACCTATTATTGTAATAAACTTATCAAATTATTTATTTAGGAAATTTTAGAACTGCCAAGTGCAGCCTCGATGCGTGAAGTGTGCAAAGAACCACAGTGCCGAGGAGCATCTCTGGGTAGGGACGGAGCATCCGATAGGACGCAGCTCTCGTGCGTGTTATGTGGGAAAGTGGGACACCGCAAACTATCGGGGTTGTCCTAAGTTCGCCGACATTAAAAAAGCAAAACTGGCTCAGCAGCAGAAGGTGGAAGTCAAACGTTCACCTGTTAGGTTGCAAACACCAGCCGTCACGTCCCAAATTTCCTACGCCCAAATGGCGTCTGGTAGGGGGGCTACGGTACAGCAAGCGACTGTTGCTTCTCCGGCGCCCACGCCGAGAACAACGGAAGCTGCACCTAACATGCTGGCGATCTTGCTCGCAATCCAAGTCCAGATGGCTCAGCTGCAACAGCAGGTACAAGAACAGGCCAAGCGGGTGGACCAGATCTATGCGCTGCTGCCCGGCCTAACGCAACACATGTCGTAATGGGTACGCACATGATGGAGCAAACTTTGAAGGTCCTTGCGGTGAATGTTAATTCACTGATTAGGATCGAACGAAGAGCCGTGATGTTTAAATTGCTACAAGACCAAACTCCTGATGTGCTTTTCGCTAGCGAAACCAAGCTAACCGATAAACACAAACTGGAGTACAATAATTATATTGTTAGAAGAAGAAACCAGCCCAGATCTAAACGTGGAGGCGGTGTCGCGATCTTCATTAAAGAAGGTATAAAATTTCACAGAATGTACAAGGGCGTGTTGCGCAGGTTCCGGGTGTTGGAGGCAGTCGTCGTTTAGATCCCGCTCCGCAGTGGAAAGCGGCTGTAAATGGCCTCTGTTTATGCACCTGAGGCTTCACAATCTAACCTATTCATTACAGAGCTCGACACGCTTTTTCGACTTCTGAGGCTGGAATCGGGGGAGAATTATTTTATAATCGGCGGGGATTTCAACGCTAGACACAGAGATTGGGGAAATAATTTGCCAAATACTAGAGGGAACCTACTACTCGATTGGTGGGGTCAGCACGATGTCATATACAGACTCGGTCTTAAAGCGACAGATAACCCGTCGTTTCCCAGAGGCGGGTCTTATTTGGATCTACTTCTGTACGATGAACGCATACGACTGACAGGTACGAATTTCCAAACGCTAAACTGTCTGCGCACATTCGTGTACGACAGCGACCATTGCGGTTTTAGCACCGAAAGTACAGTTCCTAGCGAAATTGCGGAATTGGAGGAGTTTGTCCAAAGATATTCTTGCAACTACAATAAGACTCGATGGACACGCTTCTCCGCAACCTTGACAAGAGCACTCTCCTCGAACACGCTCCACCCACCGTCCAATAGGAATTTGTCAAACGAGGAGATCGACAATTACCTAAAACAAATGGACGAGACAATTAAACAAACTATGGACAATACAATACCGCGGTATCGACGTACGACTAAGAAGACCTGTTCCGCAATCCTACTATTGACGCACTGCACCGACTGAAGAGTAGACTTCTGACAAGACTTAAAAACTTGTACAGACAGTTAACTGACAGACAAGTTCCGGAGATCAGGACACTGAAGTCGTCGATTAAAAATGTGCAAAAGTTAATAAAAGAGAATTACAGAATTTCTGTAAGTTCATATTGGAACAATAAGGTTCGGGCTATAAACACCAGCAACCCGAATATGTTTCCGCAAATAAATAAACTATTTCGTAGAAAAAATCAAAACGACCTTCAGTGTCTTAAAATAGCCCGGACAACAGACAACGAACGGTTACTGACAATAGCAGGTATTGATCCAAATGAGGCCGCTGATGATGTCGCCTTCTTTGTGATCGAGGATCCGCAGGAGAAGGTTGAGACCATAGGGGTGACTTTCCGGGAAGTATATAAGGCCATTGATATCATTGGCCCTAATTATGACCTGGACAATCGCGTTTTGGTGCACGACTTCTGCATTCGAAATGAAATAGGAAACTGGCGAGCCGAGGGCTCTGGTTTCACCCGGTTCAGCGACGAAAATATGTCAAATATTGTCATTGCCGGAGAGGGGGACCTACCCCCGTTCATTTCGAAGGAAGAACTCCATGAGATCTTCGACACAATCAGGGCTAAGAAATCAGTGGGGACCGATGGTATTCCGAACGTCGTGCTTCGACATATTCCTCTAGAAGCGGTGGACATTTACCCCACCCTGTTTAATAATGCAAGGAATAATGCACCTTATCTAGCGCATTGGAAAACGGCGGTGGTTAACCCTATTCCCAAAAAGGGAAAGGGTATATCCAATCCGGCGAATCTCCGGTCGATAAGTCTTCTTCCGAATATCAGTAAGGTGTTTGAAAAAGTAATCAATAGAGCTCTGTCTAGGTGAGTTGAGAACTCACATATAGTTCCGGATAATCAATTCGGTTTTAAGTCGGGACATGATATCTCACATGCCCCGTCTAAACTGGTTTCTGATATCCAATGGAACAAAGGCAAGAAACAGTGCACTGGTGCCTGCCTTGTTGATTTGGAGAAGGCCTTCGACACCATATGGTTAGAGGGTCTTTTCTATAAGCTGACTAGGCTGGGGATCAGTAAACCACTCTTGTACATTCTTTATAATATGCTAACGAACAGACAGTTCATCGTGAAAAATGGTGATGTGACTTATGTTGGAATATTTCAAATTAAAAATGGTCTTCAGCAAGGCGCGGTCAATTCGCCGATTATATTCAACATTTATACAAGCGACTTGATAGGTTCACTTCCCCATAGTATTGCGTAAGCAGACGATTTGATAGCGTACAGAACAGGTAAAAAAATCGAGGTCATTAATACTCTCTTGCAGCGCGACTTCGATAAGATAAGACTATTTTGCGATGACTGGAAGTTGAAAATCAACTTTCAGAAGTCGGAAACCATTCTCTTTAGGACGCCGTTGTCTAGAGCCTCAAGGGATACCCGAAAAAATTGGAGAAAGTTCTCGATTATTGGACAACACGGACAACCTCTTGCCTGTCGAAATGTAGTCAGATACCTTGGAATCTGGCTAGATCAGTTTCTATATTTTGGCAAAAATGTAGATGCTGCTCTGGCCAGAGCTAAAGGTGCTTTTGCCCTTACAAAGAGACTGTTTTATAGCAGCCAACTCGATGCGGGGGTAAAGGTAATCTGCTACATGGCCCTTATCAGACCCATGCTGGTATTTGGTTGTCCCGTGTGGTTCAATGTACGAGCAAGCTTAATGGAAAAGATTCGGGTGTTTGAGAGGGCTTGTCTTCACCAGAGTACAGAACACCAGAGTCGGAGTACAAGAAATTTTATCCTAATGAGGTCCTTTACAACAGGGCGAACCTAATACGAGTGGACAACTTCGTAATTAAGCTGACTCGAAGGCACATTGCAAGAGCAATGACCTCGACGAATAACCTGATATCTGGGGCTTACTACCCCAATTACCTTTACCACGAGAGTGTGCGCTCTGACGGCTTCGTTCCACCGGAAGCATTCCTCTACCTAGATCAGATAGGGTTGATCCAGGATACATCAGCGGTCCCGTTAATCTTCCATGTCGCTCGGACAGCTGGGGACAGGCGACTCAACTACAACAGAGACGTCGCACAGGGCAGTGTGGATCGCCTCATGTTCAGTAGGGCGGTGGGGAATCGCGATAAGAGGGATGTCGTTCGGCAGCACCAGCATTTCTGGTGGTTGAATGATGGGGCAGATGTTTCGTCGTCGTTTCCGTCAATTACGGACCAGCCTCACTAATGAGGCAGGGCTGACCAATATATTTGCTTTGTAAATATCTATGGCCAGCTTACATAGGTTTAGGTTAGCATTTAAGAAATATATACATATACTAGTATATATAAAGGTATATGCTAATATATGTATATTATTGTGCATAATGTTTTTGTGTCTGTATGCGTGTATTGTGTATATAGGTTAAGTAGACTAAGGTTTATTTTAAGTTAGATATTAAGTTTTTATAAAAAATAAAAAATTACACCCATAGGCTAAGTTTTTTGTTATCAATTTTTTCTTAGCCCTAAGTATATAAAGTAAACATTTATAAATAAAATGTAAGTGAAGTCGAAAGACGTAGATATAAGAATTTAGATTAGCTTAGAGTGCCTGTGTGGGGCCAGTAAGTTAGTATAAGATTGTTAAATAATTGTAAGCTAGCATTTAAGCATTTTTTGTTAGTATGTAAGAATTAGTGATTAAGAAAATAAAATGCATTGAAAACTGAAACTTCGATTTTCATCTTGGAATTGTTTGCAACAATAATTTCCTTGTGTGAGGGCATTTTTTTATTTTGCAGAATCGCTTTGTTCATAGTCATATGAGCCGAAGCACCAGAATCCACAAACCATGTACTTTGTGAAATGTTCCCATCAGCTAAAAGAGTTGTATATAGGCATTTTGATTTTTTTTCTTTCTCCTTCCTTTTCAAACATTGCTTAGCAAAATGCCCAAGTTCACCACAGCTGTGGCAGCGAAATTTATTTTTTTTTGGATTTTGTTTAAAAGGCTTGCTTACCATCGCCTTTGGAACTGCACTACTGCCGTTGTATTGGACTTGTTGTAAGAGCAACGTTTTAACTGAATCTGACGTGAGTTTTGACGATGAATTCTCAACTGCCATTACAAGCGGTTTGTAATCTTCAGGCAGACCAGCCAGCATCAAGGACGCGACGATCTCATCGTCAATTTTTAAGCCCGCTTTCTTCACTTTTATTGATGTCATGACCATTTTATTCACGTAGTCTTCCATACTCTCACATTCAGACAGTTTCAACTGTACCAGTTGCTTCAACAGTTCAACTTTCCTACACAAACCTGTGTCTTCGAAAGCGCTTGTGAGGCTGTCCCATGCACTTTTAGCTGTTGTTGCGTCAGCAATGTAAGAGTAATTTTGAGTGTCTAGCAACAAAATTAATTCCGACTTCGCTCTTAGGTCCTTTTCCCGATCAGCAGCAGCAGCACTTGCAGCAGGTTCCTGTTCCATGCAGCTCCAGAGTCCCTTGATTACGAGGTAGGACTTCGCAGCTATTTTCCACACGTCATAGTTATATTAACTGCCATTGTGATAAGGTACCTAGGCCCATAACCTGATAAAATGGTTCATTGAAAATGAGCGAAAAGCAGACGAATAGCAAATAAACGAGAGCAAAGAATAAAACACACGCCTTGAGTTTAGAACACGAACTAACTTTATTCTATATTGTTACGCTTTATATATAGTATGCCTGTGATCGTATTTACATGGTTTTGCATGAGAGTATATGTATAGAGTGAGTATTAGATCTGCTAACTCTGAGATATATTTTAACAGTCAGAGATTTCAACAAACAAAAATTCCACACCAGTTTTGTTGTCTGGCATGGTAATGATATTGAGTGAAGAAGTCGATTCGAGATTTTCCAATAAATGCTCAATTGTTTGTTTTTCGAAACGATTGTAGCAGCCAAAAAACCCTTTAGCCTTTTGACGTCGAATTCTTTCGTTGAAGCTGAATTATACGCTTCTTTCCCTTGACTGCGACTAAGTATTGATCAAAGTTAATATTTTAACCTCGAAAGATTCGATCATCTAGAATGAAGGAAATATTTTATATGTGGATGGGCTATATGATCTGCCTGATTGGAAAATAGATGATCATGAGATCGGCAGCAAAGGTACGTTTTTGTGTAAAAATCGCTCTCAAAAGTTCTTACCTAAATATACCCCTATCAGTTTTAATGTCTCCTGCTTCTGATCTCTGTAGCAATCACTGTAATAAATGTCATTTCTATTCTTTTCGTCGGTCATATGTATAGTATATCATCGCACTTCTTGAATAGCAGAGAGGGCCACTACTTTCTCTCCCTTGGGGGCTACACTAATGGACATTTGATAATGGAAAAAAGTGCAGTGTAAGCAACAGAATTAATATTTTAATTTGGTCCTTTGTAACTAAACGAAGGTTGCTTCAAATCCTGTAATAAATTGCTTCCATAATAAAATCCTGCTGCCAGATCTAGTGAACTATTCAGGACATACAGACTATCTTATCGAATCTCTTGAGCTGATGGATTAACAACTTAGCTACTCAAGGTTTTCAAAAATGTCTTGCTTAAGCATTGACAAGCGCATGTATTCAAGCATAAGGAATATGGAAGGAAGGCAACAACTATGTCAAGATTTCAGTGATTGTCAGTGCAATCAGTAGGTGATTAAGTGTTCTATGGACACCTCCCAATCTGTAAAGATGTTTATTGCAAGGAAAGTGATCCGTTAGTGTTCCGCATAGTACTTTTATTTACTTCCTATTAAGGAAAAGTGCTAATTCGTCTTATCTGTTATTATTATTTAGGAATTTCCTTGAGTAGTTAAGACCATCTAGATCATTTCAGTATTAAATGTGAATAATCTATAAGGCTTCACTTGGTGGTCCGCCTTTTTATTTTAGTCAGACTTTGTTCAGCGTGGAGAAGTAAGTCGTTGAGTACTTTATGACACTCTAGGATTGTCCTTGATGAGCACAAGTAGGTATTTAGTGCTGTGAGTACCGAGTGACTATGCGCGAGTATAGTTATTTTGACTATTTCGCCTCATTTATTTTATGGAATCTATACAGGTCCCAATAAGGCAATTAGTACAAATGCGAGGTGAGTTTGAGGTTTTGCCACACATTCTCCTACTGCTTGAGAGATTTTCGAACCAACAGTATGCCACCTTGGTGAATTACCGGTCAACAATTTAGAATTTGTATTCCATTCTTCTCTTGTGGAAAGTAGATTCGGTACATCTTTTAAAAGTGGGGCCAAGTTGGTCCAGAATTTGATATTGGGCAAAGGTGCTTTCTATCTTCTTTAGTATCATATTTCCAAGTATCTAGCGACCTTATATTGTTTGAACTGACTTGCCCGATGTAGCTTGAGTGCTTGTATAGCGGCTTCGTCTAGAAGTGCTTCATGAAGTAGAGCTAGGTCGAATAATGCTTCTATGCATCATGGGGTAGATTTGCCTTTACTATCCTTATGTGTATCAAGTAGCTTATCCACTTTGTAGTCCTTTGATTTCCATCTCTTCTAAGTAGGGCATGTTCCTCGATCTTAAATTCATGTTTTAAAAATCACCCATAAATGTGGTGAGGGCAATGTCTAAAAGGTGTAATGCTCTTTCTATATGGTAAATCAGCGTGTGTAGTGCTGAGTTTGTGGATTTGACTTTTTGGTATTTAAATTATTAGTTGTAAAGCAGAGATCTCCAAGATTCTGGGGATTTGTTGCATCCCTTAGCTATTAAGATTACATTACCTGCTACTGAAGTCAAAGGAGTGTATTTCAGTGTGCGGGTGGCGCTGGTAATTCGGACTAATGTCGAGTTGAGTCTTCGATATCTCTAGACATAATTGCTGAGAAGACACCGTCTGTTCCGATGATGAGGGTTTTTTTTTTATGGTTTGAGAGCGCTAAAGACCATTTCTAAAAAAAACGATGAAGTTGTCAAACTGGAAGCGAAATGCGCCACAGCAAGTACATATATAGATAGGTTTTATCTAACGAGTTGATGGCTGGAGTGATATTTCAAATGAGCATAGGGATGGATCATTAGGCAGAATTTCTTATGTTAGCGTTCAAATATTTCAACTACTTTTTGGACACTGTATTATATTTTCCTTGGTTTCTAGTCACATTGAAACTTATCACGTTTAATAGAAGCATTGCAGTCACTTCTCGTTTGGTTGAACTTTGTTGGAATTTTTCATATTGTTATATAATTCTTTCTCTAACTTTTTCAATCAGTGTACAAAAAATCAGCTGATATGACACAGTACTTAGGCGAGCGCAGAGTAGGCAGCACGTCAACTGAGCCAGTGATTCGTGTGAGCTCTCTACAAGGTGGATTATCGTTTGTATGCGCCGTACTTCAGGTTTTGTCTGTCTAGAATGTCGCAACCAATTGTAATTGCTACTTGTAAGTCTTTATGAGCCATCGATACAAAACCCTGCCGCGGTATGTCGAGAATCCGAACATAATTGACAACAGATTACCAAGCAGTACAATTATAGTATATACTTTACCACTTCGGAAGACTAATGATTGCTGATTAGAAAAAAATTGAATATTTCCATATGCTCTGATTCAGGATTGCACAAAACTTAGGTTATCACCGGGATAGAGTTATAGCGTTTCTAGCGCCATCTGAGGGATATACGAATAAATGAAATTTCGAGGATCTTCTGCGATCAGTATCTAGTTAATTCGAAACTCGTTATAGCAGTTCTTGCTTGATTTAATACTATGTATTGTATAAAATAAAAGTAGCAGCATACGCCAATGAAGAGATCATTAAACAGGGATTGCTATGCGCTGATATACATCACAATGCTTGTGATTTCACTTGCAAAGCCTGAAGAAAGAGACTATGACTAGATTTGGAACTGAAATTTGGTCAACTCTATGTTCAAGGCATTGGAAGACCATTGGAAACATTCGGAAGATTCAGACCTTATTCAACTTTCTTCGTCTAAGATTGATTGCACTTGAATTTGTATATGAGGAAAATGGCTCGAATTCAAGAGGATTCCACTTATGACCAATTGCAAACTATTGTAGAACTTATTCCGTCATATAAGTTGTAGTTGATGTTGATGGTAGTTGGGTGATATGAACAATATTATTATCCAGGTGACGACGAATATTAGCAAAGATGATGATTTGAAAATGGACACCGCTGTGAGTTTATTCTGTTCAAATGCTTTCAAGAGTCACTGCAATTTTCCTAAAGTCAAATGTAGTTAAACCGAAGTAACGAATTCAAAGCTGCTTATTTCCATCAATTCCCCTAATTGGAATCATTTGTAATTAGATTGCAAATCATAAGTCCTCAGTTCGCACATTCATTCGACTGTTTTCTTGTCAATAACTCAGTACCATGACACAGGGTTTTATTTTGTTTCCCCCGCTCTGCAATGTCATTTAACGAAAATATTCCAAATTGAATCGCATTACCTTGAGAGTTTGTTAGCAGCTTCATTACTTTTATTTGCTAAACAATATCTATGACCTTGGAAGAGCAGTATTCTCAATTCGCATTTCCTCCCTTTCATCTCTGAAAATTTTCCATTTGCACAAGGCCCATCCTGGGGGTGAACACATACCTCCATTTCCATTTACCTAATAACACTATCTCCGTCATTACACAATCACAACTCACCACTTTTCTTGACATTTTGCACACCGCATCCATAGATAGGTAGGTAGGAACGTAAGTAGGTAAGGTACTATAAACGTTAAACGGAAAACGATGACGTTGAATGCTGACGGTGTGAAAAATATTCATCCTGCTGATGAAAACTGTTCTTTGTCTGAGGACATCCTGTGTCTCTCCTGTATATCTACATATATACATTTACACTATCGCTCCTTTCTTATGTTTGCATATCACTACCCTTCAAAGTAGATATCTGTGGCTACATATCATATATATTTGTAGATACATAACTAGATATATCTCGCACCAAAGGGAAGAATAGATAGGACATTCATTTAATAGCCTACTATGAGGAAGCGTCGAAGCGCAACAGAACTACATTCCACTTCGTGTCCTCAGACAATTTCACACTCAGCGATTGATTTTAACTCCCCGTCCATACTTACTCCTATATCTACATGCATGATGAAGGAGAGGTAGTACCAGTTTCCTCGCGCTATCACTTCAGACGACCTACTGGATGTGTTGAATTATTTATATGGCATTTAACACTAAGGCTTTTATCATGATGAAAGTGGAGTGCCCCCACTTTACCATAGCAGGTTATCCCTTACCTGGCTTCAATAACTATAACAACCACAGGCTCGTCCGCGCGTGCAAGTCTTTGTGATAAGTTAAGCCAACAGCAGCATATCAACTGATATACATAAGTATGGTCGTATCTATATAAAACAGCAACTACAAATATATCGCCTTGAACTACTGGCTTATCCAAGAGCACATTTGTTGGATGGCTGCTTTCATTATCATTTTAATGAACATTATTTATTGTTGTCCTGAAGATGACCACGTGTATCTATTTCGAATGTTTATCCCATTTCCAACACTCACAGCGTATCGCGTTGAAGCCTCCCTTGAATCGCTTTGATAGAAGGGGGAATTTGTTGATTTGGAAAGTAAGCCAACTCTAGGACAAGCTAAGAACGAACTGTTCGAACCCATTTACAGGTCAGTTGGCAATTTCAGCTGCGATATACGAATACGAGTGGTATGAGTTTGATGTTAGAAGTTCATATGTGAGAAACTCTAAATGAAGGACACTTGCTGTGGCAGGTCTCTTCGCGTCAAGGATACGCAAAATGTTAAGCAAACAAAAAACAACGGAAACGAAAATAAATTGGAGCGATCAAAGATGTCCAATCCCGAGCCAGTGTATGGAGGACTACGTGAAAGGAACAAATGTAGGAACTCAAAATCTAACTGCACAAGTCCTTTGTACATATTTTTATATAAATTAAATAACGCTAAGTTATTTTTATAAAAACAAAACTTTATTTAATTTTTGGGCAGAGTTACCCCTTACAAATGAAAACTTAGACTGAATTACAATGTTTCTTAGTCTACCTTAAATACTCGTACTATTCCACATGATCCAATCATGCACCCAGTATTGAGTATTTTCTCACAGGTATTCTCTGGTTACCGTCACAGTACGTGATGGAATGCAAGGTGTCAAATGGTCCAGACGTTGTATCAGCATTTGGTTTGAGGAATTAAATATTTGTGTTCTTAACTTATACAATCCTAGTTACTATTGAAAAAATGCCAGAGGAATACATCAAAAGAATGCGCAAACAGAAACGGCAAAAACATCAAAGAGATATCTGTCATCTCATTGTGCAGATTTAGAAAAAGCTATGCATCTTTAGCAGAAGTGCCATTTTAGATTGCAAGTAGTAGTTTAGTATTACGAACTTTTCAGAAAATATCCAAGAAATTGAATTTAAGAGACCATAGTTTCAGGATGGTCTACCACTTATCAAGAAGACGATACCTGCAATATCGTTCAACGAAGTTGATTAAAACTATTAGGCCTTCGACATCACTGATATCAGTCAGTCTTCAGTTGACTTCTCTATATATGAAGTCAGATGGAGTGACTACAAAGTTGATTGGTTTTGATCGCAGCCCAGATTAAATAGCTTTATGTTGTTGTTTTATAAGTATAATATCTCTGTTGTCACTAGAAGCAAATCAGAATTTTAATGAAACTTTATCCAATGAGGGGCTTTATCTGCTATAAGTTTTGCAAAAGAATTTACTGTTCTAGAAACAGTACTCTGATGTACGCCAATATCTTCACCAATGCTAACTTGAAACCCAGGATCCCCAACGTATGTCATCATTTCGATAAATATAGCGACCTGATTGCTTAAAAGAAAGACTCACACCTATAATCCTATTTATTATAGCTTGCAGAAGCAGAAAAGTAATGCTATTCACCAACTTGTAAAACGTCAACTAAATACTACAGAAGTATAAGTACTTTTTTATGCATACAGCGCAGGGTCACCGACTTCTTCCTGGGTTTTAGAATCTTAAGCTTATTTTTCCAGGAGTCTACCCGTTGCTCGAACATGAATTAAAATCAATTTTCGTTGGTGGATGGTCTGCGAAATTTGCAAGCATTGCTGTTCATTCGGGGAGTCACTGCCTATAAATTTGAAAATTTGCTGACAATTTCTTTAATATCATAGTTTTACCAATCTTTTCTAGGCATGTAGATTGCGTATCACATTCTTTAATGTCACTCTCATAAATGCTCATGCTCGATAACTGCATTTGCATATCAGTTGCTAGTTTTCCTTTAATGTAAGACCTAGGTTCCTGGTTTGCCACCCTCAGACAGCTGTTTGGCTTTTTTGTAAGACCAATAGTTAAATTCATCGAGGTCTTGGAAAGGGGCTCTTGTCCTTTTACCGCGCATTTTCTTCTCCACCTGCCTCTTCACACGATATTCATTTTTTCGTTTTCGTGATCTTCTGTGTAAATTTTTTTACGCCTTTTGCAGTATGAAACACTAGTCACATTAATATCACTTCATTGGTGTTGGCTGGTCATTCGCGTTGGTCTAGGATACCCCTCGACACTGGATCCACCTTTTGATGGTATCTGCAAAAGTGCATAAGTGTAGAGCTTTGTAGCTAAAATTCTCTGCAGCACTGAATCTACCTGCTGCCACAATATCTCTAGTGTCGTACATTCATAATATCTTGAATATGTGCATAGCGTCTTTTAGCATATGGTTAACTCGGTTCATGGTTTGAATGTCTGTGTTGTTATTTATGCAGAAGAACATATGCAGTTCTACTTATTAGCGAGATCGATAAGTTAAAAGTTGTTATCTGTTGTTTATAAGCGGATAGTTTACGCTTGGAATAATTTACTAAAGATGTTCACTTACCGATTGTGCGCTAAATGTCCCAGAGTATGACTTTGACATTAGACTCTCTAACTAATCTGTCAATCACTCGTGCAAAATTTAGGCCATATACTGTTTTGAAAGTAAAGTTAAGACTGTAACTACTCAAAAATTAGTAACTTAAAGTTAGCAAAGAAAATTATCGTACGACCATGTACATCGCAATATGACAAGAAGGGACAACAGCCAAAAGAATTTCTGTGTGACTATGAAGTTCAGCAGCGGCGCTAGCACATACGGCTCAAGTTCAAGACTAAACTAGGTGAAAACCGGGTAAGTTGATAAAATAATTAAAGTCCCATCCTTACAAGATGTAGCTGGAAAGTTTTTGAACAATCAGAACTCTAATTATCATAACTTCATCGAAAATATCTACATTATCCAGAAATCAGAGTATGGTGTGTGACTTCCTTCCGAGTGGTAACTACGCTTTATTATTTTTAAACAGACAGAAACAGTGCATGAAGTGTATTGCCGCGTTTCCGTTGTCGTAACTGCAGCTATTTTCCGCGTACAGCAGCAGAACAATTTTAATACGCGTCCACTTCGCACACCATTAGAATCTAATTGGAGAAGTTCATGAAAATGTCCTCACGCCGTGTAGCTTTTTTTCGTACGTACATCACAAATCAAAGGCTTACTATTATTATAAAATAATCCTCGATAGCCTGCAGAAAAATATCCACTTTAAAATTGTGACTATTGCACCTTCGCTATTCAACAACTAGGTATTGACGCTCATGATTGTGTACTTCAGGAGACTCAAGACTCAGACTTTTTTTTGTTGATATAACACTTTTGCGAGGTAGAGATGTCATATATCTCTTATCGAGAACGACTAGTGATAATGATACTCGTAGCATCTTATTTCTTTGACATACATATGTATGGTATATTTTTTTTCTCTGATTCCAGGACAAAAAAGTTTGCCATTCATTTCTTGAAACTGACAAAGGCCATGTTTTTGAAAAAGTAAAACTATTTCCACAAACTTTTGCCCTATTATCCCACACAAGATTTTACTGTTACAAGTTTAACTGACAGGATATGTATGAGTATGTGTTAGAATGAAAGAGAATAAGAAAAAATCTATTCTGATCAATACAATCAAGATAGCCTAAGCATAACAATACTTATCCTGTGAAGTATGTATATGTATATTCGAAATGTTGTGAAATTAAATCTTATCCCCTGCAACACCAAACACAGTAACAAAAATATTTTGCAAATCTAATAGAGTAAAATTTAATGACCAAAATGTTAATAGAAGAATAATTATGTGTGCTACGTCTATAACAATATACTGCGTTCCTTGCATTTGTTCAACGCTATCCTTTTACCGAACCAACGAACTACAAATTTGAACAAAAATAAAAATCAAAGCTGAACTCGGTAGACGTGGATTATGTTCCATTGAAAAGGAGTGGGTACATATAGTAGTTTTGTTGTTTCTTAATTTCCTTTTTTTCTTTATTTTCCTCCATTCGACATTATCCACGCTGAAAGTTACGACATTCTGATAAAACGACAGGAAACGAGAGAGAATATAGGCAGGCTTGAGGGATTAAAATGCCAACAAAATGGTTTAAGTGGTCAGAGACTTCTTCGAGAGGGGGTGGTGAATTTTAATATAATTTGATTCAAATATCCGACGGCTGTGTGGAGGAGGGGGTTGGATGAAAAGTTTTCGTGCCTGGGAAATGTTGCATGCGGTCTACATTTTTCCAAAAAAAAGAAAAGAAAACAACACACACATCAGGGAGCATAACATTGACAAAAAAAAAATAAAGAGAAAAGGGGAATGGGATTTGTTGGACATTTTTGTTAAATTAAAATTGTTGTGGGTTTGAGGAGAACATGACTTGAACACACGTTAAATTGCTGAATTCCAAAGTTGGTCTTTTTATAATTATTTGAACGCATGAGGGCATGACGATGGGAGGGTTCTAAGTAAAAGTAGTTTTCTTACCCTTATATTTACATATGTACAAGGTTATATTTGAAAAGTTTCTTTCGATGTTTTAATTTTGAATTCACTTAATTTTTGATTCTGAAGAAATGCGAGCTTTATGCTGCATTGGA